>OY970830.1:29949968-30403765 GCA_963853835.1 Calendula officinalis | reverse complement strand
CCCACTTCTAAACTTGACATGTGTCATCCATTAATTCTCTCTCTTCATATCATCTTTTGATTTTGACACTTATCATGATCAAATTGGTAGACACAAATAGAATGCACAAATATCATTACTCTACAAATATTTTTATCACAAATAAATTATGAAATGAAAAATTGCCAAGAAATAAAATAAATATATAAATTTTAATAGTATGGTGTACAGGGAACTTTGTCACTCCTCAAAGGTAAGACAGATACGAGATTGTTGACTCAAAATTGCGGATAAGTAGATGGCAGACTTAAAATTTATTAAATTTTGTGTTAAAAGTAATATATAAATGCAGATTGTAAGAAACTTTTGTATAGCATTAGTTGGTTACAACAAACATGACGCCACAACAATACCAACGGATATTTTATCTTAAACTTAATTATGAAATGATTTTTTTTTCAAGAATATGTAATATTATTTATCAATTTTGATATTGTTGTGTATATAAAACTTTCTCACTCTTCAAAGATAAGATAGACATGGAATTATGTACTTAAAATTGTGGATGACAGACGTAAAATTCATAAAATTTCCTTTAAAACAATATATAAATGAGGATTTTAAAAAAAATTATAATAATCGTTGGTTAAAATACACGTGATGTTACATTAGTACCTTCATATATTTTTATTACAAAATTAAGTATGAAATGAAAGATTGTCTAAGAACAAAAATAAATACAAGTATATAAATATAGATTCTCACTCATTAAAGGCACGATAGATCTGTGATTGTAGACTAAAAACTGCACATAAGTGGATGAAAGACTTAAAATTAATGAAATTTCTTTTAAAGCAATATATTAATGCGAATATAATGAAGCATTTTTAGAGTATCTGTTGGTTACAATCAAGGTTCTAAAAGGCGCGTTACGGCGGCGCCAAGGCGTGAGGCGCGGCGCCGACGTTACGAAACAGACCATGGCGGCTGGGCTAGGCGTGGCGTGAGATAATGCGTGATAAGGCGCGATAAGGCGTGCCTTATGGCGAGTTTTCTTGAAGGCGGCTGTAAAAAATGATTTTTTTAAAAAAAAAAATAACATATATAATTATAAATTTAAATGTAACAATTATAATGAGCTTTATATATGAATTGTTATATAAATCAATAGATTTATAAAAAAAATTAATTTAATATACGTATATATATATACATATATATTATATAAAAAATTTGCCGCCTTAAGCGACGTCTTGAGAAACGTCATGGCTCGCCTTGGCTGAGGCTTGATGGTGCTGCCACACAACACCTTACGCTTTCTAGAACCTTGGTTACAATACACGTGATGCCGTATCTGTACCAATAATATTTTTTTTATATGAAACTTAATTATTTAAAGGATAATTGTCAAGAAATGTAATAGTCCGTATAATATATCAATATTGATAGCGTGGTATATATAAAACCTTCTAAGCTCATCAAAAGATATCATAAACATGGACTTTGTACTCAAAATCGTGGATGAGTGTGTGGCATACGTAAAATTCATGAATTTCCCTTTAAAACGATATATAAATGAGGATATTAAAAACACTTTTTTAGTAATAATTATACCTTTAGTACAAATGTCACACCCCGCCAAAATTGGTTTTACGGAAGAACGAGGTGCGACTAATTAGCAACATAACACATCAATAATAGTAACTTCGCATACATTAAAAATTGGATTGTCAATGTCGTTACAAAAATAAAAAAGAAAGTGTTTAAACATAAACCAAAACTACTGTTTGAAAATGAAAGACTTGTCATAAAGACTTATTCTTGAAAAACCAATGCATGACAATCCTTGACAAAAAGAATCTTGAAATGACTTAATTTCCGTTACCTGAGAAAAACATATAGAAAAAGTGTCAACACAATGTTTGGTGAGTTCACAGGTTTTGTGAATCCATAAGAGTATCATCAAAATCGTTGCGTACAAATCATGTACAAAAATAGTTTTCGGTGCAATGCATAATCCCTCGCAAGCTAGCTAAGCAAATAAGGACGGTATAATCAAAGAGCCTATAATCAACCCGAAATCCCATATTGTTAGAATATAAAGCTCAAAATCAGTTGGGCTAGCGCATAACTAGCAATGAGCGGGGGATCAATCCCGATAATACTATCTCTATATTCCTTGGCTACCACAAATAGCTAATGATTACTGTTAAACGTGGACATGTATAGTGGTCCTTCCCGTTGGTACGTGTACACAACAATGATTATACACAGACTAGTTATTGCAAAATAGTTGAGTAATATATGTTTTCTCCCCCAATAAGTAGTTATAAAATAGTAAAGTGGGGCCGTGAAACTCACCTTAGCGAAGCTTCCAAATTAGTAATCCCCAAAGTTTGAGATTCCAACCAAAATTTCCTAGCGTCCTAAACGCATTTGTATAGTTAATAAGTGACGGGCTAAGATGACACGCTTAGTCTACATGATGCATGAATGTTTCTCTCAACTTGAATTTAGATATAAGCGATACGTTGGTGACTCGATAGGGTTGGACTTATATATTAAATATAGTTTAATATGTTAAGTATGTTTCGAAATTACTTTCATTTTATTTGTACAAGATCTTTTATTAATCAAGGTTAATTATTTAATCAACGAAATTAATTATAGATAATTATTAGTTAAATAATAATTAAAGAAATTGATTTTTAAATATTAATTTATCATTAAATAATCAATTGTTAAATAAATATTAATTAAATAAATATTTAATTAATTAGATAAATAAATAAGTAAATAAGTAAATAAATAATTTAAATAAATAAATAATTAATTAATTTTTAAAATAAAACTTACTGTTTCAGTTTATTATAATTTTAATAATAAATTTTGTTTACTTATTTACTTGTAAAATCTAATTATTCTTATAAAAGAAGTATTGGGCTACATTAGATTATAACAATAGGAGAAGACTGATGGGCTAATAACAGAAACGAAATGGGCTCGACTGTGATCTGGGCCGGCCAGTTGGCCAAGGCCCATCGGTTGGCAGATAACATCCTTAAACAGATTTGGGCTAAAAAGAACAGAAAACAGACTGGTTGGGCTGCGAATGTTTGGGCCACGGTTTGTTTAAATGAGATAGTAGTTTTTGGGCTAAACTTTGTTTGGGTTTAATTTCTTTACTGGAACAAAACAATTAGGAATTCAACCAATTTTTGGCAGCTGGCGACCCAAGCTCAGCCGACTGAGACTCGAGCAGAAACCGGCGGTGACCGGAACTATTGCCAGAAACGTTTTTCATCGAAGTAATATAGAAAAAAAATCTTATATATTTTATGAATATGTTTAACCGAATACACCCAAACCCAACCGAAAATACACCCATCCCCGAGTGTGAGTCGCCGGAGCTGGCGGCTGTTCATTGAGCGGAAAACCACTCCTCGTCGGGAACGAGGGTGGTTCGACGAGAACGAAACCCAGAAGATTTATAGATCAAAACCCATGCTAGAAAAACAGTTTCGTCATTCGTAGTAAAGTGTAAAAACGATAATTCAATGGTGCCGGCACACACACTGTCTGTGTGTCGCCGGAGAAGACAACCAAGATCGAAAAAATTATAAGACCCACATCATGAATGCATGCATGCTTAAAAATGACGAAAATAGTTATAGTTTATACCTAACGGGTGCGTGAGACAGAAACCGAGAGAAAAGTTGATCGTGTGCTTTCGTCGCCTGTGTTTAGCTGTTCGCCGGAATGCTTGTGAAGTCGCCGGACCTCTCCTTCTGTTTTGCTGGGTTTTTGCGAAAAGTGGAGAGAGAAGGGGACTAGGGGTATTATATAGGGATGACAGGAAATTCAAAAGGGAATAGAGGATAGGTACAAATTTTGAATAAGATAATATCATAAATCGGTAAACGTGTACTATCCCTTGGGAAGTTCGGTACTGCTTTGAATCATGGAGGAGTGGATTAATACTTTTAAATATTGAATTAATAAAATCTAAGTTTTAGTACATATCTCATGCATGCCCACGTACTTAGATCAACTGCATAGTATTTATATTAATTTTATTCTTTTAACTTTTATCCTTAGCTATTAACTTTTAACGCTATAATTTATACATCTTTATATATCGCCCACTCAAGCTTACTAGTAATTTTATTATCGATTCTAAAGTTTATACTTTTGGTTCAGTTTTAGTCACCAACTCGCTAAAATTACAGTCAACCATTGTACCACTTTTAATTACTTGCATCCTTGATGTGTACAAATTAATATATAAATTTGTATGTTTTGCTAGACTTATGCAACAAAAGTACATTATTATTAATGTCACAGGAAATGGAATTTGAATGGTCACAATTATGTGTTGAGTTAAATACCCAATTGCGAGGGCTGTCACATTCTCCACTCGTTAAGAAAATTTCGTCCCGAAATTTAAGATGCCATATCATTTGCTTGGGAGTCGGTAATAGGTGCTCCAAATTATTTAGTTTCTAGATTTAGGTAGCCAATACATAATAATTATTATATCAAAGCTCTCTAGTTCATCATGTAATAGGTTAGTTTCAAACAATTGGTATTTTAAAATGAGACTACATCCTTCATGATTTCGTTGGTTCATATTAACTTTTCATTAGCTAGTTTTATCAAGTAATTCACGCGTAGTTTACTAGCTCCTACATAATTAATGGTCTAAATTTTGTAGACAAAAAATTCATATTGGCCCTTGTATCACATAAAATAGAAGTATGATGAGCATTGACGAGAAACGTACCGGTTTCTGTATCAGGATCCTGGCGTGCTTTTGGAGCTCCAATCCTGAATGTTCTTCCATGGTTGAATTGAAGATCATAATCATCGTTGGGGTTGTCGTTGTTGTTGTTGTTGTTGTCATGATTCTCCCACTCAGGACAATTTCTTATATGGTGACCTTTTACTCCACATTTAAAACACCCTTTTTCGGGGACAAGGGTCACTTGACATGTATAAGCCTTGTGTCCAAACTTTTTACATCTATTGCACTGTAGACGTCTACCTCCATGATGACGCTTGCATGTGTTGCACTTTGGATAGTTTCCGAGGTAAGGTTTAGATCCTTGGTTGGTTGCTTTGATTGCCACATATGCCCTGGTTGTAGGTTCTTGACTCAAGTTTTGCTTGTTGTGATTGGTGTTGTTATTGTCGTAGCAGTTGTTGAGTAGGTTCTCCCATCCATATTTTTCTATCACACTCTTATCCTTAGCTCTACTCTTAAAACATTCTTGTTGTGTTCTCTTAACTGATAAACTCACTCGACTTGTCTGGGCATTAAGCCCGAACTTATTACACCTATTGCACCAAGTGCACTTTCCATAGAGATGTCGAATGCATTGATTACATGTTGGTTGCTTGTTGATGTTTCCGTTAGTGCTTCCACAATAGGATATGGTCATCGGATCGTTTGTGTTTCCAAAATTATGTTCGTTGTGTACAATTTCTCCCTCGTGAGTGTTAATCCTTCCATCCTTGTTATTGTATGAACTTGGGACTCTGTTGTCGGTACTGTCTCTCCTTGTACCATTCATTTCATTATTTCTACCATTGATATTCCCATTAGTCAAGATGACGTTTCCAGCGTGGTTTGCTTCATACTGAGAAAGAGTAGTTGCGACTTGTTGAAATATGACTGCTACAAGTCCTACGACTGTCAGTGGTGCTGAGTTCTCGTTTTGATTAGTTCCTCTCATATTTTCCATTTCTTCCTGTTAGTGCACACAACACGTGTCAGACCATGCGTGGTGATCTCTTATTCCAAATATAATTAGCTTATTGAGAAACGTTTAAGCGAAGTAGATTCTAAATTTAGTGGTTTCGGTTATTGTGGAGGCAACTCTCGTGTCTTGGTTGGATTCTTGGCGGTAAGGTCGTCGTGCAATTCGATGAGGCTATTAGAATTAGTTTAGTAGTTCTGATTAATTTGACAAGAGATGAAAATCTTAGTGTGTGTTCATATGATGGGTATGTCTTTGATTCATAGTTTGATCGGTTTGTTTTCTAGTACATATGCTAAGGATGCTTATTCATTTGGTCATTTCAATAATCCATGACTTTGATAATTCCACATTGTACTATGTAATTATAAACACGTTGGCCACCCGTTTTTATAATATAATGGTACAATATTTCTTCATCATTATCACTTCATATTTTTTTCATTAATTAATATGAGTGTTTTATTTTACTTGTATTTTATATGTATTTCATGAATCATATTAGTCATTCTAGGAAAAATTTGGAATCTTTTCATCTTAATGTATTATACAAATTTAGGAGTGGTGCTTAGAGTTTAATTTTGAGACATCATAGAGATGATGTGTTATGCCTTTCACATTTTCGTTTCGTGGCATGATAGATTGTTGGATAAACGTTTAGTCTCCAGTCAAGCGGTAAGTCTTTCGAGTTTCATGATTTGTGGAAAGGGGAAATTAAGGTTAAGGTGATGATACTTGCGTGGGGTGCAATTTGAGAAAATGATATATAATGTAAATAACGTGCGAGATGAATATATAATGTGTGATAAAGATATGTGGTGCACGTGTAGCGGTGTTTATTGTGCACATTCGCCGTGTTTTGATGCTCACTGTCCAGTCAAGTAGAGTAGTCAACATATTCACTGCTTGTAGACAATATGTAGGAATTCTAGAATTCGTGTTTTCGTTTAAGTGATTGGTGAAGTGTAGAGAAGGGATACAATTTAGGTGTAAAGTATGTGCAGTATGTGTTCAGCGAAAGTGTAGTGTAGTATATTGAACATACGTTATATTGTAGCATGTCTCGCATATAATTTCACGTATAAGTATCCTATAATACTATAGTGCTCTATCTAGAGTATGGGTAAGCCAACTAAAGCACCTAGTAGTAGATCTATGGAGGGATACGATATGCGACTCTATATGAAATGCAAGTTTATATGTGATGCAACTCTACATGAAGTTTAAATGTTTTGACTCAAAATCTTTTTCCGGTTATAGATTAGACTCTCGCTAATTCACTATAACCAATGGCTCTGATACCAATCTGTCACACCCCGCCAAAATTGGTTTTGCGGAAGAACGAGGTGCGACTAATTAGCAACATAACACATCAATAATAGTAACTTCGCATACATTAAAAATTGGATTGTCAATGTCATTACAAAAATCAAAAAGAAAGTGTTTAAACATAAACCAAAACTACTGTTTGAAAATGAAAGACTTGTCATAAAGACTTATTCTTGAAAAACCAATGCATGACAATCCTTGACAAAAAGAAACTTGAAATGACTTAATTTCCGTTACCTGAGAAAAACATATAGAAAAAGTTTCAACACAATGGTTGGTGAGTTCACAGGTTTTGTGAATCCATAAGAGTATCATCAAAATCATTGCGTACAAATCATGTACAAAAATAGTTTTCGGTGCAATGCATAATCCCTCGCAAGCTAGCTAGGCAAACAAGGACGGTATAATCAAAGAGCCTATAATCAACCCGAAATCCCATATTGTTAGAATATAAAGCTCAAAATCAGTTGGGCTAGCGCATAACTAGGCATGAGCGGGGGATCAATCCCGATAGTACTATCTCTATATTCCTTGGCTACCACAAATAGCTAGCTTTGAATAGGGATGGCAGGAAATTCAAAAGGGAATAGAGGATAGGTACAAATTTTGAATAAGATAATATCATAAATCGGTAAACGTGTACTATCCCTTGGGAAGTTCGGTACTGCTTTGAATCATGGAGGAGTGGATTAATACTTTTAAATATTGAATTAATAAAATCTAAGTTTTAGTACATATCTCATGCATGCCCACGTACTTAGATCAACTGCATAGTATTTATATTTATTTTATTCTTTTAACTTTTATCCTTAGCTATTAACTTTTAACGCTATAATTTGTACATCTTTATATATCGCCCACTCAAGCTTACTAGTAATTTTATTATCGATTCTAAAGTTTATACTTTTGGTTTAGTTTTAGTCACCAACTCGCTAAAATTACAGTCAACCATTGTACCACTTTTAATTACTTGCATCTTTGATGTGTACAAATTAATATATAAATTTGTATGTTTTGCTAGACTTATGCAACAAAAGTACATTATTATTAATGTCACAGGAAATGGAATTTGAATGGTCACAATTATGTGTTGAGTTAAATATCCAATTGCGAGGGTTGTCACAACAAATGTGTACAAATGTGATACAAAATTTACTGTTCATTGAAAGCCCATTGGTTGGATTGAAAATTTATTGAGAGCTGATTGGTTGGAGCTAAACAACACGTGTAATCATCTCCGCTGCTTGTTGTTCAGCCCGAGCACTAAAGTCTATTTAGTCTACTGTGTCACGTGTAAAGCCAAAGATATTTAAAATGGTATTTAACTTTTCAAAAACTACCCCTATATTAGGGTCTGATTTGTAAAAAATGGAACGGAACTATGAGAATTACACGACAAATGTTTTACATTATACCCTATGATAGGTTACTTTTGCAAATAATCACAAAATTTTAGTTTTTCACCCTTAAATTTTTACTAATGACCAACATATTTTAATTAATATTTTAATTTAACATAAACTTAAACCAAATAAAATATTTATTTTCTAGAAAGTTTATCATTAAAAAGTTAACTGAAATACGATCAGAATGAACTCAATATTGTAATATTTTTTACATATAGATTTCTTTTAATATAAGTTACAAGATTGAAATATTATATATACTACTATATATTATCCCTAATAAATTATTATTCATAGCAAATCGAATCTAAATCTTAACGTAAACAAATAAATTTTTTAAATATCGCAGCATTGCGTGGTCACTAAAATCCTTGTTTATTATACAATAGTGATACAATTTCACTATTCACTTAAATTTATAAAGTTTTGATAATTACAGAATTGGAAAACATTTTGATGAGATTATAGAGAGAGAAAAGAGTGTTTGTTTCCAGCTTCTACTATATTAAATCTTTTTCAATCACGTGGCCCTTTTACTACAAAGCTCCAGCCATCCAAGTCAACACTACAATTTACAACTCTATAATAATTGTTTTTTTAATAATAAGATAATCATTTTTTAAGAGTTAAAATATAATAAAATTAAAATAGTTATACTAAAAATTTTAGAACAAAGAATTATAGACTAGATCAGAAAAATCTAAATCAATAATTTATGAAGTTTTTAAATAGAATGTATAAAACAAAATATTTTATAACTAAGATATTGATATTACTTGAGCTTAGTGAACGAACAAATAAGTTAACATTAAAAAACTATTTGTTTACTTTACGACTTCCAAAAAAAACATGTAAAAATATTACTTAATTTATTATCCCGCAGCGAAGCGCGGTATTTAATAACTTGTTGGGTACAATACACATGATGCTACATGAGTATCTACAAATATTTCTATCACAAAACTAATTATGAAATGAAAATTTGTCAACAAATAGAATGAATATATCTATTTTGATAGCATAGTGTACATAGAACTTTCTTACTTATCAAAGGTAAGATGTATACGGAATTGTGGACTCAAAAAAGCGGATGAGTGGATGACAGACTTAAAAAAATTTAAATTTATTTTAAAGCAATATATAAATGTAGATATTAAAAAGCTTTTTAAAGTATTAGCTGATTACAATAAATGTGACGCCGCATCAGTAACAACATATATTTTTATCTCAAACATAATTATGAAATGAAATTTCTTCAAGAAATGTAATATAAATATATCAAGATAGCGTTGTTATATAAAATTTCTCACTCATCAAAAGATAAGATAGACATGTAACGGCTACTTAAAATTGCCATGAGTGGATGACATATGTAAAATTAATGAAATTTCCTTCAAATCAATATATAAATGAGGATATTAATATATCTTTTTATAGTAATCGTTGGTTAAAATACATGTAATGCTACATCAGTACCTACAAATATTTTTATTACAAAACTAATAATTAAACGAAAGATCATAAAAAAATAAAATAAATATGAGTAATTTTTAATAGTATGGTGTACATAAAACTCTGTAAGATAGATTGGGATTGTGGACTCAAAACTACGGATGAGTGAATGACAGATAGTAAATTATTTAAATTTCCTTTAAAAGATATTGAGATGTTTTTTTTTTTTTTTTTTGTAGTAATTGTTGGTTATAACACACATGATGCTATATTTGTACCTACAAACTGTTTTATCTTAAACTTGTTTATGAACCGGAGATTTGCCAAAAAAAACGCACTACACCAAAATACACTTGATAGGACCCCTTTTAATGTCTTATTAAACAAGTTTATAATTAATGTTATAATTAATGTAAATAAAAGGATAAAAGGATAAACATATATTAAAACATTATAAAACGTCCTATTACATGTTTTGTTTTTCTTAATATACAATTTAATTTTTTATTTATTTCCAAAATTTACTAATTTGTAAATTCTAAAAATCTTACATTATTTCTACTAAACTTAAATATTGCTAAAATTACGTAACGAAAACATGTTATAATTAATAAAACCAGATTCTTATGTACATAACATTAGGTATCAAATACATAACCAAATCTACATGTACTGAATATAATGTACGAAATACATAAAGGTAATGTGCCAAAACACAATAATTTACGTTAAATCAAGTTCAATCCAAATCAAATACCAACCCTAAAATGTAACAAAAGCATAAACCAAATCTCACAAAGTCATTAAACCAAATTTACCTACTCATCATCATTCTCGTCATCATCATCATTGTCATCAGCATCGTCTAACGGAGGGACTCGAAGGTTTTGATTTTTCTCACTAACATAAGTGATCAAGTTATAAAATCGGTTTTTCCATTTGAGATTTATCTTTTTATTGTTTTCACATACGCTTTTTCTTTAACTTGTTCGTTTGTCGGGGTGGCTATGAGGTGGTTGATGGCAAATATGGAAAAAATGAGCAGATTGTATTCTTCGCCGGGACTGATATTCATTGGGATCTAATTTGAACTTTTTCAAACCAGACTGAGTTATTTCGTTCACAACTGCCAGAAAAGGGAAGAAATGTGTTGTAAAGCATTAAAATGGGCAAATTATTACTCAACAATACATAGACCAATTTAATTGTTACCTCCGTTAACATATTTAACAGGTCTCATTCTTTACTTGAATCAACTCCCGCATCACCTGAAATAAGAACAATATTATAAAATGTAACTTTAAAGAAAATCACCTAAATTTAGAAGCATAACTTACTGTTTTCCTCTCAGGAAGAATGATTAGTCGCAAAAAGTCTTGTTTGGATGTTTGTATTTGTGGATCCACATTTTCTATATCTAATTTGGAACTCATGATGAAATTATCATTTTTGTAGCAGGAATGTGTTTATTCATTTAAGTCCCTTTGGTAGTTGTTAAGTTCAGAGCCATGCCTAGATGGTAATATAAATTAAGCAATTGAATGATTTACAACCAAATACTCTTGATATCTTTTGTGTCATCATCTGGAGGTATAAAAGACCTTTTAGTCTCGGATTTTGTCGTTTTTTCCTTGATTGATATTTTATGCATATATGGTTCAGTTTGCTTCAAAAAATAAGAAGTTAGACAAATAATACTATATTATAGAATATTAATTTAGAATGAGAATTAAAATAGACAAATAGTTACCTATAAAACATATGTAACCCAAATTGCAATAGAATTTAGATAATATGAGCACCTTAAAAGCTTTCCATTATGAAGAAACAAAGGCATCTGGAGTCAAAATTAAAGATGATATAAGTAATCGATCAAGTGAAAATATCAAACGCAGTAACAATAGATTTACCGATTGAAGCTCAAATGATTATATCACGGAACAAATCGGATGAACATAAGAAAACTCATAGCCATGAATCTATGGTGGTTATAGATCTGACTGATTAATGTAGAATAATTGCTTTTACAATTAGAAATATAATGATAAAGAATGATGGAACAAATAATACCTAGACACAACGTGTCGACGTCGAGCAACAAGAGAGTGGAGATGAGAAGTTATCTGCGTGAATTGTGAGTGGCGGGGGGAATTGGAGGGAAGTGAAAAAATTTGGGGGGAATATCAAGTTTTGGGGAAAACTGTAATCTTTACTGTAAAAAGCTTAAAATAATAAAAGTATTTAAATAATTATAATTATAAATTTAATTACTCCCTCCGTCTCAGAAAAAAATTCTCATTTTTCTTTGGCACATGTTTTTAGGTGATAGTTAGTGGTGGGTAATCGTTAATAAGTTTGATTAAAATAAAAGGTTGGTTTGGAGAGAGAACGATAATTAGTTGATATAAATGGTTATGTCCTTAGTTATAATACTTCCTCCGTCCCACAAAAAAGTTCTCATCTCCCCTCTAAAGTTTGTCCCACAAAAAAATTCTCATTTCTCAAATGGTGATAGATCACTTAATAAAATAATATTAAAATTATGGACCCCACCACTAATTATTTTTTAAAAACATTTTCTCTCTCCAAAAAACCTTATATTTTAATCAAAAATATCATCATGGACCTCACCACCAACTCTCACCTAAAATGTGGGACGGAGGGAGTAATATTTTATTATGTGGGACCATCAAATATCAGAAATGAGAACTTTTTTGTGGGACAAAAGTTTTGGGATAAATGGGAACTTTTTTGTGGGACGGAGGGAGTATAAAATAAAGATTACAAATATGATTTACAAATTTAAACTTTATAAAAATATAATATATGCATGTATATAGAATGGGGGTGTTCGTTTGGACGGTTTGGTTTATCCGAACTAAATAGGTAAAACCAAATGATTTTTGGATTTTTAAAAGTTCAAACTGAATCGTCCAAACTTATTCAAAAAACCGAACCAATGCGAATCAAATTATATAAGTATATAATGTAAATAATATTAAGTTTAATATGTACATCCTAAAAGGATATTTCTACCAAGTTTTAGTAGACTGCTTATTGGTAGCGTGATTGGAACACGATTTAGCCCCTTAACTTAGTAAGGTTACTGTTCGTCTTCAATGTTAATACTGCTGAACAAACTTATTACTGCTACCAAGTATTAATAATACTCTTCAAGATTAATACTGCTCAGTTAATATTGCTACGCCTCGTTAGTGTTGATGTATTTCTCCTTAGATTTTGGGGTGTAACACACTCGACTCGTAACAACTCGCCAACTTAAGCAAACCTGCAAAATAGTCAACGAGGTGGCGATTAACACTAAGCTAAGGAATGGAAATAAGTCAATAACATACAAATTGCATAGCACAACAATTAAGAGTTCCAACTTCCACAAAAATCATACAAGTATTTAGAGTACCGGCGGTTCAGCGCAGAACCTAAAACTATTGTTGGCCTGACAAGGTCCACCGATAGCCCTATGCTACGTGATATAGTAAAACATCTTATTATGCAACAAATGCATAAGAATTCCAAATACTATTATGCCATTAGCAAACGTTGCCCAACCGATACCCACGTGCACCAAGCTGACCTCTAGACAAACCGATATTAATTAACTATGTATTTGGAATTTGTTGGGGGTATAATACTATTAATAGTGTTTAGTTCATATTGATTAAACAATTATTTGTAAATCATTATAATATTACATGTAAAAACTAATAAATATGATAAAAACACCCAAAAACGGCTACAGTTGCTATTTCGGTTCCAATCGGGTCTATACATGATTTACCCGAACTGAACCGGAACCGTTTTTTATGTAAAACAGTTTGGTTCTCGGGTCTACTAATCCTCATAAATCGGGTCTCGGGTATTTTGGGTCCAGGTCCATCCGGGTGGTTCCGGACCCGATTCAATCACTAATTCAAGGTAGTCCTTAACTTTTATGTAGTCAAAATGAACAAATCTTAGCCATTGGATAAAAAAACCCCTTAACCACCACCATCATCAAATCACATATGATTTAATATACAACCACCGCAACCGGCCGCCACCACCACTGCCGGCCACCAACGCCGTCGGCCATCGACCGTCGCCGCCGCCTCGGGCCGCCTCAATCACAAGTGATTGGATACGCAATCACATGTGACTGAAAGCTGCCGACGGTGGCGAGGGGTTGCCGGTGGTGGAGACGGTGTCCGGAAGAGGTTGGTGGTGGTGGTGGTCGGTGATGTCGAATCACATGCGATTTAATACATATGAGGTGGTGGTGGTGGTTGACGGTGTGCAATCACATGTTGAATCGCATGTGATGATGGTGGTGGTGGTGGTTGACGGTGTCCTATTATGTTTCATTATAATAAAACCTTAACTAAATAAATGTCCTATAAACGTGAAAACTATAGGACCCGCATATCGAGTGTCCTATCATATTACATAATAATAAGACATTATTGGATAAGTGACCTATAAAGATAATGTAATATGACTTATGTATCAAGGTCCTATTATACGCGATCATAATAAGACGCATACAAATAAATGTCCTATAAAAGTTGATATTATAGGACCCACATATCTAGTGTCTTGTTAAACTACAATATAATAGGATCTCTATAAATAAGTGTCCTATAAAACTTAATGTAATAGGACATACATATCAAATGTCCTATTACATCTAATCATAATAAAACTCTAAGGAATAAAGGTCCTATAAATTAGTTTAATAGGATGCATATATAAAATGTTTGATTAGATTATACCATATTAGGACTCAAAAAGTAGTCCGTCCTATTAGATATGTTTATAGAACACTACTATAAAAATGTACACCCATTTTTGTTGTAGTGACGTATACTTATCATCCTAAATTAATTGTTCACATTTTCTTTTTGATATGTCCCAAAAATAATGTACACTTAAAATTACACCAGTTAAATATAGTTAGATGATAAACAATAAATTCATTGGTTGCACAACATAAATAAATACATTGTCTTAAACTATTTAATTTTTATAAGTTGAAAATAACTTTACGACAGAGGAGTAATATAATATATCAGTTTTGATAGTGTGGTGTATATAAATCTTTTCTACTCATTGAAAGGTAAGATGGATAAGGAATTGTAGACTCAAAACTGTTGGATCCCAACAACTATAGATGAGTAGATGACATATGTAAAATTAATGAAAATTCCTATAAAGCAATATATTAATGTGGATATTAAGAAACTTTTTATGGTGTATAATTGTTGTGTAAACATAATCGTTGGTTAAAAGACACACGATGCTACATTAGTAGCTATGAAGATTCTAAAACATGCATAAAAGGCACTCCTTGGCACTTTTTATGTTTACTTTTTGGATCATTTGGAGGTTTCGCAATAGTAAGATGTTCCCGGCTTCCTCGGCTCCCTGGAAAATATTTCGTGTGGTCAACTCCAGGCTTATATCTTATTTCTAGATCAAAACTAGATTCTCTTGTTATAATTTATCTAATAGGTGGTCTGATTGGTGCGTTGATCTGATGTCTTATTTTTAATCTCTTTTTTTTAAACGTTATTTTAATCTCTTTGTTTGTTCTTCTTTTTTTGTGTCGTACTCTCTTCTAGCACTTTGCTAGCCTTTTAATGTAAATGCTTGATGTTTAAAAGAAAAATATCATCGATCTTGTGAAATCAAGCAGGTTCCATTGATTGGTGAAATCAGGAACTTAATAATATTTTTAGACATTGATACAGCATTGTTAGGGTTACTTGAAAAAAACGGAGCAAGTTTGCCAAAATTAATATTGCGTCTGCACTTTCATTTAACCAATGGTACTAAGCATGCAATTTAGCCAAAGCACATGAACAATTCTTGCAATTAACTTTTTTTGTTATAAGCAAACTTTATTTACATTTTATATTATTTTATATTTTTCAACTTCAACTTTCAACTATTTTGTCAAAGATTTTATACAAAGAAAAACTCTAGTTTAAAACTCTAAATAAAAGCTTCAAGTTCATCCTAGTTTTGTCAATCATACTAAATACGGATATCCTTGATATAAGTATATAAAAAAGTTTGACAATTTAGGGAACTAAAAACTCTCTCTAATTAGTTGGTATGAAAAATTAGTTTTTAAAAATATAGAAAATGAAATCCATTTTTCTTAAATTTATATATTTAATGGAATATAACAAAAAGTGATTCGGATGTTGACGTTAGTTAACCAAGTTAAAATTAAACTATTGCTAATATACTTGCCAAAAATGTAACTCTTAGTCCTACTTGTGAAAGCGAAATATTACATTATCCACTTTGGTAAATTTGGGATTTTTGTACATTTATTACTTATTAAGTTATTAGGCATGCATACACATACACATAATCAAATGTTTTTCTTTATACTTGTCACATTTTCACACAAATATATCACATGCACATATCTTTGTATAGATATTCATATATGAATGTATTTATTTATGTAAATTAGTTTTTATTTATTTATGTTATATTATGATGTAAAATGAGGAATATGTGTTGCAAAAGAGGGTTGTTTAGTCATTTAGGTTTATGGTTGGTACCTAGAAAAAAAAATTTAGATGCCTTAAAGGGTTTGGTAGAATAAAAAATTAAAATCGCACATTTACACGTAGTGTTTAGGCAACACTCATGCGTACCATCTTTTATTTGTTTTTGTTGTTATAACTAACAAACAAAGAGTCAAAGTACAAATATCAATTATAAGTCATTCTATTATAATCCAAAAAAAAATTAAACCCATATGCTTAAATAACTTTCAACTAGATCTTATGTTGGATCAAATGTTTGGTCTAAGCTTTCTATTGAATTTTTTTTTTCCAGAAATATATTAAAAATGTTAGTGATCTATTAAATATTTATGTAACATATACTTAATTGTTACTTGAACCAAAATGATTTAATTAATTATGAGTGTATTTTTTTTAGCCGACAAGAAGTTACAACAGAGAGTTTTAATTATGACAATCTTCAATTTGATTTGATTTTTGTTGTTGCGAAATTGGTGTAACAATGCACTACTGTTGAAGCAAATAGTATAGCGCGTATGTGTTTCATGTATATGTATATCTTGCATGTCGTGTCTATAAATCACATGTAGTTGTATGTATCTATAGATCAAAATGTTTTTTTTCATTAACATTTGATCGACTCTTTACAAGAGATCCTATAACTACATTTTTATTTATTAATCTACAACATATTGAATGTTACCCGTTGTATATTATAAAATACCCACTTCCGTTATTCTTACTTAGCATCAATTAAAAACTTATGATTATTTATTTCTAGTTTTACTATTTAAGAAAAGCAAATGGCTATATTTCATATTATATAAGAGGCTTAGTGCAATACTTATAAACCCTAGGGCTCATTTAAGTAGTTTACGTAATAACCAAGGGGAATAAATAAAATTCCCAAAAAAGGTGAGGGAGTGTATAAAAATAGTAAAATAATAAAATTAATAAAAGTTGTTAAGGGTATAATGGTAAGTTCAGGGTCTTTGCCCCGGAATAGGGTTCTCTGATTTTTGTGAACTTTTTTCAAAAATAGGCTCCATCGGAGCCCTATTTTCACAAATAGGCTCGAATCTTTATCCCTTTCAAAAATAGGCTTTCATGACTCGTAGAGGCCGGCTTCCACTTGAAACCATGACTCCCCGAGGCCGGCTTCTTCTAGGCTGATTTGACTTCACCAATGCCGGTCTCCCCGAGGCCGGTTTCACCAATGCCGGTCTCCCCGAGGCCGGCTTCCCCTTTACGGCCTCCCCGAAGCCGGCTTTAAGCACCAACAACTCCCCTATATATTTTGCGCACTCCGGCTTAAACAACAACCTCCAAACAAAAAAAAAACCTTTTCCCCTTACATCTCAAAAAACAAAAAACATATTTCACAACTAAAAAAAACACATTTCTAATACCATGTGGCGAAGTCAAAAAGTCTTAATCATGGAACTTCGCCTACAGGTTGAGATGTTAGAAGATAGTATTGACCAAATGAGTCAAGGAGCTCGAGCCCGTGAACTTCAAATTATCATTGACGAAATGCAACGTACAATATGTGAAATGGATAACTTGGCTTATGAAGGGGCATTGGAGGAGGCGGTTGTGGAGCAGCAAACTCAAAACTCGTCAATACGTAATCAACAACCAGAAACAATCGACTTGGTTGAGGAGTATGGTTGGGCCAGGAGTGTGGAGGAATTTTACTTGAACGGGGATAAGCGCGGGAATGAAACTTTTTGCTATATTGTATTCTTAGGTCGTACCCAGGTACCTAGGGAGTTTTGGGGTACCCTGTTAGATGAAAATTCCAGCCCTGTTTTGTTCCGTGCGGTACGTAATTTAATTATGTTATTATCCATATTTTTAATCGAATCTCAAATGTAAATAATTGTATATTCATTACAGCATATAGATTGTTGGGTTAGAAGATGGATGCGTTATCGGTTGTATCTTGGCTATAATACTGGAGAATATAAGCGATGGACAATAATGCCTACCAAGTTTGAGTCTCTACTCTTACCACCTCACGGGTCAGATGCTGTAAAATATGCAGACGGCAGTTTGACACCTTACCCCGCTTGGGGGGACGTGGATGTCTTATACATCCCGTTACGTTTAAATGATAACGTTTGGTTGCTTGTGCAGATGGATCTTGTTAGCAACGATACATCTTTAATTTGCAGTTGTCGTCGTTCCATAAACCATGACGTGCGTAAGGCAACCCTAAAACGTTGGCGAGATGTTTTGCCCAGTTTTAAAAGGAGTTTCTCCTATGAAGAAAGAAACCCCCAAGTTAAGGCGAATCTTGGTTTCGCCAAAGGCATACCTCAAGGAAGGGAAGAAGACTCTGCTGTGTTTGTTTGTAAATTTATGCATTATCTGGTAACAGGGAAATCAATCAAGCAAGATGGAGTCGTCGATAATAATCAGATCGCTACGGGTTATCGACAAGTTATGGCTCGTGATTTGTATAGCTATCGTATTTTAGAATCACAACCCGAAATTTATCCTTTTAGATCCGAGGTTTTGTTTGATGATTTGGAATAAAATTTCAATTGTATTTGGTATTAATTTATAAAATCGTGATGTTAGTGTTTATTTGTCAATTAAAAATAAAGTATTAAAAAAATTCAAAAAAAATTAAATGTCTAACTTTGGAGCTTGATACAGTACACTTTTAAGTTATTCAGATATAACTTTATAAATGATAGTTGCAGTATTGATGATAGTGTAAACATATGAAAAATAATTATAGCAAAAAGATAAGTAATGAAAGAGTTATGACAATCTGAAAATGCAAAGAAATAGTTTTTTGTAATCCAAAAACATACATATCCATGAAAATGCAAAATTAGTGTTTATTTGTCATTTAAAAATAAAGTATTAAAAAAAATTCAAAAAAAATTAATTGTCTAAATTTGGAGCTTGATACAGTACACTTTTAAGTTATTCAGATATAACTTTCTAAATGATAATTGGAGTATTGATGATAGTGTAAACATATGAAAAAGAATTATAACAAAAAGATAAGTAATGAAAGAGTTATGACAATCTGAAAATTCCAAAAAATAGTTTTTGTAATCCAAAAACATATATATAAAGTTAATTTCATAATACAACCAGCAACCCCTCGAACTCGGACGCCCCATGTGAATGGTATGTTCGTGCAACTAAGAAGCGGAAGGAAGGGTTGTGGCAACTACGAAAATGGGTAGGCAGACACAATTGTCATCAGGGTACGGTTTCTGGAAACAACAACAGATGTTTGACGTCCGAGTTCATAGCCACCAAAATCCTCCACCACGTAAGGATCAATATCGCATTCCCGGTTAAACACATTATAGCAGATGTCAAAGAAAATATTCACGTTGACATATCTTACATCAAGGCTTGGCGTGCTAGACATATTGCTATAGAGAGGCTATTCGGGACTTGGGAAAGCAACTTTGCAGAATTGCCCAAGTACATTGAGGCTTTATTGGCGGCAAACCCTTCCACAATCGTTCAGTGGTCAATTAGGGAGAGGGAGAGTGCTGATGACACCCGGAAAATTTTTAAATCTATTTTTTGGGCTTTTGGACCTGCTATCGCAGCCTTTCCGTATTGCATGCCTGTTATTTGTGTAGACGGGACATTTTTAAAAGGCTCGTACAGAGTGAAACTGTTGACTGCCGTCACAAAAGACGCGAATAATCAGATTCTACCTCTCGCGTATGCCATTGTTGACGAGGAGTCAAACGAAAATTGGGCATGGTTCTTCAATAACCTACGGCAGTACGTTTGCAATCAACGTAATCAACAATCTGGCAGGCTACGTCGGTTATGTGTCATTTCTGACAGGCACCCAGGGCTTCTATATGCAATGAACAATCTTGAAGAGTGGCGGGAGCCAAATGCGTTTCATAGATATTGTCTGAGGCACGTCAGAAGCAACCTCCACAAGAGTTTCAAAAACCACCGAATGAAACAACTATGTTGGGTGATGGGTGCCACTACTGAATTGCGTAAGTTTCAGGTAGCCAGAGACGAACTCATATCTATCAACGAGTCCGCGGGGGCGTATCTGGAGGAGATCGGGGTTGATAAGTGGACTCTTTTGGGAGACACAGACCATAGACGTTGGGGGAACACGACATCAAACATCGCCGAGAGTTACAACAATGTACTGCGTGGGGCTAGGCTTCTCCCAATTAAGGCAATGGTTGACTTCACATTCACAAAAACTGTCAACCTCTTCAGAGAGCGTGCTGAGAAAGCGTCTAAATGTAACACGCCACTAACCCCGCGTATGTGGGATCTTTTCACCAGGCGCGACAGATATGGACGGCAGCACGATATTCTTAACTTTGACTACGCGGAGGGCGTGTACAGGGTGAGGACAAGGGTTCAACCGGGCCAAAGTGGTGGGAACGATCAAACGGTGACTTACAACGGTGGAAAAGGTTCTTGTACATGCGGGAAGTGGAAAATGATGCGATTTCCGTGTTCACATGCTATTGCCGTTTGTCGTCATAGAGGTGATGACCCGAACCTTCTTGCGAATCGGGTGTACACAACACACTATTGGCAACGTCAATATAGAAAAGCCTTTACCCCGCTAGCCCATGTCTTTTACTGGAACGACCCGAATTGGGAATTGAGAGCCGCAAGTGGAAGAATTTCCACAAGAAGAGGGAGGAGACAGGTGAATAGGTTCCCTATGGAGATGGACCAGGCAGATCCAACGCAATCTGGCAGAAACCGTTGTGGAATTTGCGACCGGGAAGGACATAACAGAACCAGATGCCCAAATCTTAGTGGAGAAAGAAGAGTGTAGAAGCATTTTGTGCTTTTCAGTTATTTTTTTGGTACTTAAGTTAATGTATTATTAAATATGTAATAGTTTTTTAATGCACGTTTTAATATGATAAGACCAGTTTTATTTCACATGATATATCAAACTATATTACATATCATTCATTCTCACGTTTAACAGTAAAAATCACATTTCTACCATTAGTCTGATAGTCATGATTTATGATAAAAGTACAAAGTTCATCAGGTAGAATTCCGTTTTCATGCATGAAATGCTTGAAATCACCACTCATTTTAACTTCCCCAAATTGAGTAGCATGGAGGTCCATGACTTCAACAGAATCACCTCTTCGTATCACGCAATGTCTTTTCTGAAGTAGGTGGTTATGCTGCCTCACAAACCGAGGCGGTAAAAGCTGAAAATACCAAAAAATTATAATTTTAGTTAATTGAACAAATATTATCTTGTAATTTTAAACGTACCATCTTTTGCTTTCTCGTGTTAAAATTCTTAAACCTCCCTTTTAACTGCCAGAGATGAACAACCGGTGGTCCTATTTCACGCAACACTTCAATATGTCGCTCATATCGAGCTTGCTCTTGATCAAGCCAAAGAAGTTGCTCCTCGTCTGCAATTTCTTCCGCATGCACCTCATTATAATCCATAGCTATCAAACATTCTAACTCAGCCTCATCTAAAGGAGGCGAATCATACACGGGGTGATATGGAGGTGACTCGTTATTCGACGAACTCATTCTTAATTTTATGATTTGTGAAGTGTGTTTTTTTGGTGAAGTTGTTTTTTTTGTTGTGTTAAACGTGAAGTCTAAAAGCCGGAGTGCGCAAAATATATAGGGGAGTTGTTGGTGCTTAAAGCCGGCTTCGGGGAGGCCGTAAAGGGGAAGCCGGCCTCGGGGAGACCGGCATTGGTGAAACCGGCCTCGGGGAGACCGGCATTGGTGAAGTCAAATCAGCCTAGAAGAAGCCGGCCTCGGGGAGTCATGGTTTCAAGTGGAAGCCGGCCTCTACGAGTCATGAAAGCCTATTTTTGAAAGGGATAAAGATTCGAGCCTATTTGTGAAAATAGGGCTCCGATGGAGCCTATTTTTGAAAAAAATTCGATTTTTGTGGAGATTCCGTCTCGGGACGGACGGCGGAAAAACGGAGAGAGGGTGGGGTGTATTTTTAATTATTTATTTCATAAGTAATTAATTTTTTATGGGTTTTGTTAATGACAGCCCTTAGGGCTGTCACTAATATGCATATAAAGCTTATACATTGATTAAAAAAGTAATATTCTTAAAATTCAGGGGGTGTTGTCTTTTATTATTTTGCCTTCTTCTTAATGACAGTCCTAAGGACTGTAATTATCATTTTCCATTTTTTATTTAACAAAATATGGGAAATTCTATGCATAGAAGTGCACGTCCAAACTGACTTTTTAATAATTTTCTTTGAATTGGATTACTTTGTTTTGTAGTGAACAATTGAACATATAGTTTATGTTTTCTTACATATAAAATTCTAATAAATAGAAGGATCTATTTTTCATTACAATAAGATATGTGTCAACAACAAATCGTTATCGTTTTTACTCATCAGTTCAAGTCGGTCTACCAGGATTGTTGTTACGGGGTGTCTTTGAGTAGGTGTAGCCGCATATGGCTCATTTTTTTAGGGGCCCAATTTTTTATATACATCTTATATATGTAATCTTAAAATTTTAAATCAACTTAATAATTTAATAGAAAAAAAATTAAAAAGTCTAATTTTTGTATATAAATCTTATATTTAGAGGCCCATTTTCATTTATTCGCACAGGGTTTTCAAAATCTCGGATACGCCCTGACACCCATGACACTCGTCGTTGAGTTATTAACGAACTATTGAAAAGATGACTAACTCATAGATTGATTAAGCAAAAGTCAAGAGGAGGGTTGAGTTTTAAATTAACTTTTTTTTTTTTACTTTAATATATTAAAATTTTATTTTTAATTTTGTTTTTATTATTAATGATCAAAAATATATATTTTTATTTTATTTAATTATTGTAATGTTTTTTAATAATTTATAATTTCTTTTTTTATCTTTTATCATAATTTTTTATTTTAAATAATATTGTAAGATTTTTATTTAATTGAGAAATATTGATATTATGCTGATGTGACAAAATTAGAAAGAGAAGAATGAGAGGCTAAGGAGAGAGAATGAAACTTGGTATGAAAATTGAAAAACACGTGTATACTTAAACTGCCTTTTTAAGAAACATGAAAAGTTATAGTTGTCGAATGATTGTGATTGATTGATTGAAAATGCTTATTACAACCACTTACCTTAAATAATAAAGATTGCTTTGAATGATGTCTTTATCAAAACCCTAATAAAAGATACTTCATCTGTATTATAATAATGTTCTAATTTTTTCTTTAACTTTTTATGTCAAATAAAATTATTATTTCGCAAACTTGATAAGGTCTACTCAATAAAAAAATATTTTTATTCTAATGACCAACCACTGATTATCTTTCTTTTTCTAAACTAATCTTATATTTTAATTAAAACTATTATCAAAGATTTACCACTAAGAAACTATTAAAAACTTGTGCAAAATATAAAAGGTTTTTATACTGGAGAGAGGAGGTATATCTTTTAAGTAAAAATAAAAGCTACATTTTTAAGCAAAAGGTACTCAAAGTTTATACCCTCGTATTTTATTATTTTTTTTTTCATTTATGTTTAGCTATAATCAATACTAGGGGTGTCAAATCAAGTTGGGTCCGTCGGGTTTGAATCCCGACCATATAAGGAATCGGGTTAGTCGGGTTCGAGTTAGTGAGGTTTCGGATTTATTGAGTTGACCCGATCGAATTGGTCGGATTAGATAGACCCACCTACAATCACAAGTTATCAACTCAACAAACATAAAAGAATTAATCGAATTATGTGACCTACAAAAAAGTATGCTTTTGTTAATATCATTTATATCAATTTTGTGGAAATAATCCAAGTGTTACTGCAATTTGAAACAATGGAAGTAAAGGCACCTGCAAATACTAACATCGATTTGTTGGGTTAGGTTAGAATCTCTGATATCAAAATAAAACCTGAATAACCCGACCCAACTAGTATAATTGGGTTCAGGTTTAGGTTCAAGTCGGATCAGGTTGACCTTTTGACACCCCTAATATTCAATATACTCCGTCGTGTGACACATGATTTGTTGGCTTTTGGTGTGTTTGTTGATATATTTGTTGGTTTTTGCTTTCTCGTTGCATTACCCCATCGTGTAACATAGGGGTGAGCATTTGGGCCGAAAAAACCGAACCTAAAACCGACCGAAACCGAACCCAAACAAAACCGATAACATGTTATCGGTTCGGTTTCGGTTTTAAAAATCCATCGTTTTCGGTTCCGGTTCTACCGGTTTCGGTTCGGTTCGGTCTCCGGAGAAGGATGAACATTTGGCTAAAAAAAGTCAAACCGAAATCGAACTGGACAGAAACCGAACCGAACCAAAACTGATAACATGTTATCGGTTCGGTTTCGCTTTTGAAAATTCATCATTTTCGATTTCGGTTTTGTCAGTTTAGGTTCGGTTCGGTTTGAAACCGAGCTCACCCCTAGACTGTAACACCTGATTCTTTTTTATATATTTTTTGCATTCTTAGACTTTTCTAATAACATCTTTGCCTATAAAAAAATATATAACTAAGATATATAATTAATTTTCTTAATTTCAATTTTAATTAATTTGACAAGATTATTTGGAAGAAAAGTTATATTAATTTGTAGTAAATCTTCCTACTTTATTGCCTTCTTATAAAATAATTGACATATAAAATTTTAATTCTTTTTTATAATATTATCCTTTGGTTTAGAAATATATATTTATCAAATACATAAAAAATTATAAATATTTAGTAAAAAATAATATTATTTATATGTTTGAAAATAATAAATAGAGTGACGTACATAAAGTAATATTAATTCTCAATCATTGAACAGTCCATTTACAAGTCAAACGTTTATAGTATTAAAGTAATCCTTCTTCCGATTCAAAATAAATGACACACATTCTTTTTTGAGGTGATTCAAAATAAGTGACACACTTTAAAAAATTACTTTATTTGGCAAAAAATATGGGACCTACACCCACTAACTATCTACTTTAACAAGCGAAATGACTTCTTTACCCTTACTTTTTTTAAACATCATTAATCTTACTTTATTCAAAATATGTGGGATCCATTCACCACTACAATCCAATTAATCTAATTTAATCATCATTATAATTTATTTACCTCAAAAATCGTGAAACACAAAGTGTGTCACTTATTTTGAATCGTAGGAAGTATATAGTTTTAATTTTTTAACTGCTAAGATTATTTAAAATTTTACTTATAACAAAATTTAGTAAAAGGTATTGAAAATACTAAAACATTTAAAATAAAGAATTAACGTTGGATTAATATTTTCTCTAAAGCTTTCAAGGGTGTTAATATTGTCTGATTATCCTTAAATTAGATACAAATAAAATTAAATGCCGCTACTTCATCTCTTTATAATTTATTTACGATCAATTATGAGTCATTAGTTAATTCTTGGTGTTGGCCTAAACAAGCAACACTTCCAAGCTTGAGGGGCAACTCGAGAGGAAAATCGTGAAGGCAAAGTCATTAATTATTTTTTTTTTTTGAACGGCTAGTTAGTAAGTTAGTGGTTCGAGCTTATACAGTGACATCCAAAAAGGGCAGTATGCCTTCCTCGAACCCTCCACATATGGGGAATAAACCCCACCATTTGTACACGACGGGACTTAAACCCATGACCAATAGGTCATGGATAACACCTTATCTTTTTCCCCAATATCACTAGGCTAGAAGTCTTGGGTCATATAAAATATAATAAAAAAATCTATTTAAATATTCCTCGATTGTTAACAAAAATATACAATATTTTATTTTACATTTTTTACAAATTATTTTAACAATATAAGGGTCCGGATCCGGTGAGGACTCTTTTCCCGGTGAGTACTGCGAGGACTAAAAAAAAACCCTAAAAATGATCCAAAACAAACTTTTTCAAAAAAATTTCTTTTTTAAACTTAAAAATCACAGCCTATAAGATCCAAAAAAAATAAAAATTTTTAAAAATGATCCAAAAAAAAAATGGATCATAATAATGATCCATAAAAAAATATGGATCATTATTATGATCCACAAAAAAAAGTTGATCATAATTTTTTTTCCAATTTTTTTTTTGTCAAATATAGTAATAATCATGGGGAGTTATATATATTTTTTTCGGAATTTTTTGAAATTTTTTTCAGGTGTCCTCGCGAGTAGTACTCACCGTTTTTGGAGTACTCACCGGATTCCACTTCAACAATATAAAGTATTTTATGAGACGATAAGAAAATAGACCACGGGCAACCAATGGCATTTTTTACTTGAGTGAGCAAAAGTACTTTCGAAAGTTTCGAGGTTAATTTAATTGTATCACTGAATGCAACGGTAACATAAATTTACTAATAAAAAGAGTACATACTTAGGTTTTTAAAAAGATTGATTTTAATAATAATAGTTTTAAAGGTTGTTTATAAGAGTATTTAAGACTTGTACATTAACAAATATCTCCTGCATTTTAGGTATCATATATTCATTAATAAAAATTCATAAATTTTAATGTTATTATTAATAATCAAAAAAGTTGTTATTATCAAAACCCTAAGTAGAATTGCACATATATAATATACACTCCAACCACCCAATATATAACTTTCTACAGTTATAAATGTGCTTAATAAAAGAAATTTGGAAAGCTTTTATTTTTATATGATTTTCAATCTATTAATTAGTGTATACAACTTTGCATGAAAAAGGTGAAAAAGTTTTTATAACTCCGTTTATTATGTAATTAGAATCTTATGCATATGAATAATATACATATATAATATGTACTTCAAGCGAAATTGCTCGTTGAGAAATTTCTGTTGAATTAAAACCGAGAGTGAAGCAAATGATGTCTAGCTCAACTGGATTGATGTATGAGTTTTACTCTCATATAAGACGTGAGGTCTGGATCGAATCCTGTAAACACCTCTTGTGGTGTCAACTATGGGGGATTTTTCCCTGGAAATCTCTATGAGGGCTTGGTTTGCCCTGTAAAGGAGCTCGAATCCGGGGGTACTCGCTGGAAAATTGCAAGTATGCTTACGCTGATATCATTTGCCGTTTCCAAAAAAAAAACCCGAGAGTGAACGGACACAAAATTGGTCCGAATCGTCCATGTATCAAAACCACCCGTCATTACAATCCGAGCCCAAATTCATAGAGACAAAGGTTTCTAAGCTCGGAGAGGGTTCTGCCATGAGGCCATGGGCCCAATTCCAAATATACGTTTTGTTTAAACGGTCTCATATAGAAGTGAAAGTGTAAAATAAATTCTATCTAAAGGATACAATCTTGGTCATAAAGCTCTTGAAGGGAATCACCATTTGGAGTCCAAAAAATCAGTGGAATTTCCAATATTGATTAATTTTGGAGAGAACAATGCCAAGGTTAACGATATCATTGACGTGTTTAATAAAATTAGCCCAAATTCTGATACCCGGATACGAAGTATTTGTAGATTTAAACCCACCATCATAACCATAAAGATCCATGATAACCTTAATCTTTCCACATAAACAAACCTGCATTTCCATTTACCTAATAAGCTCAATCCTTTGACTTAAAGGCACCCAAAACCCAATCCACCCGCTTTTATAGAGGTAATTAAGTACTCTCACATATTTGGCATATACGGTTAATTAACGATGCAATTTAGACGGAATGATAAAATTTGTGGGAAATTGAAGAGCACAGAGACAAAAACAAAAAAAAAAAAAAAAAAAAAAACAAAATCGAAAGTTCATGCACAAAATCAGATGATTTGAAAGACCACGAGAACAATTTTTGTAATTTACTTCTGACATTAATTATGGATGAAAGAATATTACTTTCTCTAGAGTCTAGATAAAACAATCCAAATAGTATAAGCTCAAATCAACATTATTCTATAACTTATGAGGATAACGAGACAGATTATTATTAAAAGATATGCAATTTCACATTAAAGAAAATTAAAGAGAGAGTGTATACATAACTAAGGTTACGAGGACAACAAGTTATTTCTATCTTTCTATATGAGTCAAACTAAACCCCCTATATCAGCTTGCAAAACTTCTTTACTTTATTGGATTTACCAACATTGATAATATTATTCATGAGATATTGAGATGTAACTAAACCCCCTATATCAGCTTGCAAAACTTCTTTACTATATTGGATTTACCAACATTGATAATATTATTCATGAGATATTGAGATGTAACTAAACCCCCTATATCAGCTTGCAAAACTTCTTTACTTTATTGGATTTTACCAACATTGATAATACTATTCATGAGATATTGAGATGTATCAGTGAGTCATTATCATCAATTTCCAATTGGCACCATGTTGCTAACCAACGCATATACTTAAACTAATTGAGCATTTGAGGAGTAGGTGATCAACCGTTTCTTCCTCTCCCCGCATATTTGGCAAAAAATAGTAAGGATAGAAATACTTCTTTCACTCAGATTTTGTCTTATAGGAATTCGTCTAAGTAGTAATCTCCAAACGAAACAATTTACCAAAGGCGACATTGATTTATTCCAAAAACACATGTTGTTTGGACTTTGGAGAACTAGATGCTAAGTTAAGTTGCTAATAATGTTTTTAACGGAAAATGAACTATTGACAGCGAAATCAGGTTCTCTAGCTTCACTTCCATTCAACACCCTATATCACACAGAATATTTAGAGGATGCTTTTCTTAGGTTATGACTTGCTAACTTTAATAAAATTAAAAAAATGGTATCAATCTTTCCCATTAACCTAATTAAGTTTTAAATGTTATACTTCGTAAATCGTACTAGAATGCGCTTTTTATATGTTATTTTATTTTATGTCATTTTATACTTTTAAGCTATAAGCATAGCTACAGCTAATCTAATTAAATTTCTATAAACCCATAAGATTTGATGCACAACTTTAAGCTCCAACGATTTTGCCAAATTACAAATTATTAGAATATTTTTATGTATCTTACAGGAGTTAAATCATCTATTAGGAACTACCTCATGATATAGGCTTTTTAGGCATGATGTAAGTTAAGGTGCGGCGCATCTTATCGTGATTTTTTTGTGGCGCGTTATGAAATTTGTATTTATTTAAAAACAATGATGACATATATAATTATAAATTTTTAATATAACACTTTTTGTAAACTTGATATAAATTATCATATAAATTAATAAATTTAATTTTTTGTGAACTTATATGTATATGATATAAAATGTCATCATTAGTTATATATTAAAAAATATCATGGCATGTATGACTTAAACCTTGATGGTGCCTTTATGTCGTCATTTATGTTTTTAGGACTTTGATTAAGAGTATGACATGCTAATATATAAAGGTATTTTGAATTTAAAATCTAAAAGTATGTATGACAATTATCCGAACATAAAACATAGAAGTTTGACAATACAATTTTATTCATGAAAAAATAAATGGATGTACAATAATTGCCACATGCATATTGATTGTTTTTTCCTTTTCCACTTAGTACTACTTTATACTTATTGACGATGAATATCCCAGCCTCCAAACCAGGAATAAGCTCCAAAACTCAAAATCATAGCAACCTATATTTAGATGAAATGCCGTTTTCATGAATCAAATACTATATCAAAATAAGTAATACACTTCCTATTTAGGAGTGGAACAAAATAAGTGATACACTTACCTTATTTGACAAAAAAAAAAAAATGAGATCTTTTCTCCACTAATTATCTACTTTAATAAAGTGAAATTACCTTTTTACCTTACTTTTACTTTAAACATCATTAATATCAAATATATTCAAAAGAAGTGAGACATATTATCCACTAACTATCTACTTTAATACTCCCTCCGTCCCACAAAAAAGTTCTCATTTCCTTTGGGCACAAGTATTTAGGAGATAGTTGATAGTGGGGTCTTTGGTACTATTTTTGATTAAAATATAAGGTTAATTGGAGAGAGAAAGTGTTTTTAAGAGATAGTTGGTGGTGGGGCCCATAATAATAATATTATTTAATAGAAATGAGAACTTTTTTGTGGGACAAAATTTATGATAGAAATGGGAACTTTTTTGTGGGACGGAGGGAGTATATCTTAAATTATCTTTTAATCTTTTGCCTCAAAAATTGGTTTTATTCAAATGTATCACTTCTTTTGATACAGAGGTAGTATATCATATTTTGCTTACATTATAATAGTAACGTTACCAAGTATTCCGTGGCTCATCCCTATCATAATTTATACAAGATCAGAATGTACATAAATTGGTTAAATCCAAGCCGAATCAAAGCCACCTGAAAATAACCTTTTTCTACGTAAATAAGATACGGAACTTATAAGTTACTAGCAGGGTACCCGTGTAATGCGGCGGCGGGTACCCTTGAACTATATGTCGCGGTGATGACAATAGATGATGGTGCATAGTGATGGTGGTGAACTGGTGTTCATAAATGGAACATATATTTTATTCCGTGTATACCTTCAATAATTAAAATAATATAATCTCTGTAATCATATTTCAAACACAAATTGCTAGAGTGAAAATGGTAATCAGTCAATATGAAAAAATTTAATAGGTAGTACACTCAAGTTAACGTCTCACCCAATTTGACACCACTTATTAAACATTAGGCCAGGAACAAAATTGAAGTGCCTGCATCAATGTATATTTCTAATTTGACAGCAAAATTCATTCTTGTAACCAAAGCTAACTCCTCAGCAAAATTCATTATAATATGAAAGAACTGAAGTTTTGAAGCAAATGTCTTCAGCAGTTAATACCCACCGTTTCAGGTCTACATTACATGTTGGAAAACCTCTGAATCCCCATACAACTGGATCATAACCTGTAACTAGCAGGTACCCGCGCAATGCGGCGGCGGGTACCATGAGTAACTATATTTTGCTGCGAATAAATGTTGTTTGGTTACGAGGTTGGTGGTATGCATGGTTGAATGGAGGTTCAAAATAGATGCATTTGCATCAAGTTGGTGGTATGTATGTCCACATGGAGGTTAAAAATAGATGCATTTGCATCAGGCTGCTCGGTATGGGCCCTTGGCGTGGAGATGAGGTGGAGGCTGGCAACGGCGTTGGGGGTTGGAGGAACACCACCCCCCACAACGGCGTGGGGGGTTGGCGTGGTGGAGAAGCGCAACGCGCAAGGTTTCGGAACGGCGTGGTTTGCTCGGGGGTACGAGGATTTAGCCGAACGGCTATAAACGAGTGCTGCTTCCGATGACCATGATTGCCGGAAAAAGGCTGTCAAAAAAATGGGTGCTGCTTCCTCCGATGACTATGACTGCGTCTTTTTTATTTTTGAAGAACACGCTAATAAATTAGGTTTTTAAGTTAGGCTTTTGGGCTTTTAAGTTTCTCTTTTTTGGGCTTAAAAAATAGACTTTTTTGGGCATCCATTATAAAATAAGACATGCATCAAAAAAATAATAAATCTGCTATACAATTTTTTTAATATGCATTAATAAATTTATTTTTAGGGTTATATATTTATAAAATAAATAGAAATGAAATGGTGAGATGAAAATTAAAATGGTGTGGTGGGTATTTCCTAGAGATGATGTGGTGTGGGGGTGGTGTGGTTGCTGGGATGGCAGATGATGTGGCAGAAAAAACTGGTGTGGGTGTTGTACCCATACCCCATAGCCTCAGTCTTGCTATAAAAACCAACTTGACTTTTAAATACAAAACTAATTATTGCCAATTGGATGTCAAATCTAACACATCCAAAACTAATTACTGACGTAAAACTACTGCCCAAAAGTGATTAAAAAGTTATGGCCATTTGTCGTTAACATGGTGTACATCATGTTATGAAACTTGTAGCTAGAACACCCAAAGTGAATTCATGACCTACAGGCTACAGTCAATAAAGACAATTTTGTTTGTCAATAATATCAACTTTCAACGTAAATTGATGTACTATTTTGTTGTTCACAAACTGTATTTACATTTTTGTTCACTATCAAAGTGAAATGAAAGCTGCTATAAAATGCTTAAAATTAAAAAGAACAATATGTTGGATTCAAGAAATGATGGTAACAGGGAACTAATTAATTATAAAGTAATAGAAACCAAAAAGAAAAAGAATGTAAAAGAGTCCCTGTTCATATTGTGGCACCATTCGAACTACCAATGCAATCTTCTTGACCGTTCTTCATTTCCGTTGTTGGACATGGCGAATTGCTACCTGGTGAAAGAAAAACTCCTGTGCCAGCTACTGCTAACCTAGGGGGCTGCATCAACGGAGTAGCACTCCTGATTCAGATCCACCAAGTAGACTTCACAATCAATATTTATTGACTCTTGCGTATAAAATTTGATGTTTGACATTTTAGTGTCAAATTAATTGAATGAGAGAAGTCAAAGGTAAACTTTTTACAAATATATAAAAGAAACATACCTGGGACAAATACATTGGCACCGTATTTGGAAGGAATACCTTGTTGGTACCTGGGACAATTGCGTTGTACCAAATAAAATAAAAAAACACCTGCAAAAAAACCGGACAAACATTCCATAAATGCCAGATGCAATTTCATCATTCTTGAAATCATTTACTTTAATACTTTTTCATGTTAAATACATCTCGTGAACCATATTCAAAAAAGTCAACAGAAAAACGAAAAAGCCTGTTAAAAATTTAACTTATTTTAAGTTGAAAATCTAACCTCAATTTACTTCAATTTTAATATTTCCTATGGGTAACACACAAAACAAAACTTCCCAATTTCTTAACATACGTTATAGGCCTCTGATCAAAACTTCCTCACACTAACACATTAAAACTTAATCTCAAATAATGAGAACCAAAATTAGACCAATTAAATGGTTTCCGAAAATCTTTTCCACCGGGATATTTCGTCAGTCATTTGGTTTCAAAAAGGTTATACAATTTAGGTCTATGAGGCTCATTTTATCTGCCATTTTATAACATTATTTATAATTATGAACTTTATGGGAGTTTATACCTCACAAGTGAAGACATCCAAATCTGTCTATTGGGTGTCTGTTTGTTCACAACATAAGTTCCCAAACTACCAAACTTACTGCAAGTGATTGACTGATTTCCATCCTCCTGGGAATTATATGATGTTTTAGCAACTAAATTATACCTGAAAAAAATATATCATGAAGCTGCAATACCGCGCAAGATCAGTTGCGATAGTAAGAGAAGCACACAAATTTTAACATCATATAAATCATTGGAGCACAGAAAAATTTTGATAATGATAGCAGATACCCGCGCAATGCAGCGGCGGGTACCTGTGTAACTATGTTTCGTGGGCGGGCATGAGATGTCTCCGACATATCTAATCTCCCCAACAACTGAACCAGAAGTTAAGTCAAAGGGTCCAATGAGTGGTTCTTAATGCATCCTTTAGATCACCATAGTAAATAGATATTATAGTTTTTTCAGCATTTTCCAGTAACAGCTACCAATTTTTAAAAAAAAATCAGAAAGATATCATAATGTTTTCCTGTTGCTAGCAGCTGTTTACACTTTGTCAATACCCAGATCTGAATCAACATTAACATCAACTTAGGTTTCGTCAAGCAATGTATCTCCCTAGACAAACAAATAAAAATATCACAAATGACCTTCGAAACTTCCATCTGAAGGGAAACAAAGTTTACCATTGTTGACTGTTGTGAGAGAGAAAGTGTTGTTGACTTCGACAATTTCCTCACCTTGATCAATTGATAATGACAATAATATTCATTATCAAATAGATGGCAACACTTAGTCACTAATCTTTGATCTGCAGTAGCATCTCAGCCTTGTGAAATATGTATCTTAACTAATTCCTTGACCACATTTATCAAACAGAGGTCTACAAGCTCGCCCAAAAATCTACATCACAACATAATACAAGGGTTAACACAATATTTAGAGCTCAATAAGCTGAAAATAAATCAGTTTCCAAAAAAAAATTAACTATTAAAAAGAGTTTGAACAAAATCAATGGAACTTGCATAACGTCTAGAAGATCATTACTACCACTACTATCAACACAAGAAAGGGGCATTTATTTACTACAGAGATGATCATCAAACTTCAAACAAAATTCAATAATTAGTATCCACCGTGAAACACTTAACCTCAACAATATAGAAGCTAGCCAAACAAAACATTTTCGTGAAAAAGTACCTCCATAAATAATCTTGGTTGTAGCAGCAATATCAACACTTATATCTTCTTGAAACCATTACCTTGCTCCTTCCTACATATGACATCAAAATAAATTAATTGAAACATCAATACATATTTGCATAATTGTGCGAATATACATATATCAAGAACAAAACATAAACTAAATCTGAAAAATTAATCATTCATGTTTTCAGAAACGAAAAACGCAATCAGATGTCTATGAGTTCAATTAAACACGTACAAGTCACAAACTAAATTCCACTTCAATCAATGCGGCAATTTTGAGTAATTGCAAGTCCGTAACCTTAAACAATCACATCAATACATTTGTGTGTGATTGTGCATATACACAAATATTTTTAACAACTAAAATTGACCAAATCTGAAATCAAGCGAACTAAATCAAAGCTTACAGAGTCGCAGAAGGGCCTTTATTGCAGCATACACGTGTGCAAAAACTGGCAATGATTCGACCGCAATGAAGATTACAGTTGTAAGAACAAACCGCATAGTTAAGATCGATATAACCAATCAAATTCGAAATGTTAAGTCTGAGAAATCACAAAAAACAACGAATTAGATCGAATATATCAACCAAATTTTGTATAGGTTAATCTATTATCGTGTACTAAAGCTCGGATTATCAGGTATAACGAAATAACAAATCAAAAAAAAATCACGAAACAGGATTTGATAAAAATCAGAATTGATTAAACTGAAGAAATAAACGATGAAGTTGTACCACGCTTGCAGGCTGCAACGATCGTCCGTTTATGCTGCGCCTTGAACTCAAACTTGTGAGAAAGAAATTAGGGTTTGGTAGGATTAAAAGCATTGGGTTGTCGTTTAAATTTCCAATTCAATTTCCCAATCGGCGGTTCCATTCCCAAGTCGTCGTTTACAATTCCCGTCTTTTCCATTTCCCCGGTTCATGGTTTGGAACGATTAATAATAAGGCTTTGTGCGCTAAACATATGATATGGTTAATAATAAGGCTTTATCGTATTAGGTGTTTATGTTTGGAATTAATAACAGCCGCAGACTTGTCCCAGCGGTTGTTGTTCCAACTAAGTAACCCGAGGTAGTGGGTTCGAATCCTATCTAGTTCGTTTTTTTTCAAAAGAATTATAATTCCATAATTAGCAAGTGTGTTGGCTGAATTTTCAGCCTTGCTAATTGTGGAAAGGGTAAACTCTTTATAATATAGTAGAGATTATCAATGGTTTAAGTAACTGAGTATTAATTAATCACAACAGAAGAATTGATAAAAAAAACTCCAACAACTTGAATAATCACTTAATCAAAATCAAATATATAGTTGATTAAATTAAAGTGAAGGTTACATTTGAAAGCAAGAACTCCTTTCTTTTTCTTTGACCTACTTGAGCCGGATGAAAGGAAACTTTCATGTATCTCGAGAATCAATTCCGGACTTATATTTTCTTTTCTAAATCGGATTATTTTGACATAAATCAAAAGTCAAAATCAGTATATTTTACCCAATCGATCAAAACAGTTGTTCTTCTTCACGATCTCCCGAATGAGCTGCCCTGGTACGCTGGTCACTTCTCCGGCTAAATCCCGTTAAATCACGAAGTTTAGATGAAACGAAAGATCATAAGATATGCAATTAACCAGAACTTAAGATTACTCACCGTCAAAGGATTTGCTACGGCAGCCTCTCTTCTCTGGATTTTGCAATTTTAAATTTCCAAACCTGACAAAACATAAATAAGTCAGATATTATGTGGGCTTTCAGTTGTTGTATAAAACGATAGATGACCCATCTAGATTCTGGGGAGGAAATGAAGGGACGTGTGGATTCCCAAAGAAGTTTCGTCAACTTCCAACCTTTGGAATGCCCTAAAAAAGAATGATATACAAGTATTGTTTAAAGTATTTGTGTTTAGGTAGTTTACCACAGCCGAAGTGTAGAGCAGATGGTCTGGTTGTTGTTATTTAACCCTTGGGTGTTGGGTTCGAAACCTATCTGATGAGTATTTTTTTATGCAAAATGACTTTATTCCAAAATAGAAAGAAGTTGGCTGAATTTTCACAATGGAAATGTCCTAAATGCATTATAAGTAGTAGAAATAATAATTGTAAAAGAGAGGAAAAAAAGCAGACGTGGCCGTTTCGCCCCATTTACTTCCGAATGTGTTGATTTGAGTTATGTTTTAACTTTTAAATCAAATGGATGAACATGTAAAAGTCACTCGAATTGTAATTTATATAAAATAACAAGTCTTAAATCAGATTTTTTTTTTAAAGAAATTTCGGTTGAGGTAATGTAATTAATCGTAAGCATATTTTTTTTACACATTAACTATTAACAAATTATATAAAATGTTAGAACAAAATATATATGAGACGACCCAACCTGACCCATTTCAATTAGTATCAAAAGATCATATATTAACATAAGAGAAACATGCTTAACATGTTATCAAACCCGTTTGACTCACCCATTTTTTTACCTCTATAATATAATAAGTAACATCAATATCCATTAGGCCCGGTGATTGGTGTGTGCAATAGCCAATAAGTGCTATACAGGGCCCAAAAACATAAGAGGGCCTCCAATTTATATAAATATATCTCTCATATATAGAACAAAATTATTTTTCTTTTCTTTTTATAACTTACGGCAAGAATGATAGAGGCTCAAGAACAATTAACTTTTCATGGATACATATAATTTAAAACAAGTTTTGTAAAACTAATGGATACATATAATTTGATTTTCTCTGGAATAAAATTTATATTTTTTTCGTTCAAACCCACGGGCCTACTTCATAGTACGGTATGCAGCCACCGAAACCCATCCCTGATATCTTTTTATAATACGTTATTGTACGTGTGCTGTTTTTACAAAAAATATTGAGCTTCTAAGCATTTTTCGTTCATTATGTAGCCCCAAAAATCAGGTCAATTATCATTCACTCACTCGTACTTCCAATTGGGTTTTTCGTTGTAATGGAAGATATAATAGATCTTAGTGTGAACTGATACATTAATAGATCTTAGTGGTTCATAATGGTGGATGGCAGAGTAATTAGACAATTTGTCTATTATTTATACTGCTTGATTTTGAAGTTTGATATTCTAACTGATACTACATGTAGTCCAAGTTATATTAAAGTTTATATCTCGCATATACAAAGATACTCATCTGATGATGATGATCTAGTTGTAAGGACTCTCAAATAACTTCCTATGAGTCACGTTCAATCCCTTCTAGGTTAAACATCGCCAGGGGATGGCTCGGAAACGGTCAAGGCAATGGTTATTTCACGTACATCAGCAACAAAACTCGGCCACACGGGGGTGTTATAAAACGAGAATTAATTTCATTTTATATTGGAATTTGAACTAAAAATTAAAAACGGCGAACATTCCAAATCAAATTCGGTTTCAGGTTAAATTTATTTTAAATTAAAATTGGTTCAATTCGCGTTTAAGTTTTAACTGGAAATAAGAACTCCGCCGAGATATGACGTTTTAACTGGAAATAAGAACTCTGCCGCGATATGACTTACGTCTCTAAACTTTACTCCCTTTGAGTATTTTTTTTTATATCGTCCCTGCTTCTCTTTGGGCTTGTAGCACCTTCCTTGTATCTGTGGTTTTGCCTTCTGGCTTTAATTCAATAATTGCTTTTTGAAAAGAAATAACTAAAACATATAACGAAGGGACCAAAAGTACTCCACTTTTTATGTTAAATGGTAAAAAAGTACAACTTCTGTGTTATAAAATTCACTTCAAAATTTTAACTGTTTTTCAATTTCTCACATATAACGTTGAGATATGAGAGATTTTATGTATTTAATTATGGGAAATGCTTAAATTACCCTTAGGGGAATGGTTAAGGGGAAAAATGAAGCTTTAATTTATTGTAAATTAATCATAAAATAACCGCCCCCTGAATTTCATAACCATCTCGAGTTAGTTATGCTTCAAGACTTGTACATTCGTACACTTAACCATTGCCCTAAGGGCACTTGTTAGCAAAACCCTTTAATTATTAGTTAAATGTTTTTATTAAACTTCAAACGTTAAGTTTTTACAAGGATGGATGAAAAATAAGTCTCAACAAATTTTACTTTTCCTCAAGTCATTGGACTAAAATGCTCGACAATCTGAATATATGTCATTAATTTGAGTATAGTTTTAGTAGTTGGGTTTCGTTTAGTCAAGAAATTTTAATACATATAGATAGTACTTGTTTTTATCATCTACGTGTTCAAATTGCAAACTACAACCTTTGTCCACATCTAACAACCTTGTTTTTTACTTCCACGCAAACTGCAAACTTTACTACCATCGGTCCATACTGGTCTACGTGTCATCAATTCAAACGCTTGTTATTATTGACTAAATTAAAAATATAATTTATGGGGTCAATATAACGGGGCATTGTTGCTATATATTTTCTCAAAAAAAATCTCCACGTAAACCTTTATAAGATTTTTATACTACTATATTCTATGTACACAATTTTCTTCCCACTAACGCCACATTATCTTCCAAAATAAAGCCTAATTAATATCATATTCAGAGATGATATTGAAAGTTAATAAATTTTTATACTTATTTAATTAATATAAGTGTTCAAATTAAATGATAATATTAAAAAAAGAACTACTAAATTTCATATATCAATCATCTTATTAATAGAAGAATATAATATGAAATTTAATATGAAACAATATTATATTAAATATTTGAACATCATAGACTCATAGCAATCGATTTTTAATTTGTCACTATATAACATGTTTTAAGCAAGATAGGTTATTACATACATGGTATTAGTCTATTAGATGCCTAATTGATTAGATTTTTTTACATGAGAATTTATATATCCACATGCCAAAGATGTTTGTTTTAAAACAATTGATATAATCAAGTAGAAGGGACCCCAACCAAATCATAGGGTTAATAAATTGAGAATTATCACAAACTAGTTATGAAAAGTTTATTAATAAGTCTACACTTGTCCAGTTGTCCTAGACTGTTAGATAGGTGGATTTACCTTAATTGTATGTCTCTTTCCTTCAGCTTTTCCTAAAGCAGTTTACGCTAGTTCAAGAACTTGCTGATGGTGAGAACTCGGTGGTAAGAGCTCTTAAATGTTTTTCTAAAATCCATGAATTTGATCTCTGTCTAAGTAAAACATCTACTAGATAGTAAGAGAAATATTTACATACATCATAAGTAAAACTCCGGATAACACCTTATAATTTTTTAAAACGACTAGAAGAGACTCGCAAATCCTTCTTTAATCTTTTGTTTTTGTTTTATTTTAATTAATATTTTATCCTCCGCAAAAAACTACAAAAACTAATAATATTCAATGCCATTGGTAAAACAAAAAATGCGCTTGTATTTCTTTTAGGTCGTACCTAAGGCTTCTAGTCCAGTGGTATTGGTGAAAATGTTATGGATAAACACGTGGAAGGTTCGAAGGAAGACATATTGTCCCTTGTGAAAGTCACTGTCTAGGCTCGAACCACTAACTTACTAATTAGTTGTTCAAGAAAAAAAAATATCTTTTAGGGCCCTAAACCCTAAACCAATTGGTCTACATTAATTGGCCACCAAGGATTGCCTTGGGGAGTTTGCCTTCAAGAGGTCTTGGGATCAAGATTTGTTGGGTGCATTCTTTAGGAGGAAAAAAAGTGGTAAGATTTATTCCCCAAAAAGGAGATATGTTCGAGGAATGCATATTGTCCGTTTGGATGTCACTGTATTAGTCTATTAGGGGGCGTTTGGCTCAACGTAATCTTCCGTAATGTAATTGAAATTCTGTTGTAATTGAATACGATTATGCGTTTGGCTACCAAAATATTGAGTTGGAATTCATATCAATACTTATGCATTATTTTTAACCTTTTTAGATTCTTTTTTTAATTTAATTATTTATTTATTTTTTAATAATATTTTTATTTTTAAATTTTTTTGTTTTTTATTCTTTTTAAAAAATTAATTTCTTTAATTTTTTTTTAAATTTAAAATTTAATTTTTTTTTATTATTTTTTAACATTTTTGAACAATTTTAAAAGTCTGAAGCATACATAATATTCAAATTTGTTAGTTAACTAAATGACCGAAATTTAATTCATAGGATGTCGGGACGGATTTCAATTACAACGAATATCGTAATTCAAAATTACGTCGTAATTAAATTACGAAAAAAAAGTCCATTCAAACGTCTATCCGTAATGTAATTGAATTACAATTACGGAGGATTACGCAGGTTTTACGTCAAAACAAACATGGGGCCTTAAATTATTAGATAAAAAATGAACACGTGAATCTTCGTGATAAACACGTGCTGAACATCTCCACAGTTCATGCTGACAACCGTCGATTTCTCCAACCAGAAAATCTATCTTTTTTGGAAACGGCAAATGAAATAACGGAAGCCTACTCGCAATTTTTCAGCGAGCACTCCGAGTTCGAGCTCCGCATAAGCGGGCAAACCCAGCCCCCCAAAGGGATTTCCAAGGAAAATTCCCCATATGTGCCCGTGTGAGGTATGAGTTAAATTACGCAAATGCAACGCTCCCAAAGGGATTCGAACTCACAACCTGCAGCCCATATGAGTATAAACCCAGTGCCTCAGACGACAACTAGGCTGGCCATCATTCAAACGGACGATCGATACAACCCAAAATCACAACGAAAGGTCACACCGTATCATTTTCTCCCGCTATAAATACCTCATTTTCTATCCTCGACCGCCAATTTTACTCCGGTGATGCTCGGCGACGTACTTTGCGAACGCCCCAAACACTGGTTTCTCAGTTCACCGTTAACTACCGGACTTTACAGTTCGGTAGCTCACCGCCGCCATGCAAAGGATTGTGTTGACAGTCGATGTATAGCTGGCGGATTTAATTTCTGTGGTTCCGGTGTACCTGCTTCGTTATGGCATGATATTCTACCCGCCGGAAAACATAATCACGGTGAAGGTTCATGGAACGTTGCTTGGGATGTGCGTCCGGCACGGTGGCTTCATCGACCGCACACCGCTTGGCTTTTATTTGGTATATGTGCTTACCTTGCTGCACCGCCGGTGGAGTGTACGGAAACCGAGCATGTGGTCGCCGGCGGCGAGGAGATTAATGGAATTTGTTCGACGAGTGTTTTAGAGAATTCCGCTAATTACAGAGTCACAGGTATCGTCCACTAGATAAAATCAGAGTTGAATTTACTAGCTAGTATAATTTTTTCTTTTCTATAATCTATACAATGGATGCAATTTTTTAGTGTATTTAAGGGTACAATGATAATATTGATTGATAATTCAGGAAGGTGACAATTATTTTGGGAGATAAAAACATTAAGTTGAATCGTTATTTTGGAATATAAAGGAGTAAGTGGTTTAAATTCGCTTTTGCAACTGTTTTGTTGTTGTATTGCTAATCAGTTTAATTCAATAGTTTTGTAGTATACGACTACGGGCCGAACTATAAAAAATTTCATTATAGCACCTTTGCGGGGATAAAATAATACGGGGGCTAGGGGCTAACAGGGTTGTGCCCCAAGTAGGGTCTGGTAGTGCCCCTAGCGGGGATCCAATTAGCAAAATTGAATTTAACATAAAAGACTCTATTATAAAAACATTCAGTTGATTATATTATACACAACCAAGTCTTAAGAATTAGTTTGATAAACCTGCAAGAAAACTATTAAATGCCTCTCGCTAGCCTGCTCTCGTATTTTCTTTTTTACAACTTTGGTTTGGTCTATTGGAATTAGTTGGGAGCCGATATAGACAAGACACATCACACACCACACTTTGGGTTTTATTATTTGATTTGAATTTTGGGTTGGGCTTTGAGTTTGGACTATTGGCTAATAGCTGGAGTTGTTTTCTTGAAGATCTATTTGGGTTACTGTGTAGGTTTTATAATCTGGTAGTAGCACCAATGTAAGACACAAAAACAATTCAAACAAATTTACCCTAAGGAAAACAATTTGAGTAGTGCACGGGCAACTACATGCCCTATAACATGTCCGCGGCTGTATATGCCATTAGTTTCATAAATTATAAAAGAAGAGCTACTTGGTTTTTTTTAATGTCCCATATTGTTTGTTGCAATCAGTTAAATTCAAAAAAAAATAAAAAATTATTAATGTGGTGTAATTACATTGTGTTTTTTTTTTCTGTTTATTTCGAATTTATATCTCCCTTCTTTGGTAAAATTCTTCCTTAATTTGTTGGCAAAAATTTGTAATTCAGTTGATACAATTGATCACAAGAACTAAATGTATAAAGAAATGCAGGTGTTCCCGCGGATGGAAGATGCCTATTTCGAGCAATAGCTCATATGGTTTGCTTGAGAAATGAAGAGGAAGCTCCCAATGAAAATCGTCAAAAAGAACTTGCTGATGAATTAAGAATTCAAGTATATATAATCTTTTTGTGTTGATTATTTTGATAATATTCGAGCATCATGTATCAAATTTCTTGAATCTAAAGTGTATTCATGACCATGTAGGTTGTGGATGAGCTCATGAAGAGACGGAAAGAGACTGAATGGTGAGTGTCGTGATTCAATTTTTCGTTTCACTTTAACTTAACAAATTAATCACATCCATTCAAACCATACTTGAAGTGTATGTCACGTTTGCCTGTAAATAAATTATGACCAACTTTTATGTTATGTTCCGTAAGGTTTATTGAAGGAGATTTCGATGTGTATGTCAAGAGGATTCAAAAACCTTTTGTATGGGGTGGAGAACCCGAGCTGTTGATGGCTTCTCATGTTCTTAAGTGAGTTCTCTATGCCATTTATATATCATGCATATTCCTCTCTTGATTGTATGTTTGATACATGCTTGTGTCTATGGGTGTCCATCGGGTTGTCGGGTCGGGCCTATTGGCCGGGTTTGAGGTTAAAAAAATCATAGCTCGAAACCCGGCATGATAAGGAATCAGGTTGAGCAGGTCGAGTTGGGTAGCCCTTGTGTTTGTGTATATGGTAAGGGCAGCTTGAAGTCGGGTTTAGATGTTACCGCCATATTTAAGGGCTTCCGAATGACTTCCTAGAGGTCAAAGATTCGACCACTCCATGAGTAAACATTTACCAGATGGTCAGGGAAGGTTTGAAAATAGCCACAACAATGGTTAGGCTCTCGGCCACCCCGAGGGAGCCCTTATAATAGGAATACCCTTTTAAAACAAATAAATATCTATCTTGAGAGTTGTCTCATGTGTTGACAGGACTACTATATCAGTTTATATGTTTGAAAGGGGTTCCAACAATTTGTCGAAGATAGCAACTTATGGTGAAGAGTACGAACAAGCTGAAAATTATCCGATTAAAGTTCTGTTTCATGGCTATGGTCATTATGACATATTGGAGGACATATCCGATTAGATGTGTGTCGCTTTTCAACTTGGTACTCACATCCATACTTGTATGTCATGATCTTTTCATAAGATCTAATTGTCATGGGGTTTTTTTGCCATCATGTTGGTGCTAAACGAAGTTCAAATATTCATATATTTTTGGCCGGCTTGACTCAACTTTGTAAGACTCAAAGCTTGGCTTAAATTTGTGTAAATACGGTTCCTATAGCCTTGTATAGTTTGTCAAGCCTCAGTCATTCGCTTCGTTTATATGGACTTGTCACTCGTGAAAGTTTATAAATACACCTAAAATTCTATTATTAATTATCTCTTAAAAATATGAAATTACTAAAAGTTGAAGGGATATACGTTTAAGGTTCTAAATAAAATGAGGAATCGTAGCTGCATGGTCAAGACTTGCGCCTAAAAAGTAGTTTATCCAACCATTCTTACATCTAAAAACACAGTTTATAACGGTTAAAGATAAGTCAAGGTTGACATTAGCATACATCAAGCCTTACGCCAAAATCTTAGACCATGCGTGACGGCCTGGTCAAGTCTGAAGGTGAACTTTTTAGAACCACGGAATAATACACCATCGTTTGACATTATGCGGACTGAAAAGCACAATATCACTGATTCAATCCATTAGATGGTGTTAGATGATGATTTTGGTGAGAAAAGTGATGAAGAACAATTAGGGTTTTAGAGAGAGAAAGTAGAGAGAAGTTGAGAGAATAAATGCAGAGAAATTGAAATGTTAATTGTGCAAAAGTTAATTGAATTAAGCCTTACATCTTGGTATATATACCATGGCTTAATTCTTGGTTAGTTAGGACCATTTCCTAAACTATTCTTAACTTTTATACAATGTTTCACTTTACCCCCTAGACTAACTATTACAACATATTTAGTACCTAACAATCTCCCCCTTTGTAATAGTAGACTAGGTTGCATATCTTTGAAGACTTCTGTGTTTGTAAGGCTGGAGCTGAGAATTGAACCGTTGAGCAATTATGTTGATAAAACAGCATCAGCCTTTAATCATCAGTGACAGACATACTTTTAATCGGCTTTTCAACCAATATAAAGTATTCCAGAAGACTTCATGCAAATCGACTGAATGTAGACCCATAGATAGAGCGGTTAGCAGCGGAAGTCCTTTCTTGAAGTTGTGGCGTTTGTCGATTTGCTGCAGATCCTTGGTTCCTGATGTTTGTTGAAGTTGAAACAGTGCGGAATGTTGATATGTTGTGGATTTTCTGACCGTTGTTGATAATGTTGGAGTACGGTCATAGAATCCCTTATCTGATTTATTGACTGTTGTTGATAAGATTGAAGTATAGTCATCAGATTTTCTATCAGACATAGTGACCGTTGTTGATAAGAATGGAGTACGGTCGTCTGATCTTCGCACAAGAATGTATCAGGGTAACCCAGGATCACATAGATTGCCTGTTAACACAACAGTTACAGAAACTGTGTGACCTACGTTCAGTGTTGGCATTGATGTTAGCACTGGTAGGATTTCCATTCAATCATCGTGGAATACCAATAATTTTGGTATCACTATGAATGTTCCGGCAATATCTCAAAGATATGCTTGGTAGAGTGCCTGTGTCCTAGAGAAATTTAATTCGGTTCTAGACTCTATATGTGGACAAACGAAGGCGAGGACTGGAGGTGGGTCCTCTTTTTCAATATCAACAATCTCCAAATGAGATGTCGATAGTGGATGTGGTTATATCCGTGATTTTGAAACAAGTACTTTTTGTACTTGAGTGGTCAGTGGGGGTTGTGCATTGCATCACTGGGTCCATGATGTCTTAATCAGAAAGCAACATATGCAATCCGATATAGATGAGGTTACCCGGTCATTTTTTCGGTTTAGGGATGGTTTTCCGTTTTCTTTTAACCCTTTCACACACGCTCCTCACTCAACTCACTTTTTCATTTTTTCAACCACACCCTCGTTTTTGTTTTTACCATGTGATAAGCTGATTTGCACCCCATACTTCATACCCCCTCTCAATTTTTACCTCAGCGCACCCCAATCAAGATCCCATGATACTTGATTCTGCTCACCTAGACCTAGGGACCCTCACCTTTTAGTTCCTATATTGTCGGTGGCTCCGGGGAAGATCATGCTGGGTTTAGCAGATCATAGGAGTAATTTGAGAGTGGACTATTACGCTCATGTGCATTTTAATCAGCTTTTTGAAGATGTTTTGTTTTAGGAGTTTCACATGGATTTTAGGTAACACCGGACTCACTTAGAGTATCCGTTAGCACACGGTATGAATCGGTAGTCGTTTGCACAACCGTTGGTTCAAATGTGTGACCTGCGTTTAGAGTTGGCGTGATTTTAGCTCTAGCAGGATTTCCACTCGATCCTCGTGAAACATCAGATTGTGATGCCACTACGAGTGTTCCGATGGATTCACGGAGATCCATGTTTGTAGTGCAGGTGTCCTATATTGGAAATATTCTTGGGGGTGAGAACTAGACACACTGTGCATACAAAGAGACTTAACCCGGGGCAGGAGGTTATTATTATTCAATACCGACATACTCCGAATGAGTAGTCAGTAGCTTTTGTGCTACGTTCCTTAATGAAATGAAACAAATCCCTGTTGAGAGGAATTTGAGTAGTTGGTGGTGGCGTGCATTTGCTTTACTGGGCCAGTAAAGTCTAGTGAAACATTCAACGAATGAATGATCACCTATTTAATTGGTTGCCCGGTTTGTTTTCGGTTTGGATGCACTCATAAGGTGTGTTTTCTTTGATTTATCATGTTTTTCACATCACCTTGCACTCACCTAGTTCTATACCCTAGACATATACCCTCACATTTACCACTTGGCTGAAATATTTCCCTGGGATATGTAAGGCCGGATCTGGCAAACCATGGTAAGGTATGTCTTTTGAAGTAGTAAGTAACGAGAATTAAAAGAATTTGTAATAAACAGATGCTATCTTTACTAGGGAACTAGTAAAGAGATCGTTTACGGATATTACAACGACTTATAACTAACGTTACAAACATAAAACCTTTTTGATTTGGGTAATTTGTTTTTATTTTCTTAATTTTCTCCCCCTAGAAATAATAATTCTCCCCCTAGAATTAGTATTTCTCCCCCTCGACAAAACAAAAGTATTAAAAAGTTTTGAGTTTTGAGGACGTACCTTATACATCGTCGGAGGGTTGAAGGAGAGTATTTGCGGTGAAGCTTGATTGAGCTTGTTGCTTTCTTTTGAGAGCGGGTTCTGAATCTGTTTTGATCAGAAGCCATTTCGTTGAAGGTCGGGTCATACACTGAAGTGTGCATAAGCCATTCTGTTGAAGCTCGAGTTATACATCGAATTGTGTATAAGTCACTCTGTTGATGCTCGAGTTATACACTGAAGTGTGTATAAGTCATTCTGTTGATGCTCGAGTTATACACTGAAGTGTGTATAAGTCATTCTGTTGATGCTCGAGTTATACACTGAAGTGTGTATAAGTCATTCTGTTGATGCTCGAGTTATACACTGAAGTGTGTATAAGTCATTTCTGAACTCCAAACACCTTGCTGGTTATTCTACATAAAACAATTAAAACATGTTTGGTACCCAATTATCTATGGGTCCTATACGATTAGTGACAGATGTTTTATGTAGAATTGTTTTATGATCAATTTAGAGCTTTGGAGAACTGCAAGGAGGCAGTTCAGATGTCGTGGATTTGACGACCCATTTTAAAGATTTTTCAGAGGATTGGATAATCCAATGAGATTTTTCATTTTTAATCCAAGTGTATTTCATAAATGTTGAAGATTTGGTCGTTGTTTTGTTGTCGCTGTTTGAGGAACCTGAAGACTTTGGCTTAGGTGCGGAAGATCCTCGAGAAACTTTGCGACGAGAAGACGAGTGTTTATCAGAGATTGGTGGGGTTTTGGAAGAACTCTTCGCCTTTTTGGAAGCATGTGAAGATGAACCTTTTTTATTTGGTTTGTGTGGATGAGAGACAGATTTCTTGCATGGTTGTGGAAAACATGTTTTGCATGATTTTATAATTTTACCAGATTTATGGAAAACATTGATTTTTAAACCACATGGAGCATTTAGCTTAACAAAAAATCGATCATCATTCTGAGAAATTTGTTTATTTGTAGATTTATCTCTCAATATCTTTTTACCAAGTTTTTCAGATTTGACACACACATTACCAAAATCAGGTGAGTAATTTACAGGACGATAAACAGAAGCATCATACACAGTTCCAAATGCAAGTGCCGGAGATTTAAATTTTTTGGAGTTGTTATTGTTAATTTTAACAGTGGAAGAAGAAACTGAAGACGTATATGGTCTAGACTTCTTAAGCTCGCAAGGCTTCTTAGGCGTGCTAGACTTAGACGAACTCGGCTTCTTAGACTGCACATCTCCTTTGACTCCATTGGGCTTGGGCTCCTTGCTCCGAGGCTCTAAAGTACTAATGGAAGCATTTAGGACAGGTGAATTAGAGTTTCTCCTCAAGCTGATTGGAACTGGGTTTGTTGGTGCTGGTCCTAATAAAGAGGCTTTAGAACTTTGGGAAACAATATTGTTCGTTTTAGCTTTTAATTCTAAAATGGTGTCCTCTAAATTATGTATCTTTGTTTGAAGATTTTCATTTTCTTTGTCAAATGCTTTTTGGGTTTCATCAATTTCAGATTCAAGTTGGACGATTTTCTTTTCTAAAATTAATGGTGGAACATAAAGCTTTGGTTCAATTATTTGTTTTAAAACTTCATTTTCAGAGATGGAAAATTCTTCTGGAGTGACAATCGGGAAGTACTCATTGTTTTCAAATTTTGCTTTATTCTTTTCATATGTATAGTTCAATTCAGAATAGTTAAAGCTGATTTGAGCGTGTTCCTTCTTTTCTCTGTTGAACTTCTCGATTTCTGCTTCCTCGTCCGGCATATGAAGAAAGCTTTGCCATATTCCCAAGTTCATGTAATCATAATTGTATAGTGTGGGAACAACATCAGCAGCTTTTTCCAGAGGACGGGAGTTCTCAGCGCCGAGACCTACTTTTGATTTGAAAGATCTGAACTCTTTTGGCTGATTTAATTTTATCGTTTGTTCAGTGTGGCCAGCTTTCACAATCGTCTGCTCTAGTTTAGAGATGTGTTCTTCAGCATTTTCTTTCTTGACAGTAAGACTGTGTATGGTTGCTGATTGTTCATCGATTTCCTTTTTAAAATTGCTTGTAATGTTTGTGATTTGTTCATTTAGTTTTTGAATTTCGGTATCAGCTGTCTTCAACTTATCTAGGTAGTCTTTCATCTTTATATCAGCCGACTTCATCCATGTTTGCTCTCGACTGAGTTGGATAGCTAAGTCATTTATCAGCTGCTTGGAGTCGTCTTTGTCATTTGAGACCGTCTTCATCATTTTGAGGTTTGATATTTCAAGATTTTTTGTATTAATTATGTGATTTAGACGATTTACTTCACTGGTGTGAGCAGCATGAAATGTTGACAACTGTTGTTGTAACTCTTGTGTTTTTTGATTTGAATTATTAATTTGATTTACTTGAGGAACAAGAGTTTCAAGTTGGCGACGAAAGGTTAAATTTTCTGTCTTTAATTTTGAGATTTATGCATTTGATTCATTAGTTGTGTTTACTTGTTGTTGTAAACTTTCTTGTAATTCAGAAATCTTAAATTGAAAAGAAGATTTTGACGTAGACAGCTGATTTTGTAATTCCTTGTTTATTTGTTTTAATTGAAGAGAACATTGACTTAAATCATTTAAAAGTTGTGCTTTTTCAGATTCTAAAACAGTAATTTGTTTCGTCAACTGAGATTTCTCATCAATTTTAAGTAAAAGTTTTTTATTAAACAAGGAATTCTCTGATTTGTCAGTGTCTGAGTCAGAAAGAAAAGAGTTAAAAAAAGAAGAGTGTACCTCATTTTCATCATTCTGTGGAACAACTAGATCAACCCTCAGTTCAGTGGGATTATCAGAGTTTGATGAAAAAATATTGATTATCTCAATTTTCTTGTTGGCTTCTTCATTGAATCTGTCAGAACCCTCAGTATTCTCTCTTGGCATACTGCACAAAATTGCTATTTGTTGTTCATCGTTAGCTAACACTTTTGCAGTCTGAATTTGTTTATAATATTTGCTAGCTTTGATCGCATCTGCAAGGTCTTTATCCATATTTTTTTTAATTATAATGATTTTTTTTTTATTTTATTTTTTTTTTTGGTAAAAGTTCTTGTGTAAAAAAAAATGAAAATTGTCTCTTAAGATCTTAAAAATGTAAAAATTTAAAGTGTGTAAAATTAAATGGAAAATTAAATGTAAAGAAAATGTAATTATGAAAATGTAAAATTAAATGTTTAAAATATTTAAAACTTAATCGGGTTTTAAAAAAAATTGTAAACAAGTTCGGTAATTTGGAAAGAAAAAAAAAATTTAAGTAAAATTTTTTTTTCTTTTTATTTGTTTTAAAATTTTAAGTTTGGTAATTTGATTTGTTTGGTACTTTGATTTGTTTTGATAAGCTTATAAAATTCTCGTGCACATAAAACAAAATTTGGGCTTAAAAGAATTTTGTGTTTTACTGGGCTTGTTTGGGCTGAAATAGTTCTAGCATGTAAGGCAAACCCAAAATACGTTGAACTTCTACACAGACCAAAGAAGCCGAACTTCTACACAGACCAAATTAGCCGAACTCTTTGGCATTCTGAAATTGCCGATCTTTGAAGTTGAATCAGTTGAAGAAATTGAAGCCGAGATCAAGAACGGATCGAGCAGATCAAGAAAAATCGATTAACCAAATCGATTAACTGAATCGATTGATTGATGATAGCTCTTGTTGAAATTGACGAACAATGTGCCGAAGACTTGATAAAAGATGAGCCGAACACTTCAATTGGATGTGCCGATCCTTTCTTAATCGATTTCTGTTATTGGTTGATTTAAGTTTCTGGCACAAATTCGATATTGGTTATCAATTTATCCATCACAAATTTGATATCGGTAAGTTGAAGTCCTGTTGAATGGTAGAATTCACGAGCGATCGATTCTAGTCATGATAGGAAGCAGGCACACGATCGGAATAAACAAATTGAAATTGAGTTGTCAAGAACAAGATTGGTTCGATTGTAGTCGGAATCTTCAAAATCGAATGGAAAAGCCGAAGTCTTTAGATCGAATATTGAAAAGATCGAGCTTGTGAGTCGAACGGGTAAAACGAACTTGGGCCGAACTTCAAGTGTAGTTCGGGCCGAACTTCTCCCCTGGGCCGAACTACTATCTTCGGGCCGAACTACTACTGGGCCGAACATACAACTTCGGGCCGAAGTTATGTGCCGAACTTCTTCATTTTTCTTGAAGCCGAAGTATTCTACGTATGAACACAGTTGGTCAAAATATCACCATTTCAATCTGATTCAGCTCAATTCTTCACCGATTTCAGTGATTCTTTTTGCTAGACGTTCGAAATCCAATTGCTAACACTTTGATCCGATCATCTTCTTCAATCCATAACACAAAAGCTTCGATTCTCCGATTTACAGCAACTTTTGAACTTTTGAACTTTTTCTCTAAAATCATCAAATTGAAGATGATTGTTGATTGAATGAATCTAATTTTGATTCTATTGTGTTTAGAAACACTGGAGAAACACTAATCCATGATCAAATCTTCGATTTGGACAAAAAAATTACAACATTTAATTTCTCATGAACAAACTTCAACTTTTTCTTCAAAAACCTTGAAAAACCCTCTTGATCTTCTGATTTTAACACCAATTGATGGATTTGGATCGTTTCCAAGATGAAATTATGCTCTGATACCAATTGAAAAGCACAATATCACTGATTCAATCCATTAGATGGTGTTAGATGATGATTTTGGTGAGAAAAGTGATGAAGAACAATTAGGGTTTTAGAGAGAGAAAGTAGAGAGAAGTTGAGAGAACAAATGCAGAGAAATTGAAATGTTAATTGTGCAAAAGTTAATTGAATTAAGCCTTACATCTTGGTATTTATACCATGGCTTAATTCTTGGTTAGTTAGGACCATTTCGTAAACTATTCTTAACTTTTATACAATGTTTCACTTTACCCCCTAGACTAACTATTACAACATATTTAGTACCTAACACGGACTCACCTTTTTGAACCCATATTGTAGTATTGGGTAGTGGTGATCATAAAAACCGAAAAACCGAACTGAAACCGAAAAACCCAAAAAAACCGAACCATTTGAAAAACCAATATCAACGGTTTTGATTTTTGGAAACCATAATGTTTGGGGCGGTTTTCGGGGCATATTAAATACCAAGCCGAAAAACCCGCCCCGTCCCGCCATTATATATATTTCAAGTTTTATAAAAATATTCCTATATTTTTAAAAGATTTGATATAGATTTGTTTGCAAAAGAAAGTAACCATGCAATGAAACTTCTATTAATGAAGACATGGACTAAGATTGTTGCGAAATATTGTTGGACGTTATTCTATTATTAATCTTATTAATTCAAATTATGTTATTTGAATTTATTATTACATTATATTAAACTTACTAGTTGTTTTTTATTTATAACGAAATGAGTTAAAGTTTGGGAGTTTGAATCATAATATTAATTATTAAGGTATAATAAATTGGTAAATTTAATGGAAATTAAAAAACCGAAAAAAATCCGAAACTGAATCGAAAAACCCGAAACCGAACGGGGTGTAATTCTTAAAACCCGAACTTTTGGGGCGGTGTTTGATTTTAGTTAAAACCGCCCAAAACCGCCCCATGCTCACCCTGGGAGATCAAGTCTTTCAAAGCGTCGTAGAAGAGTAAAGAGTTCATATAGTAGCCGGACAAGTCATCTTAAATCAATAAACTTCCAATATTTTACAAGACAGTGAGTGGTGGGTCGTTTACGTAGTTGTGGTGATTGGTGAAGTCAATGCATACCACAAAACTTTGAATATAAATAACAAAAAAAATTATATAGATTGACAGGTTATATTGCTAAAGACTTTGTGGTGATTGGTGATTGGTGTTTTATATAATAAAATTTATGTTTTGTAAAGTTTATAAATTTAGTTATCTTCAATATTATGTATAAATTTTAATGGATTCAAAAAATATGTAGACATATAATTTTAACTATGTAAAATTATAATATAGAAAGAATTATTCATGAGTCTAGTGGATTCAACTATTGATTGAAAATCTTCATCCATATCCGCTCCAACAAATATCCATATCCGCTCCTATATTCGATATTTATTCAATTAACTCATCGGTATCTACTGCCAACGGATTGGATCGGATAAATGATCATCAGGTCAGATGCTAGTTGTCATACCTAATGCCGACAATGATTTAATATTCAAGCTTTATCTACTTGAAGAGAAGGGAGCAAAGAAAAAATATTTCCTAGACCCATGATTTCTAGTTGCTACACTAAAATACTAAATGGAGTATGGGATGCAAATAAAAGTCAAGAGAAGATACATGCCATACAATTTTTAATTATTAAAGTCATTCTCATTTGCATCATTCGAAGTCAGTATGTACATATATATATCTCGTTCATATATTTTATGAAAGAAAACTTCCATTTTTCTATATCATGACCTTGCTTTTTAATATATGTCAAGGTCATTAAAATAATCAAAAATTTCAACTGATTGGTATGGTTTTTTTAATCGAAAATAGTTTCTTTCCATGCTTATTTAATTTCTTTAGCAATCAAATGGGGGGTGGGGGAGTTTTGCGAATACTTTTTCTTGTTTTGTTATTTAGATATAGATCACAATTTCATAATAAAACAACGTGTCAACAAAAATAGAAAACGTATGATATTTGCTAGCTTCTCCTATTTGTTATCTATGTGTATTAACACAGTAATAATGCCAGATTAACACAGTACATAATTTAGGCCATTTCTAAGGGTTGTTACGGAATGTACATTAGAATTTGTAAAAACTTATGCCTATATTATATTCGAGTATCCAAATGAATTAATGGGTTCAATCCATAGGACATATGGATTCTCCAATATTTAGAATGCGTAATATACTATCTGAAAATTCAATCTCTAAGACATTTTCATCTAGGCATGAGTTTGGTTTATATTGGTGATTCTAGTATCATCACGTATATTTTATGTAATTATAATTTACTTGAGAACAAGAGCTTAACCGAGTTTAGCTTATAGTCAGTAGGTGAGAAGTATATACTTGTTCTAACTAGTTTGATGCCACCACAACCATGTATAGGTGTCAAGGGGCAGAGCCCTTTTTTAGGTCCTGCTCCCATGTAAGTGGGCAAGGGTCGAGGGGTAGCCAACTCTAACAGGCTTTAGTGTAGCACCCTGACCCAAACATTTATTAACTTATTACTCTTTATATACAATAGTTATAGTTAATGTACTATTCTATCTAATATACATTAGACATACCGATTTAACTATTCATAAAGAATTTCAGTTTTGACCCTTTAAGTTTTTGAAAATTACATTGTGATACTGAAGTTTTTATCATTACATTTTCTATTGTACATTATTAAGCAGCGCGTAAGTTATATTATAAGATAGATGTTCATAAGGAGCGCGTGAATCATAACCCTTGCATCGATCTTTTTATTTCATGCATTTGAGTTCAAGTTTTCTAAATTTACAAAATAGACCCCGAACTTTAAAATGTGACAAACAAACATGTATTTTTTCAGAAATCATAAATTTATGTTCTAATAATTATATTTTGACCCCTAATCTTCTATAACTAATAGTTTTAACCTCATTAATCAATATATAAGAAATTACATTAGCTTTTCTATGTATGAGGTGTTCAAAACTATACAAACGAAGAATAAAAGTTCATAATGAAGTATCGTTCTAATTACACTTGAAACATTTTTTTATTTAAAATTTTACGTTTTTAATGAAAATGTTAGAATTTATATTAATACCAATGTGTAAATTTTATTACAAAATGTAACGACCTGAAATTTTGAATCGAATAAATTATGTAAAAATATGATAAATACGGATAAATCGTTTAAAAGACGTGGAAATTGGTTTCGTGTCAGTTGGACTCCGTTTGATATGGTTAAGGACGAAATCGGGTCGAATTGGACAACAAAAAGTTGCAGCCTAGCTGCCAGTATGAGTTCGCGGCGCGAACTATTGTTCGCGAACGGGAAGATCGACCGGAGACTTTGGGGTTTTGAGGCATGAAGTTCACGACCAGGTTCTCGACGCGAAGAGTTCGCGACACGGGAAGATCGCTGCACGAACTTGGGGTTCACGGCGCGAACTCTTCAGGCACAGAATAAAAAACGGGATTTTTAGGGTTTTTGCTCATTTCTCTCTACTCCAAAGTGTGCAGCCGTTTTAGAGAGAAGGGGCGATCTTGGGTGTTCTTGAGGAGATTTCATCTAAAATCTTGGAGATCCATCTTCTAATTGAAAGATCTAAGGTAAATTTCCTCTCCTAGTTAATTTATAAACTCTATTTGGGGAAAAATGGTGGTTTGGATAACATACCAAGTTATATTTGGGGAAGATGACTAAGATGGGTGTAGAACACTCCTAGTAAGCATAAGAATCTTGTGTTCTTGTTGGATTTGGGTTTTGTTGATAGAAATCTTGAACTAGGGTTTTGGGTTTCCACCAAGTTGGATGAACTTGGTGGTTAAGAATGTGGTTATGGAGTTCTTGGTAACTAGTTATGGATAATAATAATAACTAGATTATATGATGATATTGATGGTAGGTCAAGAAGACCTAAAGATTAGTGACATTTCACAAGTTGGAAAGCAAGGATTCGTGTCAATGGGCACGATGTGGAGTTAGCTTGGCTAAGGTGAGTACATGAGACTTTTACTGAGTACATTGCAAATGATTTTGAAAACTATGATGTTTTTATGAGTCTTTATTAATAAATATTTTTAATAAAGATATGATTAAAAGGATAAGAAAATGCAAGTAATAGACTATTTAAGTATGTCTAAATGACTAATGATTTTTGAAATAGATTATGATAATGAAAAGTAATTAATAATTCTTTATTAATATGATGTTTGACTAAGATTAATGATTAAGAAAGTATGATATTTGGCTTATTAATAATATGTATTAATTAAGCTACCAACAAATGATTTCCATGTATCAAGTATCGATTGGTAAACTATACTAATAAAGACAATGACTGAATTGTTAAGAAGATAGGTATAAGTGACTAGTATTACTTATATACTCTAGTCGATGTAGAGATAAAATATTTATGATTTTGAGTAATAAGAAGTGAATCTTACTAGTAGACTAAATGATGAAGTCTATGACAATACTAAGATAATTAGAATAGATGTATTCTAATTTATGTTTGATTATGAATTGGTGGGACTTAGGCCCGTATTTGATGAATTCAATGTGTGTAATGGAAATATCCGGATAACGATAACCCATTTATGGGGGAGTTGAGATTACTACTTGGGGTGGTACCTCCCTGCGCAAGGGTAGTATATCTATGTGAACGATAACCCGACAATAGGGGGACTATGATAACCCAATAAAAAGGGGGATTACGATAACCCGCGAGGCGGGGGAGTTGGAGATTTTGGTAAGTTTGGGAGAACCCCAATTACCATGTGATCTTGTGATGATAACCCACATCGGGGGAGTTTGCTTCGGAATAATCCGTGGCGTATGTGATAAAGGAGTAAGCTTATGGATAGCTTACATGTATGTGATTATGTGATGAGTAAGCTTACGATTAGCTTACTAGTAAATATGAATAAACGATAAGAATATAAATTGATAATTAATAAGCGAATAAAGAAAAGTAAAGAATATGATTTTTATTATATTTGAGTATGGGTCGAAAACCCATGTATCTCACGAGACTATTTTGTCTCACGACTATTTTGTCTCACATACTACTTTGTTTTTGTGGCTATGTACTCAGGTTCTGGATCGAAGGATTGGAAGGTCCCGTTAGAAGTGGCCTAGTGTTGATCAGCTCGGGAGCTCGTAGGTAGATCCCGTTATCCTATGGTTATGATATTGTTTTGTAACACCGGTTTTAAACCCTGATAATGTTTTCAAAGGTTTTTGTTAAACCGTATTTTGAGACCTTGAGCTTTGTAATATTATTATTTAAAAATATGTTTTAAATGATGTTTTAAAAATTGAGGTGTTACACAAAATAACACCGCCGCAACGCGCGGGAGGTTAAAATCCTTGTTCATTACAAACTCAAAACAGTGTTCCGTTATTTTTGCATTCCCATTATCTCCGTATTCCATTTCAGGCTTGATGGATATTATTTGTGAGAGATAATAAATAATTTTAATTTTATGCCAAATAGTAGGCGCCTCCTTTTTTGTGATTTATTTTTCATATTTTCTTTACTCTACATTTTTAAAAAGAATACTTTATTTGAATTGTGAATTCATAATTTTATGTTCTAAATTGACTTATCTTAATTTCAAAAACACATGTTTTAAGATTAGGTATACATAATTATTGGAAGGGATAATAACATGTGATTAACCATTACATATATGTATATGATCGAGTTTTCATATAACATAGAAACCACATAAACGAAATAAATGAAGAATAAGAATCTAGAATAAATTACCGTAAATCAAATATACAAACAAAATCATATCTATAGTAAATCCTATAACTAATGAATGAATCATCACATCGCAGCAGAGCGCGAATGTTATAATGCTCGTTTGATTTTAAACATTGTGAAAAATACGTACATAAGGTAAATTGATAATTCCGAAATTGTAATAAGCAATAAATAGTCATATATCATGTGGTATAAATAAATTCAAATATATAAGCCGACTTTGAAACCATCTATCACCCCAGCTACTTAGCTTGACTTTGTTGTAAGAAAGACAAACTACTACTCACATTCATGGGGACGGTGGCTCCCCTCTCAAGAAATAATCCACCTCCGCCGGCGCCGGATGCTAAGGAGTTTACACCCACCGGAGCTGCTACTCCTAAAAAGCTAGATGCCGGAGCTCTTTTCGTCCTTAAATCCCGATGTACCTAGCTACTACCTCTACATACATATAGATGTCTCTATTTATTAAAATGTAAATTTAGAAATTTGACGTACTAATAAAACGTGTGTATAGTTGGTAGTTTGGGTTGGATTTAGTGAAACCAATATAGATTAGTTTGGAGTAAAACTGCAACTTTTATAGTCGGTGGTTATTAAAAGTATATTATGATTCTTAATTTGCAAGTTAATTTAGTATTCTCTTATTAATTTGACCATGTTTTTGTTACGTAATTTATTTTTCTTATAAGATTTGACAATTAAAAAAATATAATTTTATCTCACTATACTAAAACTATAAGCAACTTATGTTAAAATTCAAGGCCAAATTATCGAGTTAGGGACTATTTGATAATTGATGACTGAGTTAGTTCTAACTGAGTGAGATGTCTAACTGGGTCAGCAACTTTATATTTCTAACTGGGTAAGAGATTAAGTAAGAGGCTATGACCGAGTAAGAGTTATAAATTATATTTATCAAACGCTCTGACCTCTGACCGGGTCAGAGGTTACTTCTTACTGGACTGATCAGTAAGAGGCAAATCAAACAGAGTCTTAGTGCACTAGACTTGTTGTTTTTACAAGTTCAGTGTACAATTATGCACATGTTATTGTCTATAATAGTAGAAGAACTACTTAACAAAGTGTAAGGTAGTAAAATACGACCTATTTTTAAATAATTTGAGAATAATCAAATCTCAAACAAGGAAAACACTATCATGCAACTATTTCGTCGGAGTTGATTATCTTATTTTAATTTCTTTTTATAATCACTTTCATAACACAAAACCAAACACACATAAATACTGCGTAAAGGAACTTAAATTAGGAAGTTACGATTTTCAGAATTTATGTATTACGTAATTAGTTTTTGGTTCTTAAAAACGTATTGAGCCATATTTGGATAGTCTCATAGTCCGACTTTTTGACAGGCAAACTCACGTGACTCTCACCCACGTGGCTTCGTACGCAGTCATGCACTTAGGGGTGAGCATAAAAACCGAAAAACCGAAACCAAACCGTTAAAACCGACAAAACCAAACCGTTAAAACCGAAACCATTTCAAAACCGACGGTTTGGTTTTAGATTTTGAAAAAACCGTTGGATTCGGTTCGGTTTCGGTTTTAACCAAAAACCGTCCCCATTAAGAAACCGACCCACTGATATTTAATATATTATATATATATTTTTTAATTTTATATTAATTAAATAGAAGTCGACCTATTTAAGTATTTGAAAGTCTATGGTCCATTGATGCCTATATCGTTATTATATGCTACAAAATACGTTTATAATTTGAATTTTGGGCTGAAAATGGTATTCATTGTTGAATGTGTTATTATACATTAAACTTAATGATATAAGTTAGATATTATTACTAAAATTCATATCTAATTTAAAAAAAATAAAGATTAGTGCATGAAATTATGTATCTATGTTTAAGACGAGGTGGTTTCGGTTTTAAAACCGAAACCGAACCGTTAAAGGCTAAAAACCGTTAAAACCGAAACCGTTAGAAACCGAAACCATTGGGTTTGAAAATCTTAAAACCGAAATTAGCGGATTCGGTTCGGTTTGAGCCTAAAACCGCCCCATGCACACCCATACATGCACTAAACGATATTGACGACAATACATAAATTATTATTGATGTTTTATATTTAATTTTTACTTTTTAACTGAATATTTTTTTGGAAAGGATATTGTGTATGTTATTTTATCCCGATAATATATAATGTGGTAACCAAATTAGCCAAAACAAAATTTATATCAAAGTCACCCACTTACCGAAAAGATGGTATTATAAGTCACTTAAATATATATTCCACGATGTTTAAGTAACGGTATTTGAGAATCTTTGCTTATTGTGTCTATGTGTACATATGAGACAAACAGTTTGAATTTATCATGTCTATGTGTAGGATCATGGTTACATTGTGGGTACCATTTGACTACCGCGATCGTAGCGCCAGCATTACTAAGCCTACCATTCGCCTTAGCCCTGTTGGGGTGGGAGGGCGGTGTGCTGGTGTTGGCGCTGGGGGCGGTCGTCACATTCTACTCCTACAACCTCCTCTCTTTGGTCTTGGAACATCATGCCGAGCTCGGCCACCGCCAACTTAGGTTTCGCGACATGGCTCACGATATTCTAGGTAATATGTAACTTTATCCATGTCAAAACGAGTATACACAAACTTTTGATTAATTGATTTAAGGTCAAAATATATTTTAGTATCTAGAATTTGAGTGATTAGATCCTCTACTAAACTAAACTGTAATATGTGCAATATGGTACCCTGAAGTTGACAAAATGGTTGATGTAGTACTCTAGCTCACTAATTTGGTGTTATTTTCTCACGTAATTTGCTTCTAGTATCAATATATAAAGATCAACGTATACTTTTTAGTCCGTCAAAAGCTTCAACGAAAGTAAGTTAAGTAAGAAAACACGATCAAATTAATGAGACAATGTACTAAATCGATCATTTTGTCAAGTTTAGGGTACCATATAGTAGAAGACTTGGTAAGTGAAGTTTAAAGTACTAAAATGTATTTTAATCTTAATTTAATATAATAGGACCGGGGTGGGGGCGATATTACGTGGGCCCGCTTCAATTGGGCACGTGCTATGGTGCGGTTATTGCTTGTACTCTACTTGGAGGGCAGAGTCTAAAGGTGAGCCACCATTTGATATTGGAACACTTGCGATTTTAACTAATCTTTCAATTTTATTTTGTGGGTGTTGTATTTAATATTTAATACTCGTACAACATAGTAATAGAGTTTAAACACGAGACCCGCATGTTAAATATAGATATAATTATGGGTTTTAATGATACTTATTATGAAGTTTTAATAGTCTTTCATTTTGTTATGCAGTTTATATACTTATTGGCAAGACCGGAAGGAAGCATGCAATTATCCCATTTTATTGTGATATTTGGATGCTATACACTCATTTTAGCACAAATTCCATCTTTCCATTCCTTAAGGCACATCAATCTTGTGTCACTCATTTTGTGTTCTGCTTATTGTGCTTGCACAACTGCTGGTGCAATTTACATCGGTACGTAAAAATTGACCATGGCTAAATTTCATCTTTTTATCCCTAATATTAACATCGAAAGTCGAATTAAAAAAAGTGCAGGAAATTCGAATAAAGGACCTCCCAGGAACTATTCCTTGACAGGAACCGGAATAAATCGCATCTTTGGCTTTTTCAATGCTATTTCAATCATTTGTACAACTTATGGCAACGGAATTATTCCTGAAATACAGGTTAGTTTGTATGGAAAACTACACTGATGCGTATTCATCTATACACGTTTTATTATTCTATGTATCGTATTGTAAAACTTACTTTTTAATGTTTAAAACCTCCTACTATTGTATTTATCGATTTGTCTGAAATACTTTAATCGGCAAAACCATTCAAATTGATATATAGAAATAGGTATTGGAAATTTTAGTTAAATAAAAGGTAAAGAAATCTATGATTTTAGATCCATGGAATACATATTACATGCAATAGCAAGCTGTAAAAGTTTAGTACATCAAAAGGTAGTTTTTGAAGTACGATATATGTAATATTAGAAAACCTTCTATGCAGTTTAACCTTTTTTGTTATTCCTTAACCTTACTATAATGTGGTATTTTGAATTCCTTATTAAAAATAAATTATGCGTTTTGAAATTGGATAGTCTGTAAAACCAGCGATTACAAAACATGTTTGAATCATAGTGTTTTGATTTGATTATGTTGTTTGAAATCACAATAATCAGATAATCAGTTTCTTATTGTTTAGCAAACTGGTTATTTGTTTAATTAATAGGTTAAATGCAAATAATCAGTTGTCAAAACACAATAAGTACCTCCATACCTGTTTTTCTAACACTTCGTTTTGTATGCATCAAAGCACAAATAATTGATTTTTTTTTACAAACACTCATTTTATATTTATTTGCGTTTTCAAAACGCAATAATTATATAATCTAGATCAAATTGGAATCCTAAGACTACCCGTAAGGGTATGGTCACTCACGACCACGACCACAGGTCGTGACCCGTCTCCCCCTTACATGCCTAACTATGGGACGTGTCCCCATGCCTATTTGGGATGGGTTTGGTCGTCTGGACGACCAAAGGGAGTCTTGAGGTGTTGTGCATTGGGTGTTTGTACTTCATGCTTGGTAAGTGCATTGGGTGTTGTGTATTTAAATTAATTTTAAGGATTGGTTGTGGGTTTGGTCCTCTGCTACGTGGGTTTAGTCGGGATTTTTCATGTGTTTGGTCAGAAGAGAAAAAATTGATGTGGCGTAGAGGTGGCAGGGGTGACCAAACTGGGTTTTGTCACCCCTTACGGGTAGTCTAAAGACTCTAAACACCCCCTAAGTTTTATACTGGCAATAGTTGATTTTTTTATTTTATTTTTTTTTATGTTGGAACAGGCTACAATAGCAGAGCCAGTAAAGGGGAAAATGTTCAAAGGGCTGTTGGTCTGTTACTCAGTTGTGATTTCAAGCTACTTTAGTGTTGGGATATCTGGTTATTGGGCTTTTGGTAACAAAGTTGAGAGTTCTGTTCTTCAAAATTTTACGGTGGGTTCGCACCCATTGTTGCCTAAATGGTTTCTTCTTATGACCAATGGCTTCACCGTTTTGCAAGTAGCAGCTTGTACTTTGGTAAGTTTTTTTTTACTGTTAAAATGGTCAAATTTGGATTTATCGTGTTAGGTGGGCCGGGGTTGACATTTCCTAACACGAGATGCAAATGGGCCAAAATGATTAACCCGTTTGATACATGGGTTGGAGTTGGGTTGATCTTCACAACATATTTCCAACCCACCAACATGTTTAAAATATACATTTTTTGTTTGAATATGATAAATTATAAATTCAAACTTTTTTTTTCCTTCCAAAAAATCTTAGACATTTATCATGTACATTCAAATAATATGACTCGCATTTTTACATTTTATAATGTACTTTCAATTATATTTCATATCGTGAAACGAGTCAACATGACTAATATGTTTTAACAAATAATATGAGGGCTTAGGGTTCAACTTCTCGAAACTTTAACTAAATAAGTTAGGTTATGGTTGAAATATATGAACCCTCTTATCCAAACATGACATAAATTGTCAACATGAGATATAACTATTGCATATATGATTATAAAATGACTCGTAGCTTTTGACCTTCTATTTTCATTTCTTAAATTGATGACTTAACTTACAATAATTCATTTCCAACTTTTTTTAAGTCACCAACTTTTGCCAACACAGGTTTACTTGCAACCATCAAACGTGGTTTTAGAGCGTAAATTTGCAAATCCCGAAAAGGGTCAACTCTCACTAAGAAACATTGTGCCTCGGTTAATATCAAGATCGTTATCGGTGATCATTGCAACCACAATCGCTGCAATGTTGCCTTTTTTTGGAGACATAATGGCATTGTTTGGTGCATTTGGTTGCATACCTTTGGACTTTATTTTGCCCATGGTCTTTTACAACTTGACATTCAAGCCATCCAAAAGAGGGTTGGTTTTTTGGGTGAACACGATTATCGGTGTCTTGTCAACTGGGCTCTCATTGATAGGGGCCGTGGCATCCGTACGACAAATTATTCTAGATGCTAGAACGTACCGTTTGTTTGCAAACATGTAGATTTTGTTATTATTTTTATATTAATCACAATGTTGTAAAAACTGGACCGGGTGTTGAACCGGCTGAATATGTATATAATAGTTACGAAAGTGTAATAAGCTTACTTTGATAGATCTATGGTAGCAGGCTATCAGCCTTGCTTTGTTGATTTTTCATTTGTAATTTATTTATTCTACATGAAGAGGGAGTTGTCCAACATCGGCTGAAACAACAATCTCGCCCTACTTAAAATAAAAAAATTACACTAAACTAAAATAAAAGCATTATACGAAGTACAAAATTAACTTTAAAAGACGTTAATAGTTATCTTTTAATATTTAAGGACCAAATATAAAACTATTAGGAAGCACATGGATTATCCGTGCCATTTACTCAGCAAATTAGGAAATACTCCATCCGTCCCACAAAAAACTTCTCATTCCACCTAAAATATTTGTCCCACAAAAAACTTTCCATTTGAGAAATTAAAGGGACCCACTAATAAATTAATATTATCTATATATTATTTATCAATTTTTAAATGTTTCTCTCACTAACTTTATGTCACTTCTCTTTTTAAATGTGGGCCAACATATTTTCTCTCTAAACTAATCATATATTTTAATCAAATTTATTATCAAAGACCTCACCATTAACTTTTCTCCTAAAAACATGTGCCCAAGTGAAATGGGAAGTTTTTTGTGGGACAGAGGGAGTAATTATTAATATAGACTTCAATTTTTTGTGTGTGAGTCAAATGTTTTTTTTTACAAACGGGCCCTTTTTTGTGCAACTGGTGTACGAACGTCCCACCGTCTTTGTATAACTAGATCATTTTTTGTTCGACTTCCGTACTGTCATTTTTGTGTGGAGGTCTCACGATTTCATAATCTCACGGTTTATTTTGAAAAAAATATTAAAAATGAAGTCTTTTCTTGAGAATTTTTAGATGTTACTTGGTCTATTTTTGGGATTGACTCGCAATTTAGAGTAAAAGGACTTGAAGATGCATTTTATAAAAGATGAAGGTGAAAAACATAAATTTCTGATAATTAAGTTCTCACTCGGTTTCTCTGTAACCTTTCCATGTGAGTTGGGTGGTCACTGCAGCTTCTTCCCTCTTTCCTCCCCTAAGAACACACACTCTCTCACACACACACATTCCATCTTTCTTTCGCACACATTAAAATCCGTGCTGTCAATATTGCATTCCATCTGCTCATACAATCGGTGAATCGGTGAGTATTGTTTCGCCTTTCATTGTATCACGAATGCTGATTTGAAATTGAGGAACTAGGGTTTGTTTTACATGTTCAATTCTTCATACATTTCGTTTGATAGCTTCGATTTAGGGTTTTGATGCTTGAATAGCGTCTGTGAGTGTTAATTTTTGAATCAAATGTTTGAAATCGGAATTTGGAAATGCTAATCGATTTGATTGGCTTTGAATTCGGAGTCATGAAATTGGTGTTGGTTTATGTCAAATTTTGATTTTAGGTCATGAAATTGGAGTACATAAACTTGCCATTGTTTTAATTATGATTATTGGTTTATGATTTGGGCTTAATTAGGGTTTAAATTTACTGCATGCTTTATGAATCAATTTCTGGCCTTATATAGAGCCCTAAGGTTTAATAGTCTACTTTCCCCTAAATGTTGCAATTATTACAAGATTTGATATGTTCAATTAATCAATTGTCTTTATATACTCATAACCTGAACAAAATTTATCAGTTTAGATCCTGAAAGGTGATCCATTGAGTTTAGAAAGTCACAATACTTATATATACATATATAAAAATAATTTATTTGGTTTTGACTTATTTTATGTATATCCATCATATGATATACTTAATGATGTAACTTTTAATAGAAATAAAATCAGGTTTTACTCTCATGCATGCATTATTGAACCCGTTTATATCACGTAGCTTCATCGTTTACAGTTTTTTTCAACCTCAAAACTTACTCAAGATTCAATATTGTTCCATTGTTGGTGAATTTTTTCATAATTGGTTAAATTGAGTGACCTAAATAGAACAGTTATGAAACTTGGTTAGTAATTATTTATATGTGTTATACGGCCACAAGAATAATTATTTAGATCTCTTTTTTATTGTTACTTTTTTTTATGTTTATTCAGAATCAAAGTAATTTCCGTTGAGCACTCTTGAGGGTGCACCATGGTATCCGAATCATGGTTCCATGGTCTTTGGAAACCGTCAAAAAAACACGATCACGGTCCAGAAAAGGTGAGAATTGGAGTTGTGGTTTTTGAAGTAGCAAGTGTAACGTCTAAACTAGTTCATCAATGGAATTCACTAAACGACAAACAAATCATGAAATTAAGAGAAGAAATAAACAATTCACTCGGAATTAAAAAACTCGTTTCAGATGACGATGATTACATAGTCGATTTAATCTGTGCCGAAATGCTACACAATTTGGAAAACGTATCAAAAGTTGTCACGAGGCTTTCAAATAAATGTAGAGACCCCGTGTTAAAATGCTTTGAACGTGCATATGCTGATTTGATGAAATTTGGTGTTGATCAATACAATTGGCAGTTTTCATGCAAGAAAATGATCAAAAAAGTGAAAAAGATGGAAACTTTTATTACGGTTAACGCGAGTTTATATCAAGAAATGGAAAATCTCTCAGAACTTGAACAAATCTTGAAAAGAATCAAGGGTAACGACGATCATGATAGTATAACAGCTGTTGATTATACAAAGAAATTGGCATGGAAACAACATGAAGTAAAACGGTTAAAGGACATATCTTTATGGAATAAAACTTATGATTATGTTGTTCTTATTTTAGCAAGATCGATTTTCACTATTTTTGCAAGAATCGGGCATGTTTTTGGAATAACGCATGTATTACCTCCAAAAATTGAGGAATCTATGTTACTAGATTCCGGATTGCTTCATTCTTCGATTCAAACGGGTCAGAATAAGATTCCAAGATTCTCATCGGGCCCGTTAGGGCCCGTTGGTACAAAATCTGGCCCGATTTCAAGAACGGGTGACATGAAGAAATACTTTTCTGGCCCGCTTGGTAATAATGCGATCATGGTTTCTAGTTCCAAAAGTAGAAATATGAGTTCTTTTACTGGACCCATTGGGAAACTAACATCAAAGTCGGGACCTTTAATGCGAGCTGCTAAAACGGGCCTAAAATGGTGGCATACCCGCGATAATTCATCGAAAATACACGGGAAAAACGCAACACCGACCCGTTTAAGCACCACAAGTGGCCCGTTTAGCGGTTGCATGATGGTCGGGAACGGGTCTCCAGACAAGACTCACGACCCGAACCCGACTTCCGCCGCCACGTGGCGGGTTCGGGCTCAAGAAACGGGCGGGTCGAACCCGAACCGACACGATGCACCACCCGAGACCCTCGGTGCGGTTGCTTTATCGCTACATTATGCTAATGTAATTGTGGTTCTTGAAAAGCTAATTGCATCACCACATTTAATCGGTCACGATGCACGAGATGATTTATACAACATGTTACCCAAAAATGTGAAGAACGCGCTTAGAATTAGGTTAAAACCGTATGCTAAAAGCTTGGAATTGGCTGTTTATGATTCGGGTTTATCGGACGAATGGAGTGAAGCGATGTTGGGAATCTTGGATTGGTTATCGCCACTTGCTCATAATACGATTAGGTGGCAATCGGAAAGAAGTTTTGAGCATCAAAATATGGTTTCTAGAACGAATGTGCTTTTGGTACAAACACTTTATTATGCAAATCAAGAGAAAATTGAAGCAACGATTACCGAGCTACTCGTTGGTTTAAATTACATTTGGAGGTTTAGCCGAGAAGTGAATGCAAAAGCTTTGTTGGAATGTGACATTTAGTATCGTTGTTTTATAAAACTTATGTTATATGGTAGATGTTTACTGAAATGTGACGTTTAGTAGAGATTATGAGGTTATGTTTGGTGTACTTGAAGTGAAAAAATCTTATACTAGTATTTTTGTCGTTGTAACCCGGAATATTGTAATGTTTGGGTGTCGATAAATATGGAAGACGGGATACAGTTTGGTATCATGTAATATTGTGATCTTGTATAACGTGACTTGTTCGATTTTAGGATGATTATAAGAGCTGATTATAGGATATTAAATGATAAAAAGAAACTTCTGTGTTGATCAAGTATTTTGTCATTAATAATGTTATACTCCCTCCGTCCCAAAAAAAATTCATATTTCTCCTTCAAAATTTGTTCCACAAAAAAGTTTTCATTTCTCAAATGTGAGTGTCCAACTTAATAAAATAATAATATTATTAATTATTTCACCACTAAAACACTTTCTCTCTCCAATCTTTTAATCATAAGTATCTCACCACTAACTATCTCCTAAAATCTTATGCCCAAGAGAAATGAGAATTTTTTTGTGGGACGGAGGGAGTATGTAATTTATCCTTCAGTTTAGAGGAGAATGATGAAAGTGAGTGAAAAATAGGCTCACTGCATCAATTAGACCAAGAACAATATGAGATCGTCAAATCGAGCTATATCAGTCCAGTTTTTAGTGCTAATTTTCATACAAAATTAGTTCCGGATCATTCCAAAACCAGAAAAGAAAAAAAAACCACGAAAAAGTCAAAGAAACTTTCTCCTTATTGGTTCACCATCCGATTCCGTCCAAGACATCATCGGCTAGGTCCCCAGTCCCAGCCAAAATCATTATCTCGATTTCCATTTCGGTTCCGATCGGACAACTCACATGCATCGCAAGAATAAAAGGGATTTTCAAAAGGTAAACTACAAATGTAAAAGAAACAATACATTTTCTTGAATAACATTACAAGAGTCAATTATTTTCAAATGGAAAAATAATACTACCTCCGTATCAAAATAAGTGATACATTTGGGAAATTGCGGTTTTTGAGGCAAAAGATTGGAAAGTGATTTAAAATAGTATAAAGTGGATAGTTAGTGGATAATGTGACCCACTTCTTTTGGATGTAGTGAAATTAATGATGTCTAAAAGTAAAAGTAAGGGTAAAAGAGTAAATTTACTTTATTAAAGTAGATAGTTAGTGGAGAAGGGGTCCCACTTTTTTGCCAAATAAGGAAAGATTTTGAAGTGTATCACTTATTTTGTTCCACCCATTTTAGGAAAGTGTATCACTTATTTTGATACGGAGGTAGTATATCTTATAAGTGATTTTTACATTATACTCCCTCCGTCCCACAAAAAACTCCTCATTTAGCTTTTGCACAAGTTTTTAGGTGATAGTTAGTGGTGGGGTCATTGATAATATTTTTAATTAAAATATAAGGTTGAGTTGGAGAGAGAAAGATAGTTAGTGGATATTAGTGGTGGGTCTTTATTAATAATAGTTTTTTATTGTGTGGAGCCCATCAAATATGAGAAATGAGAAGTTTTTTGTGGAACAAAAATTTAGAGTGAAATGAGAAGTTTTTTTTGGGACGGAGGGAGTAATTTTTATTTCATTCATCACATGTATTAGTTAGTATGATTGTATAATTAGTTGTAAAACTTAGAATGTAAAATGCATGAGTTTTTTTTTTTTTTTGGACCGACAAGTTAGTAAGTTAGTAATTCGAGCCTAGACAGTGACATCCACAAGGGACAGTATATATTCCCTCGAACCCTCCACATATGAGGAATAAACCTCACCACCTTAAAATGCATGAGTTAACTGAGCCATCGGAACATTAACAATTTAAAGGTATTATAAACATAAGGCCATTAGGTATGCAAAATTTTTAGTGTGGCTTGTACCCACTAGCCTAATTGAAAATAAATTGGTTGAAATTGTTAATTAAGCACTGTGAGGTACTGAGATGTTTGAGTTAACTGAGTTATTTGTAGCTTAAATATAAACTTGGGGGCCCAAGGTGAAACTAACACAGAATGTTTCAATACAGTCCTACATTTAAGTTTTAACGGAAGGCGTTACAGCATGTGACGGAAAATCCCTAACGGCATAAAACAGCTGACACTTAACGACCCGTTAACGTAACTCTGTGTATTCTCTCATCTCTTCTCCTCCATCGGAGAAATCAGAAACCCTAATTACTCTCTCTTCTTCCATTGATGGCTTCATCAACAAACGTCGAATCACCTCCGATCGGAGAAGGAAGTAACAACGGGGAAACCCCGGCGACCACCGCCGCCGTGAATTCTCAGGCCACAGCTGAAGACCCAACAAAATCAAGCGAAATCACTCCGAACGGAAGGCGGAGTAAGAAAGCTAAACACGATTCCTCTGCAGGTGAAAATCACCGGAAGGAACGGGAGGAGTGGAGTGATGCATCAATCGCGGCCCTTCTCGATTCGTATGCGGACAAATACTTGGCGTTGAATCGGAGTAATTTGCGCTGGAAGGATTGGGTAGTGGTGGTGGAATTGGTGGCGGAAGTTTGTGATGAACGATCGCGTAAAAGTATGGAACAATGTAAGAATAAAATTGATAATTTGAAGAAAAGGTACAAGCTTGAAACTCAGAGAATGGAGAGTAACGGTGGTACTGCTAGTAACTGGGTTTGGTTTAAGAAAATGGACAACATTTTCGGAAACACTACGGTGACTAAAAGCGGCGGTGGGGGTGGGGCTGCTTCTGATGATGACGACGATGATGATAGGTCCGGCACTGCCGGAGTCTCTTCCGGCAACAGGTTACGTCGATCTGCAAGGTTTGATTCCAATTATCCAGTTCTTCGTTTCAATTCTCATTACAGTTTATTACTTACTGTAGACAATCTTTCATTTATGCAAAATATTTTCTCTTATATCACTTTAGGGTTTTGCGGTATTTAAAAAATTATTACAAGCATAAAAAATTTGTATTTTCATTAATTGAGGATAATTCCTAAAATACAGTGGTTAGTTATTGATTGATGTAGGAATACTATTACTTACATAATTATATGTATGATGTATATGTATATACTTGCAGGCTTGCACCACACAGTACTCCAGTTCTGAACAACTTAAGATCAACTACAAACGTGAAATGGAAACGGGTCGTGTTCAAAGTTAGTGGCACTGCATTGTCAGGAAGCGGTCAAAGTATTGACCCGAAGGTTCAATTTTGACTTCTTGTTATTTGACTTTATATAAAGATTTGTTGCTAAACTTTATTTTTGTAATTTAGGTGGCTTTGCAAATTGCAAAAGAAGTAGCAGCAGCTTCTCGTTGTGGTGTGGAGGTAGTTATCTCTCTTTTTCTTTTCTTTTTCTTTTTTCTTTTTTTTCGTGTAAGATATATCACTCGTGATCTGTAGGTGGCTATTATTATTGGAGGTCGTAACTTCTTTTGTGGCGATTCTTGGGTGTCTGCAACTGATTTAGACAGGCCTACAGCTTACCAAATCGGGTAATTTTTCTGATGTGGCTACCATATAAGATGCCACGTCATCAGTATACAAGTTATATCGATGTTCTATATATATTTTTTTTAAATTGCTTATTATTTGCAGCATGATGGCGACAGTAATGAACTCAATATTACTTCAATCAGCTTTAGAGAAATTAGGTATTCAAACACGTGTACAAAGTGCATTTGTGATGCCTGAAGTTGCTGAACCGTATAATCGGTTACGTGCAATGCGTCATCTTGAAAAAGGACGAGTTGTTATTTTTGGTGGTGTTGGTGCGGGCACTGGAAATCCACTGTTTACAACTGACACTGCTGCTGCTTTAAGAGCCTCCGAGAGTATGACCTGTGAATTTTTTAATTTTTTTTTACATAAATTACTCTAATTAATGAAATGGATTTTGATTTTTTAACGAAGGCCAAAATGCATTTTGGTACCCTGAATTTGGTTGATATGTCTTCTACTACCTTGAACTATTTAAGGTGCAATATGGTACCTTGAACTTGACAAGATGGTCGACTTAGGTGTTGTTTGTTTTCTGACGAAAGGTCTTCCTGGGGTCTTTTGTCTTCGCGGCGCAGACCACACGCAGAAAAAACCTCCAACAGATGTTTGTTTTTTGGAAGCTCGCAGATCTTTTTATGTCTGCAGAAGGTCTTCTCCAAGAAGCTTTAGGCATTAGCTTCTTGGGTCTTCCAAACCTAAAAAAACACATATCCTCCAAACAACATACTATATTGTTATATTGATTATTTTAATGTTGTTAGACGTAGGATATATTAAATTTTGATTTATTTGAGCAAGTCTACAGATGTTAAAAAACAAACAACAGCTTTCTTGCAGACTGCAGATCTTTGGTCCACCCAGAAGCTGCAGCAGTTGGCAGATGTGGTCCGCAGACAGCAGATCTTTTTGCTCTAAAAAAACAAACAGCACCTTAGTACCCTGGCTCACTAATTTGGTTTTGTTTTTTCATGTGGTTTGCATCTAAACTTAATAAAATTAAGATGAACGTGTATATTTTAGTACGTCAAAAGTTCAAATGGAAGTAAGTCGGGTAAGAAAACACGATCAAATTAATGAGTGGGGGTGCTAAATCGACTATTTTGTCAAGTTCATGGTAACAGAAGACTGAAGATCTAGTCAGTCAAGTTCAGGGTACTAAAATGCATTTTGGCCCTTAGGAAAGTGAATATGGTTGTTGAATAATGTTCCATGCATTGAAGAGGTGGTGACTGGGTAACGGGTCAAAATGGGTTAGGTTGTGCAGTCCCACAAACACTTGTTTTTTCTTTCCAATTTTAGATTTTTATAAATACTTAATGCGTTAGATGTTATTGCAAAAAAGATAGTTTTTTTGCAATAATAATATCTAATTTTTTAAAGGGCAAAGTATCCAACTAGACACGAATTAGATACATTTTTATATAGTTTGCCCTTTTTAAATTAAAGCGATTTAGGGCATGTTTGGGAAAGCTTATTAAGGAGGCTTATTAGCTTATTAAGCTTGAAATAAGCTTGAATTTCAAGCTTATTAAGCTAATAAGCCTCCTTAATAAGCTTTCCCAAACATGCCCTTAGGAGGTTGTATGAATTAAGGATACACTCTGGATGATTGTCGGCCCAAATTGACTTTATTCATGTAATATCGTATTTTGTTGACCAGTCAATGCAGATGCTGTGATTAAAGGTACAAATGTAAATGGAATTTGTGATGAAAACGTGACACTTGATCAGATATCCTATCGTGACGCCATTTCTAGAGATTTTGATCCAATGGATTCGATGGCAATACAATTCTGTCAAGAGAATGCAATTCCTGGTTTGTTTATTTTCAAATAATTTTTTTATAAAATATATAAATTTTATTTTTTTAAACTTATTATTATATCTTTTTGCAATTATAGTTGTCATCTTTAACATGCTGGAACCTGGGAATGTTTCAAAAGCGTTGACTGGAAAACGAGTTGGCACCCTTATTGACCAGTAAGGACTCGCCGAGTTGACTCATTGGGTTCAACCCGTCTAGTGTTAATATTGTCGTTTTTAGGGTAATTGAAATAGGCATGAATACTTCTAGTTAAATCCTTTAGTCTAATATTTATGTTGTAAATTATTTTCAGCAGATTATAATAAAAAGGACTTGCCAACATGTTAGAAGGGCCATGTTTGGATTGGGTTGTAGATAAACAAGTCGACCCGCCAATCCATTTTTAAAATTCAGATTAAACCTGCAAGCACTCCTTTGACCCTTTTAGATTAACGGCTTATGCAGATTGTGTTAGGGTTAGGTATTTAACACCATTAACCGAAGGGAAGTGATTGTGGAACCACATAAATTATTCTAAACATCACATCACAATCAATGTTTTACAGTACTTGTACAATATGCTTTAAATCTTGTACAGTGTGGTGGGTGAAGTAATTTATGTGGTCCTAAAATCACTACCCTTAACTGAAAGGGGGTGATTTTTCTACCACAACTTTTAATTCATCTACCACAACTGTTGCTTAACATATTTGTACAGTTAGCTTTAAAACTTGTACGTTGTGGTATAGGAAGTAAAAATTGTGGTAAATAAATGAATTCCCTTAACTGAATGAGTTGTGTTTGGGTTGGGTTGGGTGATTCCAACCCTAACCTAGCACGAATTGCCACTTGTAAAAAAATATCACGGTGTGGGATGTGCATTAGTGCAACGTGGCATATAACATTAAAAAAAAATAGAATATCTGTTCGAGTTTAATCATACACAAATTATGTTTTTAGGAAGTATACTAAATTCAGAATTCTTTAATGAATTTTTGTTATTTTTTATATGAAATATAATCTTTAACTACATTATAATCATTTGGTTCAAGTTCTTAGTCTCTAACTTTGTATTTACCCATAATGTATATGCCCTCGTAATAATTACACATTCTATTCTATCGTTCCATAAACAAAAAGCCTATGAATTCATTTAAAATTTAATTCCCAATAATAAATTATTAAATGCAAAATAATTGGACACATTAAGAGTGCAAGGTGTTGTAGTGTGTTAAAATCATGTTAAATGTTTTTTAAATCTTTTTAACATGTGTGTTAGCACTCATATTAAAGAAGTCTTTCGTGGTGTTAAAAGGCAATGTGTGTTAACAGGCCTCAAAGATGAAGCCTAATCAAGAGAAGGTGTTTGGCGAGTGTCATTAGTATGGTGATGGGGTCGTTAGCGCGGGTGGTGGTTATGGTATTAAAGTATTAAACCCTTTGAAATAAAAAATAAAAAAATAAGAATTCTTTTTTGAAAAAAAAAATTCAAAAATAATGCCTAAGAAATACTAATCCGTTATTTGTTAAATCGCCCCATATCCTAATATTGGTACTTTACATTCACAAAAGAAACTACATCAACTTTAACAGTAGTTGTGTGTGTACAAGATTGAAAGTCCTCATCTCCGCCAGAAAAACATCCATGTCGGAGTTGTAATATGAGTTTGGATCCATTTACACAATACGTGTTTATAGTTTTTATAGTAATGAAAGTGCGAAAGAAATGAGTAGTAAATATGTGTATTTATAGTGTTAAATATTTTAAAAATAAATAAATTAACAAGTATATAGCCATTGCCAACGTTCCACTCTTTTTTCATTCTTCGCTTCACCGACTCCACCAACCAACGAGCCGATGTCTATGGTATCGTTTGAGGACGAGCCCACCGATAGAGTCAATTGGAACAGGTTCAATAATTATATAAGAGATTCAATTATTGAAATGAAGTGTTTGCTTTTTAGTTCTGAGTCACATGGGTCCCATTACATATCCCTTCTACTTTAAGTGACCCGAATTGTATATACTCGTGTCTAAAAAAATCAGGATGTAAAGATTGTCGTATATTTGTTCTATGATTGAGGAGACAATATTATAACTTCCCAAGGTTTTTTTTTTTTTGTTATAATATGATTGGTGTTGTAACTCATATGGTTGGTCACATTTACCAACTTCATAAGTAGGATTTATGAAATACTTATCACCTTCATAAGTACACTTTATGTACATAAAGTGTACACCATTAACATACTAAACTCTACCCTATAAATAAAGGTCTTATGTACTTGTCTTTTCACACATTTCCTTGTCTCTTGTATCTTATGAACCTTATGTATCATATTCCATGTCTAATGAGAATGTTTATGATGATCTTATATGGTTGAGCTAATTTGTCTTACAACACGTTATCGGCACTTTGCTCCAAGTCGTTCTACGTTCGTCGTTCGAGAAGCAACAAATTGAAATGTTAAAGAATGTTCTTCCGACATATTGCAAGTAAGTTTTTCATGAACCATTATTTTTAGTTTATACAACTTGAAATATAAAATAGATATGAAAAACATATTGCTTCTTATTGTTGGATTAAGAAAAAAAAAACAATACATTTGTTGGATCATACGAATTTTTTTATTCTCTTCACAATATATTTGCTTAGAACAAGTAACAATTTGTTTGTGAAATTCATTCACACTTTTTGATTGTATAAAAACAAAGTTATGAAAAAGAATATAGTATTAGTTTGCTAGTAACCATAATATGAGATGGTAATCTTGCATATTCTTTTAAAAGAGTTTAAGAAATGATTTTTTTTCAATGGATTTATACAAAGTTAACTCCAACAAGATTATTTATAAAAGGTTGTCAAATGTAAGTTATTAAATGATGTTAAAATACACATATATTTACGTGTAATATTTTATATACTTGAATTATGAGCTTATTCAATTTGACAATTTGAATTAAAATACAAATTTACATATTATTGAATTTGGTTTGGTTGATAAAAATGCATGTCTTGATATCAATAATTTTTATTGAAAAAAACAAGTCATGTTTTTATGTTGTGGTTCATTTTACAAAATTGAAATGAATAAGAATAACTGTTTAATGAAGAAATTTAATGAATAAAAGTCATCTCATACTTTTTATGATAGTTATTGTCATTTTAAATTTATAACTTATGATATGAATTCATTAAAAATTTATGGAGTATTGATTACTCATTATGTTTTTGTTTAATAACATCAATTGGAGTTATTATATGACATTAAGATTATAATTATTCTATTAATTAATTTTCCAATTAATTTGAAATGTGGTTATTTTACATCTTAATGTGACATTATGATTAAAGTAAATTTGTTAGTCACCAAAGTGAACAATTAAATTTAAATATGTTGTCATATAAATTTTGTGCGGAAGTAAAATGGTTTGAATTGATTAAATCGTAAATTATGATCGAATATATGCTATTTTATGACATATTATATTAGACCAAATCAAAGAGTATTTGGTATTCGTTCATTCCTTTGGTGCTAGTTTTTATTTATTAACATGTACAAATGTTTTTGAAGACCATATTGCATAAACACTATAAAAATAAAAATAAACGGTATGTTCATTAATTAATTGTTATATTTTTTGTTGGAAAAAAAATATTTTTGGATTAATTAACCATCAGTTATGGATTCATTGGCATATAGTGATTTCGTTACACTTTCTTTTGTATTTTGAAAGTTGATTTTTTTTTTTTAAATCATGAACATACAAATTGATAATTCATTTGTGTAATGATTATACTTATCGTTAGCGAATCACAATGTGTGAATTATGCTATTAGTCCATGCGAACTCAAAACGAAAAATGTGGACTCATGAGCATTAAAACTACCTAAGTGGAAAATTTTTGAATCATCCCCAAATAGGCTCACATATTCTTAATACAATGTCTATGAAAGATTGGCGGTTTTTCTGACTCCTAATAAGGGTGGTTCCGATACGCACAAGCGCTGTCTACCCTTACCGTCTTTCCTGGTTGTATTCGAATAGAGCTACCGAAAAGGGTTGACTAAATAATTTTTTCCCCAAATGTGGTTATATACATATAATGAATTGGTGTCTATCAATCGGCCTATTGTTCGATAAATGAGAACCATTCACACTTGTGTTTTTTCGAACCTGCTGATTCGACACACAATTTTTGCTCATACAAACCATTAACATATAAATTTATCATTTTATATGATAACTAAATCCAATATATATCCTCCCGATGTAGGAAAATATCGAAACAAACATGAATTCTTTGACACCACCGATTTTGTGGCTCAAATGGAATAATAGAGCTATTGTTCAGCTCATGAGTTATGTTTCATTTGGATTATGCTTTTCCATTTGGATAATGATTATCTTTTGGACTATGGTTTGTTCACATTGAATATGTTTCTCGAGATAATCTAAAGTTGTTTTCTTACTTATGAAATTAAACAATACGTGTGACCAACTTTAAATTATTTTTACTTTAAGGCATGTATATTGGGTATGTTGATAGTCTGGTTGATTGTAGTATTCAGATACACTTTCATAAAACATAAGGACTACTTTATCAACATTACGCCTAAAAGTAACTTCATTGACAACCATTTCGGGCCCGTCGACCCTTGGCTTTGGTATAGCCCAATATATGTTGTCAAATGGTACTATTTTAACCATATATGAAGCCTTATATTATCCAAGTTCCAGTCGTAACTTGTTGAGTTTTAAGGATATTCGAGAAAACATGTTTTTATCTTGAAACTGCTCGAGAAAATGGTATTGAATACCTTTACATTACCTCCGATAAATACGACCAAAAGCGTATGTTGGAAAAGTTTGGATGTTTGTCAAATGGTTTGTACTTCACTACGATCTAAACCATTGAAAGCAATGTAATCATTCGTCGAGCCCCTGTTGATGACGGAACTTATATGTCATGGCATGACCGGCTGGGACACCCGGGTCAAAATACGATGCTTCGAACTATGAATGCATCCCATGGGCATCCTCTTGAAGGAATTAATTTCATGATTAATTCGAAAAGCCTATGCCAAACATGCTCGATTGTAAAGACACGTCTCAAACCACTTTATGTATAATCTACAAAAGTGATATCCCGTTTTCTTGAGAGAATTCATGGGGATATTTGTGGACTTATCCAACCAACATGCGAACCAATTAAAAATTTCATGATATTGGTTGATGAATCAACAAGATGGTCACACGTAACTTTGTTGTCCACAATGAATGCAACATTTTCTAAATTCCTAGCCTATATCATTAAGTTGAGGGCTAATCATCCGAATTATCCAATAAAGTCAATTAGACTTGATAATGTCGGTGAGTTTACATAAAAAATGTTCGATGATTATTTCATAACATTGGGCCTTGATATTGAACACCCTGTTGTGCACGTTCATTCTCAAATTAATCTTGCGGAAGCGTTTTGAAACGAATACAAACAATTGCAAAAACTTTGGTTATGCGCACCAAAATGCCCCATTTTTATATATGGTTATGCGATATTGCACACTGATGCATTGGTCCGTCTGAGGCCCATGGGCACCCAATAACTTCCTGCGTACCAGCTGGTAACTGGATATGAGCCCGACGTCTCATATTTACGCGTTTTTGGGTGTTTGGTCAATGTTCCAATTGAACTTCCAAAGCGTTCGAAATTTGGACCTCAGAAACGACGGGGAATATATGTTGATTATTAATCCCCATTTATCATACTCTATTTAGAGCCCTTGACAGGCGATCTCTTTAACGCTATACATGCGAATTGTGACATTGATGAGACAATCTTCCCGTCGTTAGGGGGAGATTTGCACATTAACGTTGATAAGGAACGACGTGAAAGAACGTGGCATGTACCCAATTTGTCTCATATGGATCCCCCGACTGCACATCGTGATAAGGATGTGTACAAACTTCTAAGTCTATAAAATGTTGTTATTTAGCTACCAGACGCGTTTAATGACTTAGAAAATTTCACGAGATCAAATATACCCGCTGCAAATGTGCCTGCAAGGAAAGACGTCCCTGTGAGACGCCATGTTGCGTTTGAACATGTTGCATCAGTCGAACCCACCATGCAAAGGACGCTACCATTGGTTGTCCAGTCCGCCGCTCTTCCCAATAAGAGGAAGACCGGTTCGGTTCCAAGGATGTTCTGCCTCAAAGAAGGAGAAATTCTGTTGTATACGTTTTGCCACACCAGATCATTAAGGATCACGGGAGTGTATTAGAGAAGCGTGTTCCTGATAAAACACCAATTTCTCATCATCCCGATAATCTCAAAATATATGTCGAGTATGCTAGCTTAGACGATATTTTGATGCAAAACGAGACTGTCATCGATGATTTGCTCATATACGTAGTGGCCACTGACATTATGAGCAATGATGACATGGAACCAAGTACTATTGTTGAATACAATGGACTGGTCTATGGAAACACACAATCCAGGTAAAATTGGATTCCTTACCGAAAGTATGAGTGTTTGGACTTGTTGCTACAACACCACCTAATGTTAAACCAACTGATTATAAATTGGTATTCGTAAGGAAGCGTAATGAGAATAATGAGATTGTATGATACACAACTCACCTCGTGGCGCTAGGCTTCTCTCAAACGCCTTGGTATTGATTATGAGGAGATGTATTCTCACGTAAGGGATGTTATAACGTTCCACTACTTCGTCAGTTTAGTAGTTTCCGAAAAACTGGATATGCAGCTTATGGATGTGGTCATAGTATATCTCTATGAGGATCCTGACACAGAGATACACATGAAAGTCCCCGATGGACTTAAGTTTCCTGAATCAAGTAGTTCTAGACCACGGAACACGTTCTCGATGCGACTGAGACGGTCACTTTTTGAATTAAAATAATCCAGACGGATGTGGTATAACCGTCTAAGTGAGTACTTGATCAGACTGGGATATTTGAAGATTTGAATATGCCCATGCGTGTTTATAAAGATATCCACTTCAGGATATGTTATTATCGCAGTGTATGTAGATGATTTGAATCTCATAGGATCCTCGAAAGAGTTGTTTGAAACTGCTGAAATCCTGAAGAAGGAATTCAAGATGAAAGATTATGGGAAAACACGGCATTGCCTCGGCCTGCAGATCGAGGACCGTAAAGATGGGGTTTTTGCTCCATCAAGAGAATCACCCTAAAGGTGTTAAGACGCTTTAGTTGCCATGACACAAAACCTCCATCTACTCCAATGGTCATTTATTCTCTAGACATTAAAAGGGACCAATTCCATCCAAATGAGGATGATGATGAGATATTGATCCATGTGTGTTCATCTCTCGGTATAAACGCAATATTGTACTTGGTCCAATTTACTAGAATAGACATCGTATTTGTTGTGATATGTATGACTAGGCATAACAATGCGCCAACACGCCACCATTGAAATGGTATTAAAGACATCTTTTGTTACTTTAAAAGTAGTACGAATATGGGCTTATTCTATCCCTACGCGTCATCGAGTGGATCAAGTGTGATTGATACTCGAGATAACGCGACCCTTATCGGCTATGCCGATGCAGTTTACTTATCAGACCTGCACAAGGGGCATTCCCAATCTGGTTATGTCTTTACTATAGGGAATGCAGTGATATCCTAGAGGTCTTGTAAATGGACTGTAGTTGATACTGTCGTTGAGGCGACTAAAGAGTGTGTATGGATTTAAGATGTAAATGTCTATATTCGAAGTAAATGTGATTAGCTTATGATCCCAATTAACCAGTTGTCATATATGAAGATAACACCGTTGTTATCAATCGAAACATGGTTATATCATAGCAGGATAACACAAAACACATATCGCCGAAATTATTCTTTACACATGAACAACAAGCATTTCAAAAGATTGAAGTGCAACATATTGGATCAAATAAGAATCATGCATACTTGTTCACCAAGTCACTGTCGAAGTATTCTTTCCAAAACATGTCAAAACTATTGAACTTAGGAAACTCTTTGAGCTACCTAAATGAATGTATCATGCACCCAGTTGTGTGCGAATAATGATTGCATCCTGATGTATGCCTTGCACCCTGTTGAGTGCGTATAGTGATTGCATCTTGACGTATGCTTTGCACCCCGTTGAGTGAGAATAATGATTGCATCCTGCCGTATGCTTTGCACCATGTTGAGTCCATGTGAGGGGGAGCATCCCGATGAATGCTTGTGTACTCTTTTTTCCTTTAGTTCAAGGGTTTTGTCCCATTGGGTTTACCTTGAAAAAGTTTTTTAATGAGACACTAACGATACCCCATTCTCACTAAGAATTGTTGAATTTAGGGGGAGTATCCAGTTGAATACTTACTAACCATTGTGTACTCTTTTGTCCTTCGTTAGAGTTTTTATCCCATTGGGTTTTCTCTAAACAAGGTTTTAATGATGCACCCAATATATGGTTCCCTATATGACTCAAGACATCCCGATCGTACTCTTTTGTCCTTCGGCTGGAGTTTTGTCCCAAAGGTTTCTCCGATGAGGTTTTTAACGAGGAGAATGCTTTATGGATTGTCTGAAGATACAATACTTATTAACCATTGTGCACTCTTTTGTCCTTCGTTAGAGTTTTTGTCCCACTGGGTTTTCTCTAAACAAGGTTTTAATGAGGCACACCGTATATGGTTCCCTACCTCGCTCAATGCATCTAGATCGTACTCTTTTGTCCTTCGACCAGAGTTTTTGTCCCAAAGGGTTTTCTCCAACAAGGTTTTTAACGAGACGGAGTCTGAAGATACAAGACGAAGAAGTACAACTATGATTCGGTGTAAATCTAAGCAACCAATGGGGAGTGTTGTAACTCATATGGTTGGTCACATTTACCACCTGTATAAGTAGGATTTATGAAATACTTATCACCTTCATAAGTACACTTTATGTACGTACATAAAGTGTACACCATTAACATACTAAACTCTACCCTATAAATAGAGGTCTTATGTACTTGTCTTTTCACACATTTCCTTGTCTCTTGTATCTTATGAACCTTATGTATCATATTCCATGTCTAATGAGAATGTTTATGATGATCTTATATGATTGAGCTAATTTGTCTTACAACAATTGGTTATTATTCGAATTATAAGTAAATACAAACTATTGATTTATCGTTTATATGTTAACAAAAAACTTCAGATTTCCTTCTATACCTATTTATATTTCTATATCCATCATATTTTATAGTTCATATTCTTTTATTAAAAAGGGTACTCTATTTATGACGGGTTTTCCGGAGTGGTCGAGCTTTACTCACGATGTATGTGGTCTAACTGTTGACGTGGTCGTTTCAAATATTCTCTTGTTCATCTGGTAAATATTTACTTAGTGAAATGATTAAACCAATGACTTTTAAGAGATTATTTCAAACATTCTTATTGCTAGATTATCACCAGATACTTCCTTAGGTACATGTAGTTTTACCTACATTTGCTCCTTTTTTTCACCTGTGGTTAGTAAGTTTATATTCAGTATTTTATATTATTATTCATAAAAACTTATAACTAAAAAATTATATGTTTTTGTTATAAATTAGATATGATTATGACCCTATTAGCACTTCATCAAAGAACTTGCTACATCTATAACAAGAACATAAGATGAAGAACAATAACTAGAAAGAAGAGAGGAAGAGAAGTATGTAAACACTTATGAAAGTGTTGAGGTGCATTTTATTCATCCATCTCATGGGGTATTTATACTAAAAGTTTTACCCTTGCATTACATGTACATACAAATGAAAGGTAAATAAGTAGACATAGATTTGATGGAGAAGACATGAAGGGTTGAAAATGTGGCAATCCATTTAATGGCTTTGTCTTGCATATTCATAATACTCCCCCTTGGATGACACATTTTCCAACTACTACTGCCTCGTTAAAAACCTTTGCTAAAGAAAACCCAGTGGGAAAAAACTTTAGCGAAGGGAAAAAGAGTGCAGTGCATAGTTTACTCCCCCTCATTTATGTAATCAATATTCTTCACATGCTATGCACATGTCGCATTCCGATACCCGATACATGCTTTCTAAAGATTGCAGTGGGAAGTGCCTTCGTGAAAAGATCTGCTGCATTGTTACTGGATTGAACATACTTTATCTCAACTTCATGATTCTTTATAAGCTCTTGAGTGTATTCGAAAAACTTTGGAGGAATATGTTTTGTCCTGTCGCTCTTGATATATCCTTCTTTCATTTGATTAACACATGCCGCGTTATCTTCATATATTAAAGTTGGGACTTTATCTTTATCCAGTCCACATGAAGTTAGTATGAGTTGCGTCATTGATCTTAACCATGCACATTCTCTGCTTGCTTCATTTAGTGCTATTACTTCAGCATGATTTGAAGATGTGGCAACAAGTGTTTGCTTTTGAGAACGCCAGGAAACTGCAGTACCTCCATTCATGAAGACATATCCAGTTTGAGATCTTGCTTTATGAGGATCAGACAAATACCCTGCATCTGCATAACCAATCAATCCTTGTTTTGAATCATTAGGATAAAATAATCCTAAGTCACTAGTTCCTCGAAGGTATCGGAATATGTGCTTGATCCCGTTCCAATGCCTTTTTGTCGGTGATGAACTGAACCTTGCTAATAAGTTTACAGCAAAAGAAATGTCAGGTCTGGTACAATTAGTAAGATACATTAGGGCACCTATTGCATTAAGGTATGGTACTTCTGGACCAAGAACCTCCTCATTTTCTTCGCATGGGCGAAATGGATCTTTGTCAATACTTAGTGATCTAACAACCATTGGAGTACTTAAAGATTTGGCTTCGTTCATATTGAAACGCTTCAAGATCTTTTCTGTATAATTCGATTGATGTACAAATATTCCATTTGGCAAATGTTCAATTTGTAATCCAAGACAATACTTGGTTTTCCCAAGATCTTTCATTTCAAATTCTTTCTTTAAAAGTTCAATAACTTCAAGAATTTCTCTATTCGTTCCAATGATGTTTAGATCATCAACATATACAGCTATGATCACATATCCAGATGTTGTTCTTTTAATAAATACGCATGGACAAATAGTATTATTTTTGTAACCTTTACTTGTCAAGTAATCGCTTAAACGATTATACCACATGCGTCCAGATTGTTTTAACCCATATAAAGATCTTTGTAGTTTAATTGAATACATTTCTTTAGGTTTTGTATTCAATGCTTCAGGCATTTTAAATCCTTCAGGAATTTTCATATATATAACACTATCAAGTGATCCATATAAGTAAGCAGTAACAACATCCATAAGACGCATCTCTAACTTTTTAGAGACTGCAAGGCTGATTAAATACCTAAAGGTGATTGCATCCATAACTGGAGAATATGTTTCCTCATAATCAATTCCAGGTCGTTGAGAAAAACCTTGTGCTACAAGTCTAGCTCTGTATCTTATAATTTCGTCTTTCTCATTTCTCTTTCGAACAAAAATCCATCTATACCCTAATGGTTTCACAACTCCAGGTGTCATAATAATAGGTCCAAATACCTTTCTCTTGTAGAGAGAATTCAGTTCAGCTTGTATAGCTTCTTTCCATTTAACCCAATCATGTCTATTTTGACATTCATTAACAGATTGTGGTTCAGAATCATCATTCATAATATCACATGCGACAGCATAAGAAAATTTCTCATCAATATTTTCTATAACATTACTTTCCTCAACCAGAGGATTGTTTTGTGTTTCTTCAGGAACACTTTCCTCATGACCAATTGCATTTTCTGTTGGTTTTCTTTTTCGAGGATTTTTATCCTTTGAACCAATTGGTCTTCCACGCTTCAAGCGTGTCTTAGATTCTTGAGTGAATTTATCATCAGATTGCCTATTTGGAATTTCAATTCGAGCTGGAGTATTAACAGCTGGTATATATGATTTAGTCACTCTTTTTGTATCAGTAAATGCATCTGGCAATTGATTAGCTATTTCTTGGAAATGCATTATCTTTTGAAATTCAGTTTCACATTGTTTTGTGCGAGGATCAAGATATGACAAAGAAGGTTCATTCCATGAGACATTCTTTTCTTGGTTTTTCGTTTCTGCACCTAATGGTGGAAAAACTGATTCATTGAATTGACAATCAGCAAGACGTGCTGTAAAAACATCACCTGTTAAAGGTTCAATATATCTTATAATAGACTTTGTCTCATATCCAACATATATACCCAACCTTCTTTGGGGACCCATCTTTGTACGTTGTGGTGGTGCAATAGGAACGTATACAACACATCCAAATATTCTAAGATGAGAAATATTTGGTTCTTGACCAAAAGCAAGTTGTAAGGGAGAGTATGCATTATATGAACTTGGCCTTATGCGAATTAATGATGCAGCATGTAATATTGCATGACCCCATATGGAAACAGGAAGTTTGGTTTGCATTATCAATGGTCTAGCTATTAGCTGTAGACGTTTAATTAATGATTCAGCTAAACCATTTTGTGTGTGTACATGAGCTACTGGATGTTCAACAACAATCCCTACAGACATGCAATAGTCATTGAATGCTTGGGAAGTAAATTCACCAGCATTGTCCAGTCTTACTCTTTTGACTGTATAATCAGGGAAATGTGCTCTAAGTTTAATGATTTGAGCAAGAAATTTTGCAAATGCCATATTACGAGATGATAATAGGCAAACATGAGACCATTTGCTAGATGCATCTATCAAGACCATAAAGTATCTAAATGATCCAGATGGTGGATAAATTGGTCCACATATATCACCTTGAATTCTTTCAAGAAATCTAGGTGATTCCTTGTCAACTTTCATCGGTGAAGGTCTTATAATTAATTTTCCAAGGGAACAAGACGTACATGGTTTCATATTACTTGTTTGAGGGAACTTCTGGTCCTTCAATGGATGACCATGTGTATTCTCAATTATTCTTCGCATCATTGTTAATCCTGGATGACCTAACCTGTCATGCCATAAACTAAATATCCCAGGATCACAATGTTTTTCTTTAACCACCATATTTGATTCTACTTTATTTATATATGTATGGTGTAAATTGGAATCAAATTTTGGTAGTTTCTCCAACACTCGATTGTCATTTATAATAAGCATAAATTTCTTATTATCTATTGTTTTGGTTTGCGTGTCATATCCGTTAAGATATATATCACCAAAACTCAATAGATTTCTGCTTGACTTTGGAGAAAATAAGGCATTATCTATTTGGAATTTTGTACCATTAGGTAATATGAAATTAGCTTTTCCAGTTCCCTCAATCAAGTCTACAGGACCCGATATAGTACGTATTGAACCCTTTGTTGGGTTTATTTTGGAGAAGTATTTCTTTGATTTCAAGATAGTATGTGTAGTACCACTATCTGCTATTAAAAGATCTCCAATATTTCCTTGATGTTGTGCTCCATTTGAACTCATATTGAACTTCACATATGAAAAACAAATAATGAGGTTATTATAAAGAAACTTCATTTATTGAAGGAAATATATTACATAACACAGACTTCATTTGCTGAAAGGAAATATATTACATAAGACACACTTTATTTGCTGAAATGATATATATTACATACGACAGACTTCATTTGCTGAAGGGAAATATATCACATAAGACAGAAAGCAAGTAAAAACAGGCTACAACAAACCACTGATTTCCTTAATCAATGTCTTCCATGTCATTGCAGAAATCGAGAGTACTGAGGTTGGTAATATCATCAATGTTGAATTCCATGTTGTTAGTTTCAACATTATCAACGAGATTTACTTCTTTTCCCTTTCCTTTGAGGGAAGCTTGGTAAAGTTCACATAGATGTGCAGGTGTGCGGCATGTCCTAGACCAATGGTCCGCGCAACCACATCTATAACAACAACTCTCAGCATTCTTTGATTTACCAGCATCATACCTTGCCCCTTTGGCCTTATCTTGTGTTTGGACATTGTTCTTTTTAGTGGCATTATAATCATTATTTTTATAAACACGACCACGATCACGATTAGAATAATTGCCTTTTCCACGACCATTGTTATGGTTTGGATTTCGATTAAAATGCCCACGGCCTCGTCCATAACCACGACCACGTTCTCGTCCACGTGTATTGTTTCTAGGACCATCAGTATTAGTAGCATTTGCTTCAGGAATTGCTACTGATCCCGTTGGACGAGATTCATGGTTTTTCATTAAGAGCTCATTATTTTGCTCCGCAACAAGGAGACAAGTATTCAGTTCAGAATACCTCTTGAACTTTTGCAATCGATATTGTTGCATTAAGTTTATGTTTGATGCATGGAATGTGGAGTATGTTTTCTCCAACATATCTTCGTCAGTAATCGTTTGCCCACAAAATTTAAGTTGGCAACAGTGAACAAAGCAGAGTTATACTCAGTTACTTTTTTAAAGTCCTGGAACCTCAGATTTCGCCATTCATCTTTGGCACTTGGAAGTATAACTTTCTTTTGATGATCAAATCTTTCTTTTAAAGACATCCAAAGAACACATGGATCAGTGACATCAAGATATTCAAATATTAACATGTCATCAATGTGTTTACGAAGAAACACTTGTGCCTTTGCCTTGTCTTGGGATGAGCATTCATTGTTTTCATTTATAGTTTCATGAATGCCCATCGATTCAAGAATTAGTAAAACATCGATGGTCCATTGCATATAGTTTTTCCCAGTAACTTCAAGTGCAGCTAGCTCACGCTTTACAATACTAGACATTTTGAAACTATAGATTTTGAACAAAAACAAATTTAAAAATTAGAATCCATATATATCAATATGAAGTGCACAAAACAGCAGTGGGAGAACAATCATCCCATACATGAACAAATAAGGATAAAATACATCAGGAGGGAGATTACTAATTAGGATGCCAAGTGCTAAAACTAATACAATTACAAAAATCAAAAGCGGGTGAATCATTCTTGATCTTGATTTTGAAGATGAGAGAAATTATTTTTGTGGTATAAAGAAGTGTGGATGATGTGTTTATTTATAGTGTAAAAATTTATAGCCGTTGTAAATTTTTAATATTAAAATATATTTTTTTTACCGTTATATATATAGCCGTTATATATATATATATATATATATATATATATATATATATATATATATATATATATATATATATATATATATATATAATTTTTTTTAATAAAGAGAATAATTAAAGTAATAAATTACATAAAACATATTTGTAAAAATATTAGTGAATGTTATATGAATTAGTAAGAAAAATATAATATGCATAAATAAACGTTAGTATACATAAATGAAAGTTATCATACATAAATAAATGTAGTAACATACATAAATGTTAGTAACATAAATAAAAGTTAGATGCAATAAAAGTAAATGTTAGTTTGCATAATTAAAAGTTAGAAGACATAAATGTAAATGTTAGTTTGCATAAATTAAAAGGGTTAGTAAACATAAGAATAAAATTAGAATAATCATAAATGTAAGTATGTTAGTAGTCCCAAGATTAGTAGTCCAAATGTCATCATAATGTCCTTGATAGAATATGTTTGGTTTCATTTAGTTTATTATGATAATTATATTACAATTTTATGTTAAGAAATTGTTTACCTTATGTAATTAACTTGATTAATTGAATGTACCTTGTGATTGAGTTGATCTTCCTCGATTAAGAACTTTCGTGCTGATAACGTGTTATAAATTAGATATGATTATGACCCTATTAGCACTTCATCAAAGAACTTGCTACATCTATAACAAGAACATAAGATGAAGAACAATAACTAGAAAGAAGAGAGGAAGAGTAGTATGTAAACACTTATGAAAGTGTTGAGGTGCATTTTATTCATCCATCTCATGGGGTATTTATACTAAAAGTTTTACCCTTGTATTACATGTACATACAAATGAAAGGTAAATAAGTAGACATAGATTTGATGGAGAAGACATGAAGGGTTGAAAATGTGGCAATCCATTTAATGGCTTTGTCTTGCATATTCATAATAGTTTTCACATTTTTCGAGATGTTATAACTCAATTTATGTGAACAAAGAGGCCGAAATTACGGAAGTGTATTGTTTTGGACAAAATAAATAGGTGGGATCCAAGCCGTGGGTTGTGACAATGAGCATCTGCGAGCTGCTGTTTCATTCAATTTTGTATTTTAAAGACCAATGCATTTTAACTTTTTAAGAATGTATATTTCTTTTAAAGTATAATAATGATACCTTAGGGTAGGGTATGAAGAAGGTGGTAGAACTCATTACCTTTTTAAATCATATAAATATTAATATCACTATACTATAAACTTTTGAATCGTACATGTAGTGGGTGTCTTTTATACTGGCAATATAATCCATGCCTTTTGTCTTATATTATAAAATATTTATGACGTGTCCACTGTCTTTTTCGTCATGGGTTGCTTCCTTTCTGTGTAACAACAGAGATGTTTTTTTTTTTTAATTTTTCACATGTATTTTCTCTAAAACGTTTAACTCAGTAATACCCTATATCACATTAAACGGGACCACTATTAGATATATTTTAATTTAATTTAAAATATGTTCAGTTGAACTTATACTTATAATGTACACGATCTATAAGAAATTTTATATTTCTATTTCTCAGTCTCTGCCAAACGGTGGAATGATTTCATTTTCACTTTTTCACATTCATTTCTGTCTATCAAACGTATCATTAAAAGGCGATTTATTATGTTGATGTTGAGTAAATTGAAACGTTAAAAAATAAATTAAAAAAAGTTGATTTGTCAATCGTTTAAAGATTAAAATTTAAATTGCCTTATATGCCACATTTAGAATATGTTTTTGTAATCTATGCTGCTTGACTTGACATTATACTTATGACCAAAACAGTAATACTCCTTAAAATACGTATAAGTACAAGCAAAACAATATGTTTGGAACGAAGTGGGATCCTGTGAGTACTCAAAAAACGGTGAGGACACCTCATAAAAATTTCAAAAAATTCCGAAAAAAATATATATAACTCACCATGATAATTACTACATTTGACCAAAAAAAAATTTCGAAAAAAAAATTATGATCCACTTTTTTTGCGGATCATAACAATGATCCATATTTTTTTTGTGGATCATTATTATGATCCATATTTTTTTTTGGATCATTATTGAAAAACTTTTTTTTTTGGATCTTATAGGCTGCGATTTAGTTATTTAAAAAGAATTTTTTTTTTTAAAAAGTTTGTTTTGGATCATTTTTAGTGTTTTTTTTTAGTCCTCGCAGTTCTCACCGGATCCGGACCCTGTTTGGAACAATAGTTGAGTTACACATTGAAATTACATTCCATGCTTTCCGCATGAAATTTTATACCTTTTATACTTAGTTAATATTCATATTTATATATTTAATTTATAGATTATTTTTACTTACTCCAATTCAAAATAAGTAATACGTTGGGGTTTCTACGGTTTTTAAGTCAAAAGGATAATAATGATAGTTAAATTAGATTAATTGGATGGTTAGTGGTGAATATGTGTCACGTCTTTTGAATAAAGTGAGGTTAATAATGTTTAAAAGTAAAAACAATAGTAAAAAGATCAATTCACTGTATTAAAATAAATAGTTAATGAGTATAGACATTATTATTTTTTGCAAAATAAATTAACTTTTCAAAATATAATAATTTGATATTTGAAACAAACGGCCCAAATCCAAAACATTGAGCATGGGTCAAATTCAGTTGTTTCAACTTTCAATAGCGGAAAGTGACTAAACAACGACTCCCCCCAATCGCTTTAAATCATTCATTCTTCACATTTCACCCAATTACATCAACTTTCACAGTTTCACTCTCAATTTCTGTTTTTGATCCACAAAAATGAACTCAAATCACTTACTTCTCGAAGAACCGATTCGTATGGCTTCGATTCTCGAACCATCCAGACCTGTAAGTTTGTTTAATTTTCTTTTTAATTACGTAACGGTTTGTAATTTGTTGTGTTAATTTGCGTCGTGATCTTATTTCTGTAGAGTTATTTTCCGTCAATGACGAAGATCGTTGGTACTCTCGGACCGAAATCGAGATCTGTGGAAGTTATTTCTCGATGTCTCATGGCCGGAATGTCTGGTAATTTTATTTTAATTTTTGTTTTCAGTTACTTAATGATGGATCTGGAGTTATTTTATGTTATGTTGATAATTTCGGAAATTAAAGTATTATTAAATAGAATTTGTTTGTTGAGTGAGTGTTTGGTGAATTGTTTGACTTTTTGTTGAAGAAGTAAAGGAGATAGTGATGGTTTTCAACTTATCTTTACTAAGAAAACAAGGAAATTGACCTCTGTTTATGGCTGTTTTCAAAAGGGAAATGTAACTGAATTTTTATTCTTGGCCAAATTGGGCATATATATTGTTAGGTTGACTTTGGAATAATAATTTATGTGTAGTGCTTTTTTGAATACTGAAATTGGTAACTTGCTAAATTGGACAACTACTATGTGACTAATGAATTGCATTCCTTCAAGTTCTTATTCTATTTGGTATTTATTAACTTTTTTGTTTGTAGTTGCACGATTTGATTTTACATGGGGTGATGCTGAGTATCACCAGGAAACATTGGAAAACCTAAAAATTGCCATTAAAAAAACGAAGAAATTATGTGCTGTAAGTTTCATTAATGTTCTGTTTTTAGAGTATAAAATGTAATTTGTTTTATATAAAGCGATAAATATATCCTTGTATTATATATATTTCTAGATTATGTTAGATACAATTGGGCCCGAACTCCTTGTTGTCAACAAAGGTGATCAACCTATACCTCTTGAAGCAGACTCCTTAGTTGTTTTAACTCCAGATCAAGAAAAAGAAGCAACTTCAAATTTACTGCCTATTAATTTTGGTGGATTAGCTAAGGTAATAATTAATAATTTATTATTAATTTGGGTAATTACTATATCGACGCAGAATTTACACCAAATTTAATACGCAACTAACTTTGTGTAAATATAATTATTAGTATTATCTTACATTATATTATCCACTTTGAATTCAATATAAAGTAAATCTTTGTTTTTGCAGGCTGTAAAATGTGGTGACACCATTTTTCTTGGTCAGTACTTGTTTACAGGAAGTGAGGCAACATCTGTTTGGCTGGAGGTAAGTTGGCAAAAATAAAATAAATAACAATAATGATACATAATTTCCAAGAACATACACCTACTGTATTGGATTTTTAACAAGACTCTAGTGGAAGCGTGCCAAAATTTCCTCAGAAAATTTACGTACTATATCGGATTTTTATAATTAATTTTTATAAATTTTTTATGCTAATATAGGTTAAGGAAGTACAAGGTGATGATGTTGTATGTTTAATAAAAAACTCTGCAATTCTTGCTGGAACACTATACACTTTACATGTTTCTCAAGTTCATATAGATCTACCCACGCTACCCGATAAAGATAAACAGGTAAAATTGTAAAAATACATTTCAATTTTCACAAATTAATCTTTATTAATTTGAAAAACATTGCTCATTATCTTTATTCTGTTATTGAAAATTTATGGTTTATGATTAATTGTAGGTTATTAGCACATGGGGAGTAAAAAACAATGTTGACTTTCTTTCTGTGTCACATACTCGTAGTGGGCAAGACATTCGACAAGTAAATTACATATTTTAATTCTTTTTTTTTTCTAAATTGCATGAACGAGTTTCTAATTTCTGTATTTTTGCAGGCTCGTGAATATCTTTCTAAACTAGGTGATCTCAGTCAAACTCAGATTTTTGCAAAGATTGAAAATGTTGAGGTGTGATACTGTGATGTTCGTTTGATTTATTTTATTATTTTTCCATATTAATCTGAAAACTATGCAAACAATATAAAATACCTATATACGAGCTTTTAGCTGGATTTTTGTAATTAAATTACTTTTTACATTTTTAGCGGTATAATTACCAAAACTTTGTTATGATTTTTTTTTTTTTAATTATATATGCTGAAGGGTCTAGTAAATTTTGATGAAATCCTTCAAGAAGCAGATGGTATTATTCTTGCTAGAGGGAATTTAGGGATAGATCTTCCACCAGAGAAGGTTTAAAATTTAAATTACATATTTGATTAATTCATTCTTTTTTTATCTTAATAAAAATAAAAATAAAAATGTGACTATTAATGTGCAGGTATTTTTGTTTCAAAAAGCAGCTGTTTACAAATGTAATATGGCTGGAAAACCGGCTGTTGTTACTCGTGTTGTGGATAGTATGACTGATAATCTAAGGCCCACACGTGCTGAAGCTACTGATGTTGCTAATGCTGTTTTAGATGGTAAAAATATTGACAAAAATAAATTATTATTTTTTGTCATTTTATTTATTAATTCCTCAAATAACTAGTATTTTCCACACATTAATACATTTTATCCTCTTTTATTACATCAGATTATTTGATTTTGATTATTTAACTTTTTAAAACATATAATTTTAATATAAGTGAATAACTAATTTTATTTTTTGTGTTATTTGTATCAGGTGCTGATGCAATCCTTCTAGGTGCAGAAACAATGCGCGGATTGTACCCTGTTGAAAGTATTTCCATTGTTGGAAAAATTTGTGGCGAGGTTATTATTTAATTTTACAAATTTATATTTTAATTCTAAAATTTTCAAAATTGGTTATAAGAAGTGTATTTCTATATTTTTTTTTTACATGATATCATTTTTAATTTGTTTGTATACAGTCTGAGAAAGTTTACAATCAAGACATGTATTTCAAGAAAACTGTCAAATACGTTGGTGAACCAATGAGTCACTTGGAATCTATTGCTTCCTCTGCGGTATTTTAACTAAATTTTAATATTTTATTTTTTTAATTGATTAATTAGAGTTATTAATAATTTCTTGGAGTTTATTTAGGTACGTGCTGCAATTAAGGTGAAAGCATCTGTTATCATTTGCTTTACTTCATCTGGAAGAGCTGCAAGGTGTGTTTGCGTGTGTTTGACAACACCAAAATTAAATATATTTTTAACTTTTTGTTAACACAAAAATAAATTATATTTTTAATCTTTTTGTTATAAAATATGCAGGTTAATAGCTAAATATAGGCCTACAATGCCTGTGCTTTCGGTTGTTATACCACGTCTCAAAACAAACCAACTTCGTTGGACATTTACTGGTGCTTTTGAGGTAAATATAATTACAAAAACTAGATTATTTAATTAATAAAGTATTTAATTTTAAATAATCTATCTAGAAAGTAGAAACAAACTAGAGGTTTTTAAATAACTTTAATTAGGTACAGAAGCTGGAAATTTTGTTGGGTTTTTTTGGGTAATTAACATGTTACTAATAGTGGTTGACAAAATTTAAAGTTCAAATTAATTATAGATTTTTTTCTTCATCTGAATTATGTTTATTGGATTTGATTTTTGAAGTTAACTGATCCTGTTGTGGTTTTTGGTGATTTTTATAAAAAGGCAAGGCAATCGCTCATCATTAGAGGTCTTTTCCCAATGCTCGCAGATCCTCGACACCCTGTAAGATTTCAACCAAAATTATTAAATATATAAATATAAATATAAAACACTCCAAGCTTGAAAAAGAAAATCTGGATTTTTTTTATATATCCTAAACGGCTAAACATATAGCTGGATTTTTAAAAGTTATTATTGCATGGAAATTAACATTTATGATCGCGTATAGTTAAGTTTGAATTTTTGCTATTGTATGTATCAGACGACCTCTTATTAAGTAACCGGTAGTTTTTATTAAATGAAAAAATGGCTTACAAAATACATAAAATAGCAATTACTATTTATTAATGTTTGAAAGTATGGTAGATAGAGTAATAAGTTGAAAAGTAAGGTTGATGAATGGTTATTTGTAGGCTGAATCAACGAGTGGTACAAATGAGACGGTTTTAAAGGTGGCTTTGGATCACGGAAGGACAATTGGTGTGATAAAATCGCATGATCGGGTTGTTGTTTGCCAAAAAGTTGGTGATGATTCTGTTGTTAAGATTATTGAGCTTGAAGAGTAGTTAGTCACTATAATGATTTCTCTTAGATGGTTTATCTTCTTGTGCTCTAGTATGTATGTGACTTCTTTTGTTAGATTTTGTTGTGTTTAATGTTTTGAATACTTGTGACTTATCTGATTTGTGTATTAACCATCTATGTTCTTAGCATAATCTCAATTAAGCAACATCAAGTGAAATTGATTACTAACCGTTTTTTGTCTGAAAACAAAGCTGCTTAGATTATTAAATAATGTGAGTAAGTAAAAAAGTTAAAAGGACTTAATAGTGTAAACTTTTACTTTATTTTTGTTTGCCTTGGAAGCAGTTGCCCATGGAGGTGGTGTAAGATAAAACATGATAAGCCGGCATAAGACGTCTTATGGCGAGTCTTTTTATATCTAGTTATGATATATGGATTTTATTTTTTAAAAAATCAAAGACATATAATTATAGATTTGGATTTAATACTTTTTATGAACTATGGCTCGTGAAAACTTGAAGCTTGAAAGTACTGTCACATCTCAACTGAATTTACTTTTTTAAGTCATATTTTATTTGTAGTAGTTGCTTAACAACAGTCCTAGTTAACTCTATTAGCATTTCTCATACAAATATAAAGAGTTGGCTTTTAAGGTTATAATGCCACTCCCAATGGTATTTTTGTATGCTAAAATGCGTCACAATTCTGCCAACAATACATATTACTTAACTAGCTTCAAAGCCCGCCCGACTGGGCGGGCATGCTTCAAAAGATATGTGAAAGAATAACAAAAATATTGATACAGTTTAAATGTCATAACCGTCTATAGTTGTAATAATAAGTTGGTACAAATTTTGATACATGAATAAATGTTATACAAAATTTATAGACGGAATAAGACTTCTTTGTAAATGACATTTGTTGTTGAATTAGTGTAATTGTCATCTTTGTCGCAACAAATAACCTACAATACGTTCTTGTGCTTAACTCGTGATACAACGTCTTAAAGTTGACCATGTGAGAAACGTATTTTCATTACTTTGTAAATTTTGTTGGTAACACGAACTCACCTTCCATCACCCCTTTCAAATAGGGCTTCTAACCCCAGCTTTTTGCACATAGCGTTATTTAGCTTAACGTCCGTTAGATATCTTAATTAGAAAAATTATTAAGTCGTATAAAGGTAACTACCGTATTTGATATTATTAATATTAAAGTTTGATATAAACCATTACTATCACTGTAAATTACTCGATATGATATGACTGGCTTCGCTCTTGAAATCATTAAAAGCAATAACCATCTGCAGGAGAAAGAAACCCATGCTATATCAACATGGGGAAATTCAATGAAGACAAGTTTGGCCCACTGGATTATCGAATTGGTTAATTTCGGTTATATTTCTACAATTCTTTTAGGCTATATTTTGTCGGTGCATACAATTTATGTAATGTTATATTATATGTGTCTAAAATGACTCTGAGTCTACAAAGTGTCTACCATATCTAATAAATTAGATGTGTTATTCTCACTGATTATCTTCAAATTGTTATCTATTCTCACATTGTAAGCCTACAAAGTAATGAATCGGCATTTACTTTTTGTTTGTTCAAATAGACCTACCACCCCACCCACCCAATAACCCATTTCAACCCCCAAATTCCCGATTAGGTTCTGCCCTAATTCCACGATACATAAATGAAAACGTAGATATCTTCCTTTGATTAAAAACTCTGTACCCAGGTTACAACCGGCTAGGAGGTCTAACATTATTGAATTCGTAAGCAACAAATTACTTTGGATAAGCTTACACATACGGAGCCTTCTATCTCACATCAGGGAATGGTGGTATCCTTTAAATGCATATATGTAAGTGTTTAATTACGTACTTTAGTGTGAATGATTGATTCAATTTTAACTTTCTGAACTTGTTGGCGATTTCTGTTTGTTTGTGCTTAAGTTTAGGGTTTTTAGTTTTTAAATAAAGGGCTGTCAATTAGGGTTGTTGTAGGGTAACTTGATGTTGGAAAGTTTGTATGATAAGGGTATGTATACATCATAACAAAAATATCAATATGAATCAGTTAGGAATTAAAAGAATAATAGCTAAGTTAGCAATTAACCTAAATTAGTGATTCTAAAGCATAAAACGTAATTTGTTAAAGTGAAACCCAATGGATAGTATTAAGTTAATACTAAACCCTAAAACCCTACACAGTTTAAAAAGCTATTTTAAGCCTAAAAGGTCAAAAACATAGATTCAATTTTTGACATTAAAAGTAAAAAATATAAGTTATTGACTATAATTTATGTTTCTGCAACTAAGAAGTCAGGCATAACAAAATGGGTATGTGTGGAGAAAGCTTACAACAACTGATCATGATATTGAAAACAGACCAATCATTGATGCATTGCAAGCATTGAGCTTGAAAATCCAGTGACAATAAAAAGAAGCATAAAAGTTGACATTAACAGTTATGATAGTAACGATTATGTGTCTTTTGTTGTAATTTTATATATTTATAAAAGTGAAAGACAATTTTTGTAAACAGAAATAACAAATTTATGTTATGGAAAAAGATATTTAACAATTGTAAAAAGATGTATTTATAAATTGTAATTAACTTAGAATATAAAAAGTTTTTTTATAAATTCTAGGAGATACTGTTGGAAAGGGATTTTGAAAATCCGTCAAAATTATCACGCGTGATATCATGTGTAACAGTAATTTAACAGTTAATATAAAAAGATTTGTAGTTTTATACAGTTTTATACAATTTAAATTATATTTACACAGGATATAAAATGAGTTTGAAACCAAACTGGAGCATGCGTGATAAATATGTCAAATTATGCAGTTTTATACAATTTATTTAGAATCTTTTTATATTAACTGTAAAATTACAGTTACGGAGGATAGCACGCGTTCTAGTGTCATCAGAATACTATAATTTTATAAAAACACATAATATCAGAAATGCGAATTTTCAACTTGCCAGTCTTATTCTAAGAGTTTATCAGGACATTTAATTTAAAAAGCTGCAGTTTTACAATTTAAGCCAACATACCTGGTATTGGAAGATTAGCGTATGCTGCACAAAATATCGCCAAAAGTCATATACTAAATGGAAGTTAAAAGCCTGCATGAATTTTCAATATTACCTTTTGCTGTTCTGCGAATTCAGGGGCACTATCAACATGTGGAATTGTTTTTAATCAATTTGTAGGTGTATGGTTTAAATAGGCTATATATTGTTATAAAGTTTCAAAAAAATTATAGGTGATAAGTAAGGAATATAGTATCAATAATTTAAATCTCCGAAATTAGTTATTAGTTGTTAAGTGATAAGTAAGGAATATAGTATCACTAATCAATCGTATTCGTGGTTATGATAATATTAGTGGTTATTAGTTATTTAAAGATAATATTGAACATATTTGGTATTGAACAAAATCTGGAATTAATGCATTTAATGGTTATGATATATGAGGAATGTATATATGCTGTAATTCAAAAATTCCGTTAATTTTGGTAGGTTTCCTTGCTGCTGAAGATTGTTCCGGATTATATTGGGTGGTATTAAATGGATTTTAAAGGAAATAATCAAATAAATTCAAATCTTTAATTTACTGAAATCCCGTGATTATCTACGTGTAAATCCGTTAGTATCGTGTTTCATTAACTGCAGGAGAGATGTTTCGGTTTTGGCCAGAATATGTTGAGGTTTCATCGCCGGCCAATGGTTGAATTACAGGTGACATTCTCGACCAATGAGGGAGCTCCAAAGTGTATAGTTGTCAAATCTCAATCAAATTAGGGGTCATATATAAGAGAAGATATATACACATATATGGGCTCCACATTATAAAACACATACAAAATACTAATACCGACTTAAAAACCCTAATCTTAATCTTATTCAAACCGACCCCACCTTGTCTCACTTACACTGTCGTTTTCCCACATTCTCAACCGACAACAAGAAAGTGAAGCTCCAATATTTTCACCAACAACTCCAAACCTTATTAAAGTTCTCATAGTTATATTTGTTAATGCGTATCACATTAGTTAAGCTTATTAAAAGTTATGTACCAAATTGCTTTATTTTTACGACACTAATCTACTACACTTTGTCCTAAAACCTATGACTTAAAGTCATAGGCAACATCATATACACCAATACTACTAAGCTACAATTTTAGGTTGAATGAACCTAATCTACACTTTAGGTTGAATGGAACCTAATCTACAGAAGTTACCAAATTGCTGACTCATAACATAAAAATACATAGCTATTTGCCTACTTATCACCAAAATTAGGGTAAAATCTATAGTCAAGACTAAAACCCAACAAAACTTATACGGCAGACCGAAATTTTAGGAAACAAGAAAGAGGCCTAAATAAGTTCAACATAACAGAAAACTAATTTTTTATATAAACAAAATTTGCGGATATTTCACAAAATGATCAAGAAAGCAACTACCAGTACTTATTCAAATCGAATTGAATAACAAAACCAACATAACTACTACATTTGCAAGCCCAATTCGAGAAACCAAAAATCTCCAAATAAGGACAAGTAAATTGAATAAACTGAAAAACAAAATTACCAAACTTAAATTTAATATGATTTAACATCGAATGATTGATTGCAAACGAACTTCTTTACAAAAAAAGGCACAAAACAAACCCTAACTTTCCAATCAACGATCTCTAAGAGCTAGTAAACTTCGTAACAGCCTTGGTACCTTCAGAAACAGCATGTTTCGCCAATTCACCGGGAAGCACAAGTCTCACGGCGGTCTGAATTTCACGAGAAGTAATCGTCGGCTTCTTATTATATCTAGCAAGCTTCGAAGATTCCTGTGCAAGCTTCTCAAAAATGTCGTTGATAAACGAATTCATGATCCCCATAGCTTTGCTTGAGATTCCAATATCAGGATGAACTTGCTTAAGAACTTTGAAGATGTAGATCTTGTAGGTTTCAACAGATTTTTTGTTTCTCTTCTTCTTCTTATCGGTCGATGACGCGTCCTTCGGAAGCTTCTTTTCGGCTCTCGGTTTCTTCTCCGCCGGAGCCTTTTCTGCTGCCGGTTTCTTCTCGGCGACTGCTTTCTTCTCTGCCTTTGGGGCCATTGAAAAAATATTTTGGTGTTTTGAGAGGAAACTGGGATGTTTGTTTGATGAATTTTACGGTAGGTTGGGTGTGAAGGGGAAAGATGTGTTGTGATTGGTTGATATCACTTGACGCGGATAGTGTATTTGCATCGTGGATTTTATGGGGATTTAATCTGACGGTGGAGATTGAAATCGTCTGAAAGAACGAAATATTGAGGTTTCGCGCGTACGGTCAATCTTACGGGGTAAATTATCGATTTTGAATAATCCGTTTTTCCTAATGTTTTATGGTTAATTTCATACACGTCCTTGCAAACTTATAATATTACGTATATATCCTTGCGAACTTAATTATTATGTGTGTATCTAGGGATGCAAATTTAACCCGCGGGTTTGGGTACCCGCAGGTACCCGAGTCTTACGGGGCGGGTATTACCCGTCTAAACGAGTAACGGGTCGGGGATGGGTTTAAATTTCATACCCGAGAGCGGGTACGGGTTTTATAATACCTGCACCGTTTATACCCGACCCGAATATATATATTAATGTGTAATTTTTTTAGTACAGGTTTAGTCCACGAGTCACTACTCAAACTTAACCCAACACTTAATCTCTCATTAGCCCAATTTAATAATGGTTAAAATCTGGCTCGTCTCCCGTTAGTCCACTACGTATTGAACGGAATAAGCCTGAACGAACTAAGAGTATTAAATGTTTAACCTATTTTGTTTAATTTTTTTATTGAACGGGTACCCGTCGGGTTACCCGTACCCAGCGGGTATTTTTCTACCCGAACCCGACGGGTATTTGACCGGGTACGGGGCGGGTACGTGTATAGGAATAGCGGGTCGGGTACGGGTTTTGCAGTACCCGCTATTACCCGTACCCGTTTGCATCTCTATGTATATCCTTTCAAAACCTCAAAATTCTTATCTTTTTACCTAATTTAATACATATTTAAATCATTTAAAATTTAATAAAACATAAATGAATGGTAAAAAACCCTAAATACCCCTAGTGGTCAAGAGTTTTTTCTTTCGTCAAGGGTAATTTCTTGCCACATTCGAGAATTGTATTTTATTTTGTCAAGGATTTTTAGGTGATTTTACCATAAATTAAGATTAGGATTTATGTTTTTTAAAATTTTAAAATATTTAAATATTAATAAATTAGGTAAAAGGATATATATGAGAATTTTGAGATTTTAGAAGGATATATACGTAATAATGAAGTTTGCAAGGATATATACGTAATATTGGAAGTTTGCAAGGACGTGTATGAAATTAACCCGATGTTTTAAACAAGCGTAATGGAAGCTACAGACGTATTGAGTCTTCCACTGTATATTGAGTCTTGCTAATTTACTACAAACTTTTATTAAATGTTTACGCGTCTCTAACGTTATAAACTTAAAATACTTAATCATATAAATTTATTTGATAATTATTAACATATTATTATTTAACCATCCTACTATTTTCTATTCAAGTATGCCAAAACTTAGTAATTCTAATATTTTATGTTGATATTTTTATATTTTAATGAAGTGGTATTGGTTAACGTCGTATTTGTATTAAACGTTAAATCTCAGGCTCATATTTTACAATAGTTAACCGGTTGTTGCCTCTTCCCCGCTTTAAACACACCATCATCAAAATCAAAAAATCAAAATCAAAACTTAATTTTACAACCGTTAAACACCATCACCTTCAATGATGATGAAGATGATTTCTATGGTTTTGAAAACCTCCAAATTAATTTTAGATTTGAAGTAGAGAATAAAATGATGATGAAGAAGATTTATGTAAATAGATTTCTAGAGAGAATGAGAATTAATAAACAAATATAATAAATAAATAATAATATATGATCATTAATAAAAAGAGATAAAAATAATTAAAAAATAAAACAAATGTGAAAATACGGTTTTATCATCATACATAAAATGATAAAATTCAAGCAAAATGAAAACTCTAAATAGTTAAAGGAGTTAAAATAAAAATATTAATAAATATTTAAAAAAGAATCTTCCGGTACAATGATATTTTAATTTATGGAAATAGAACCAACATGAGTTTTATCCATTTCACTTCACCAATTGAACTTTACGCTCATGCTACTTCCGTCCCGTCAATTTGCATCCCATTCCGTCAAATTGTAATGAACAGTATCTCATGAACGGTAATTGTATATATAGTGAATGAATGATTTTTACACTAAATTAATTAATACTTTAGATATGATTGAATTGGTCATTTTTATTTTTAAAAACAGCAAATCCTACTCTCTCCAAATTATTATCTATGTTTATGACAAAATTTGAACTCCCGGTCTCAAGGATAGGGTACAAATATCATATCGCTAGATCAATAGCCTTTTTTTTTTTTAATAAGATGATAATATTATTGAATGTAAAATGAGTATTAATTCAAAAAAATTGAAAAAGGACAAAATCTATTTTTCAACTAGTTTATCTTTTTTTCTAGTTCAAAGTGCATATAAAAAATTCATATGACGATTTTATGTATCTAATTTTTTAAGAAAAAATCAGTACTTTGAGCTTCAATCAGCCAGTTCAATCAGATTTTTATGTCCAACTGACTGGTTCCAAACAAGCTATAACCCTCGGTCTAACCGGCTCAATATGATCAGTTATGTTCCTGTTTTCCTGTTTGACCAGTTCAACCAAATCTTTGAAACATTTGTTATTCTAGCTAATTATTTGTCTATTAGATATCTATACAATTAAATTTGTTATACATATGGTATGTCTGAATAAGGTAATGTGATAAACCAATTTATTTTGTTTTTAATTTATTATCTTAGTTGGTTGTTAAGTAAAATTGTTGATTTGCACGGCAGCACGGTATAGAACAGTAGAACTAATGATATAAATAAAAAAACTTTTTTTTATATATCTTCCTTAAGAACAAAATTATATAGATATATAATAGAAGTAAATGATTATTTAGATTATCAACTCACTCGGTTGTACATACTACAAAAAAGATACAACATAATAGTACATTTTGATCTCCCGATTTTTATGCGAGCCCTAGTGGCTAGTTCCCAAGAACAGTTCGGGAGATATCGTTAACAATATTTTGGGCATCGCTTGAAATACCGGACAATCCAGCACTCGCAAATCCAACACAATAAATGCCACACTCCCCCTTCCAATGGTTCGGCTTTTTCTGCTTCGGCATTCCTTGTTCATTGAAGAGGCCCCCGTCATCCTAATTAAACAGAAAAATGTTATTGTTATATAAAAATAAAAGTTGAATAAACGTACACAACTCGAATTACCTTAAGCCAGTTTCGCACTGTGCTTCTGAAACCAGTAGCGAATACAATTGCATCAAATTGCTTCTTTTTACCATCTATAAACTTGATTTGATCGCCTTTTATTTTCTTGATTACATCCATTACCTCAATGTCTCCCGTTTTAATCTTTGATATTGTCCCGACATCGATGACCGGAGACCTCCTAGTTTCTTGTTTGAGCAAAAATGGTCCTTTCATTGGTCTATGTATCCCATACTTTCCAAGATCTCCATACAACAACTTAGCAAAGATTAAAACAAGTTTGTCCACTAAATTGCATGAGACATATTTTAATAAATACATCCCGAGTTGCACTAACTCCTTGGTAAGCACATGTACCTATAACAAAATTAAGTTGATTAATATATATATATATATATATATATACACACCAAATAGAAGTGATAACTAAAGTTTAAAATACTTTTTAAGGGTATTCCCTTTTGTAAGGGATCCCTGAGTGGTCGAGTTTATGCTTATGATCTACGCGACCTAATCATTGTTGTGGTCATTTTCGAACCTTCTTCGGGTCATCAGGTAAATGTCCACCCAGGAATGGATCAAACCATTGACCTTAAGGAAGTCATTCGTGAGCTCTTACCACTAGACAACTATCAGATTCAAATATAATGTGTGAGAACGTTTAGAGTATGTTATAAACATAGAGAAGAAAACTTACAGGACTACGGACAACGATGGATGTTCGGGCACCCCAATTACACAAATCGTATGCGATTTCCATGCCAGAATTTCCGGCACCAACAACAAGCACATTCTTATCGGCAAATTTCTTCCCGTTTTCGTATTCAAGAGAGTGTATAGCCAATCCTTTGAAGCCATCTAAACCATCAACACTTGGAACATACCCTTGACCATTTTCACTTGTTGCCACCACAAGAAACTCTCCGACATACTCTTCCACTAAACCCGAAATACCATTCTTCGCGATAACCGACCATTTTCCGGCACTTTTGTCATAGCACGCACTTTCGACACTACGTTGGTACAAAGGGTCTACACCAAACTCACGGACATACTTATGTAAGTATTGAACAAACATATTTTTTGGTACAAATGTAGGGGCATTAGGAGGAAATGGCATGTGAGGGAGCTCACAAAAGCTTTTCGCTAAGTGAAGTTTTAAACGATCATACGCCTTTTTTTGCCATAACGAGGCATAACAATCTTCCCGTTCGAGAACAATGTTCGGGATAGAGAGACGATTTAGACATGCTGATGTTGCAATCCCAGCGGGTCCTGCTCCTACTATCACAACAACGGTTTCTTGCTTCATATTTTTTTTTTCTTTCAAAACTCAATCGATTTTCAATGTGGAATGCTCATAAAACGAGTGTATGATTATCGATCTCATGCATGTATATATAGTCCTTATTTAAGACTGGAAGAGGACTAGTTTCCGCGTTTCATGAACTATTACCAAAACTAAAAAATTTACTTCATTGAATTTACTACAATTTTTTGGAAACAAAATTATAAAAAGTTGGAAAAATTTGGAAACAAAATTTATAAATTTTCATAAATTTACGAATTTATGAAGAAACAAAAGGGACAAGTTTCCTTGTTTCATGAACCGTTATTAAAATTATAAAATTTACTTTATTAAATTCACTTCACTTTATTTGAAACAAAATTATTAAATTTCCGTTACAAAACGTCATTTTGACCAAACTTACGTGTTCATACGCCACATATCAATGTATCTTGCATGTATCAGTTCAAAAGCTAGTAATTAAATTAATTTCAATTACTATCAACATTGATTCATTTTATTTCTGTAAAGAGTTCAAAAGTAGAAATATAAAGAATTAAAATATTATAAAGACTTCTATCATTAATTAAAGATAAGTAGTAAATTAACTGACCGTCAAAAATATATAAAATACATCCAGTAGATAAATTTTATCCATCTTAAATGTTTGAATCTTAGTGATATTGGTGTTTGGTATTGCGTTCAAGTTGTTTTAAAATCCGATTAAATCAGTCGGTTAGAATGTGTCAATTAGATTAATGATTATAACTTGGTCGGAACGGGACGATTAGAGATAAACAATCGGTTGAACGGGACGGTCGATTCGGAGAAAACAAGCTTTTCTAAAGAACTTAGATAACTAAAATAGACATATGGATTTCTTATACCGGTTTTGGAATTTAAAAATGATAAACTTAGTTGAAAATATGTATTATGGAAAAAATTTATTTTTTATGATATTTATTTTGTATTTTCTAACTCTTTTGGCAATTGTATATCTGTATACTATTTACTTGATTATTGTATCATAAATACTCAACAGTATTGTTTTTCGGTTCAACCGGCCGGCTAATTTGGTCCGTTTGGTTTAACCTTATTTAAGATATTGATGGGTTCAATGCATTGAGCATTGAGTTTAGGTCCCGTTATAAATAAAATTAAAATAAATTTAAGAGTCGATCTAAAAAATCTTAACCATTTATCTTTGTTTTACATATTGTGTTATTAACGTTCTTATTACTGTTATTAAAAAAATTGATTTTCATTACAATTTTAGTTAAAATTACTACGTTTTGCTACAATAGAAGTGATTTTCGACCAACAAATGCAAAAATAAGATGCTTATTTGTTTACTTGGGGCATATTTTGAAAATTTTATTCTTTGTAGCTTATTAGCTAAATAAGTTTAAAAATACAAAGTTCAAACTTATTTAAGCTTATCAAACTAATAAGTTAAAAAAATCACTTAAATAAGCTTATTTTGATTATGATATTGAATATTTTATATTTTAATTAACATTATTAAGGTTTTTATTAACTATACCGCTTAGATTAATGTTAAAACTACAATAAAAAAACACCAAATACAATATTCAACAAACTCGATAATTCCATTTGAGAATTCGAAAAACAAGAAAAATGTGAACCAAAAATTTAAATATGAACCTTAAAATTTACATCTACTCGTATTATTGTACACTTGAGTAAACTACACGGAAGACCTTTTAGTATATCACTAATTACAACTTCAATCTTTGAATTTAAAGCAAAGATAAAGAAATGTGAATGTAATAAGTGATAAATCACAGCGATCATCCGTGAAATATACTCTATCAATTTTTTCTCTTTTATCCATATAATCTTCCACCCATTCAGACTCACCATCACCTCCCCCTCTTTGAATTCAAACTTTAATCAATAACCACTATCGTCGCGACACGAAACACCCTCAAAAGTCGATTCATCCTCAACCCCTACCTTCAGTTGCTTTCTCCAGTTGTTCCACAAAACACCAACTCCTCTGATGACGTGCATCAATTGTCTGAATCAATTGTGTGTTTTTAATTGGCGGGTTCCATGTATTTGATTCGGACAATTGATACATGTCTCCAAATGAATTGATGTTTTGTAGATGCATGTCGGTAGAACGTCACCAATGACAAAACAATTGGAAAAAGCAACTAAATGTAGGAGTTGGGAATGGATCGACTTTCAGGGAAATTGGTGGTGCGACGATAATGTTTATTGATTGAGCATTGAATACAAAGAGATAGAGGTGGGTGGTGAGTGTGAATGTGGTTGAAAAATATGGATAAAAGAGAAAAAATTATTTTTTTTAATTAATATAGTAAATTTCACGGATGGTATCTGTGTTTTATCACTTGTTACATTTACAGTCTTTTATCTTCGTTTTATCACTAAAAGCCAAAAGGGTATTTTGGTCATTTAAAAACACTTAACGCCAATAGGGACCATGTGTGTAACAAAGTCTATACACCAGGTACGTCTAGTGTAATAAAAAAAGCTCAAGGTCTGAGGCTGTAATTAGTGACATACCACATGGACCTTTCATGTAATTTACTCTGTATACTTCATCCGTTTTAATAAAAGTGATATACTTTCTATTTTTTAGTGTTTCAAAATAAGTGATACACTTTGAAAACTTATATTATTTTGTAAAAAATAATGGGTGCACACCCTCCAACTATCTCATTTAATATTGTGAAATGACTATTTATCTTTAATCTTACTTTTAAATATGGGTTTTGTTTACGTGCATAAATCGTTTGTACTTTCAGTAGTGGGGGTTGATTCCTAAAATGCAGGGGACGATTATTGATTATTGTACAAGTTTTTGATGCATGTCTTGACATCTTAGTGACAGCCCTTAGGGCTGTCATTATCATTTTCCTTTAAATATTATTAACCTCACTTTAATTAAAATATATGGACTCATACCCCTATTAACTCACTAACTATCAAATTTAATTTAATTTAATTTAATATTCATTATACAGTAATAGTTTATCTTAAAATTGTGAAACCCAAAATGTATGTATTACTTTTTCTCAAATGAATGAAATATGTGATATTTTGGTTCATACAAGAATAAACTAAACCTTAGCGCATTTATTTTTTATTGAAAAACCTAAAAAGAATCTTAGTTCTGTTATAAATTAGATATGATTATGACCCTATTAGCACTTCATCAAAGAACTTGCTACATCTATAACAAGAACATAAGATGAAGAACAATAACTAGAAAGAAGAGAGGAAGAGAAGTATGTAAACACTTATGAAAGTGTTGAGGTGCATTTTATTCATCCATCTCATGGGGTATTTATACTAAAAGTTTTACCCTTGCATTACATGTACATACAAATGAAAGGTAAATAAGTAGACATAGATTTGATGGAGAAGACATGAAGGGTTGAAAATGTGGCAATCCATTTAATGGCTTTGTCTTGCATATTCATAATACTCCCCCTTGGATGACACATTTTTCAACTACTACTGCCTCGTTAAAAACCTTTGCTAAAGAAAACCCAGTGGGAAAAAACTTTAACGAAGGGAAAAAGAGTGCAGTGCATAGTTTACTCCCCCTCATTTATGTAATCACTATTCTTCACATGCTATGCACATGTCGCATTCCGATACCCGATACATGCTTTCTAAAGATTGCAGTGGGAAGTGCCTTCGTGAAAAGATCTGCTGCATTGTTACTGGATTGAACATACTTTATCTCAACTTCATGATTCTTTATAAGCTCTTGAGTGTATTCGAAAAACTTTGGAGGAATATGTTTTGTCCTGTCGCTCTTGATATATCCTTCTTTCATTTGATTAACACATGCCGCGTTATCTTCATATATTAAAGTTGGGACTTTATCTTTATCCAGTCCACATGAAGTTAGTATGAGTTGCGTCATTGATCTTAACCATGCACATTCTCTGCTTGCGTCATTTAGTGCTATTACTTCAGCATGATTTGAAGATGTGGCAACAAGTGTTTGCTTTTGAGAACGCTAGGAAACTGCAGTACCTCCATTCATGAAGACATATCCAGTTTGAGATCTTGCTTTATGAGGATCAGACAAATACCCTGCATCTGCATAACCAATCAATCCTTGTTTTGAATCATTAGGATAAAATAATCCTAAGTCACTAGTTCCTCGAAGGTATCGGAATATGTGCTTGATCCCGTTCCAATGCCTTTTTGTCGGTGATTAACTGAACCTTGCTAATAAGTTTACAGCAAAAGAAATGTCAGGTCTGGTACAATTAGTAAGATACATTAGGGCACCTATTGCATTAAGGTATGGTACTTCTGGACCAAGAACCTCCTCATTTTCTTCGCATGGGCGAAATGGATCTTTGTCAATATTTAGTGATCTAACAACCATTGGAGTACTTAAAGATTTGGCTTCGTTCATATTGAAACGCTTCAAGATCTTTTCTGTATAATTCGATTGATGTACAAGTATTCTATTAGGCAAATGTTCAATTTGTAATCCAAGACAATACTTGGTTTTCCCAAGATCTTTCATTTCAAATTCTTTCTTTAAAAGTTCAATAACTTCAAGAATTTCTTTATTCGTTCCAATGATGTTTAGATCATCAACATATACATCTATGATCGCATATCCAGATGTTGTTCTTTTAATAAATACGCATGGACAAATAGTATTATTTTTGTAACCTTTACTTGACAAGTAATCGCTTAAATGATTATACCACATGCGTCCAGATTGTTTTAACCCATATAAAGATCTTTGTAGTTTAATTGAATACATTTCTTTAGGTTTTGTATTCAATGCTTCAGGCATTTTAAATCCTTCAGGAATTTTCGTATATATATCACTATCAAGTGATCCATATAAGTAAGCAGTAACAACATCCATAAGACGCATCTCTAACTTTTTAGAGACTGCAAGGATGATTAAATACCTAAAAGTGATTGCATCCATAACTGGAGAATATGTTTCCTCATAATCAATTCCAGGTCGTTGAGAAAAACCTTGTGCTACAAGTCTAGCTTTGTATCTTACAATTTCGTCTTTCTCATTTCTCTTTCGAACAAAAATCCATCTATACCCTAATGGTTTCACAACTCCAGGTGTCATAATAATAGGTCCAAATACCTTTCTCTTGTTGAGAGAATTCAGTTCAGCTTGTATAGCTTCTTTCCATTTAACCCAATCATGTCTAGTTTGACATTCATTAACAGATTGTGGTTCAGAATCATCATTCATAATATCACATGCGACAGCATAAGAAAATTTCTCATCAATATTTTCTATAACATTACTTTCCTCAACCGGAGGATTGTTTTGTGTTTCTTCAGGAACACTTTCCTCATGACCAATTGCATTTTCTGTTGGTTTTCTTTTTCGAGGATTTTTATCCTTTGAACCAATTGGTCTTCCACGCTTCAAGCGTGTCTTAGATTCTTGAGTGAATTTATCATCAGATTGCCTATTTGGAATTTCAATTCGAGCTGGAGTATTAACAGCTGGTATATATGATTTAGTCACTCTTTTTGTATCAGTAAATGCATCTGGCAATTGATTAGCTATTTCTTGGAAATGCATTATCTTTTGAACTTCAGTTTCACATTGTTTTGTGCGAGGATCAAGATATGACAAAGAAGGTTCATTCCATGAGACATTCTTTTCTTGGTTTTTCGTTTCTGCACCTAATGGTGGAAAAACTGATTCATTGAATTGACAATCAGCAAGACGTGCTGTAAAAACATCACCTGTTAAAGGTTCAATATATCTTATAATAGACTTTGTCTCATATCCAACATATATACCCAACCTTCTTTGGGGACCCATCTTTGTACGTTGTGGTGGTGCAATAGGAACGTATACGGCACATCCAAATATTCTAAGATGAGAAATATTTGGTTCTTGACCAAAAGCAAGTTGTAAGGGAGAGTATGCATTATATGAACTTGGCCTTATGCGAATTAATGATGCAGCATGTAATATTGCATGACCCCATATGGAAACAGGAAGTTTGGTTTGCATTATCAATGGTCTAGCTATTAGCTGTAGACGTTTAATTAATGATTCAGCTAAACCATTTTGTGTGTGTACATGAGCTACTGGATGTTCAACAACAATCCCTACAGACATGCAATAGTCATTGAATGCTTGGGAAGTAAATTCACCAGCATTGTCCATTCTTACTCTTTTGACTGTATAATCAGGGAAATGTGCTCTAAGTTTAATGATTTGAGCAAGAAATTTTGCAAATGCCATATTACGAGATGATAATAGGCAAACATGAGACCATTTGCTAGATGCATCTATCAAGACCATTAAGTATCTAAATGGTCCAGATGGTGGATGAATTGGTCCACATATATCACCTTGAATTCTTTCAAGAAATCTAGGTGATTCCTTGTCAACTTTCATCAGTGAAGGTCTTATAATTAATTTTCCAAGGGAACAAGACGTACATGGTTTCATATTACTTGTTTGAGGGAACTTCTGGTCCTTCAATGGATGACCATGTGTATTCTCAATTATTCTTCGCATCATTGTTAATCCTGGATGACCTAACCTGTCATGCCATAAACTAAATATCCCAGGATCACAATGTTTTTCTTTAACCACCATATTTGATTCTACTTTATTTATATATGTATGGTGTAAATTGGAATCAAATTTTGGTAGTTTCTCCAACACTCGATTGTCATTTATAATAAGCATAAATTTCTTATTATCTATTGTTTTGGTTTGCGTGTCATATCCGTTAAGATATATATCACCAAAACTCAATAGATTTCTGCTTGACTTTGGAGAAAATAAGGCATTATCTATTTGGAATTTTGTACCATTAGGTAATATGAAATTAGCTTTTCCAGTTTCCTCAATCAAGTCTACAGGACCCGATATAGTACGTATTGAACCCTTTGTTGGGTTTATTTTGGAGAAGTATTTCTTTGATTTCAAGATAGTATGTGTAGTACCACTGTAACACCTCAAATTTTAATACAAAATATTGGCCAAAATAAAACATTTTATAAATAGAAGAACATCCTCAAATTTGGATTTACAAAAACGTTGGTATGAAATCAGAGTATAAAAGTAGGTGTTACAAAATAGATCATAACCAAGCTAAGACTAAATCCAATCTAGTGTTCTTCTAATCTAGGCCCCGCATCTCTATCCATGCGTACCTAAACCTTCGATCCCGAACCTGAGTACATAGCAAAACAAAACAAGGAGTACGTGAGACAAAAACGTCTCGTGAGCTACATGGGTTTAGACCCAACAATAATGGTAAGTATAATATAACATGTAAACATAGAACAAGTAACTCATCCATCTAACTAGTCACCCTATTGTGACTCTAATACCTTGCTTTCCTAGCAATCATATCTAGTTATCGGGTTGCCCCCCCGAACTAACTAGAACCACCTTGACTTATTAACCGAAATCCATCGCCATTAATAAGCCTCAAGATACTGGCAAGAGGGATTCGCCCAATCTACCAATACCTGCCTTACTCGCCGGACTACCTCCAGTTAGCAAGACTACTATCGTGGTGGAGTCGATGGGAATCCACCCAACTGCCCCTCACACCACACCTCATGACCGGGGGTCCCCCGCATCATCACATCATCTCAACATATCATAACTCGATGGTTATGTCAATCTAGCTCTCGGCTATCACGTCTATCATCAAACAAGTTAGTTCAATACTATCATCGGAATAACTAACTATCAACTACTAGTCTACACAATTAAGCAAATAGACCATAACACAAGTAATAAAAATGTATTTCATAGGCTATGTACTCAGTAAATTTCCACACGTACTCACCTTAGTTACAAAGATGCTTTAACCGTATTCTTTCCGCCGGTTCCTTGTTCACAATTTGTCCACTTCAATACTTCACCGAATGTCTAAAACAATTAACACAACAAGATTATCATCACAAACTACTACCAATGTGTTCATCTACCTCTAGATAACACCCATCAACCCATTTTCCCCAAATATGGTGATTTACCAAACCCTAGGTTTAACCAACCCTTAAGATTCTTACCAATCGAAATCATACACTTGTTTCCTTTACCAATATACCATTTATTAAGTGTACACACCATTTACATCACCACAAACCCTAACCCCAAGAACTAGGGTTTCAAACCCAAGCTTCCAAACCCATAGATCTAAAGCTACAACTACAAGGGATTGAAGATATACCTTTAATCTTCAACTAGGAGTGAAGAATCACAAGATTTGACCAAGAAATCTGCTCCAAATGATGCTTTACACTCAAAATCGTTCACAAACTCGAGAGGAAGGAAACTAGGGTTTGTCTTTGCAATAAATGAGCTCAAACCCGACTTTAATGCTGCCAGACAAAAGATCACGACGCGAACAATAGTTCGAGTCGCTAACTATGCGATTTCCATAGTTCGCGATCGTTAAGCAGGCGTGAACTTCTTCGCGATAAAAGGCCAAACTCCCTGGGGCTAGTTCCCGATCGCGACCATAAGTTCGCGTCGCGAACTTCTGATGTAGCCAGGGCTGCACTTTTCAACTTTGTCTCGATCCGGTTTCACCCATAACTTTCTCATACGGTGTCCAAACGACACGAAACCAATTCCTACGTTCTTTAAATGATTTATCCTTATTTATCATATTTTTGTACAATTTATATTTACAAATTTCGGGTCGTTACAACTATCTACCCCTTAAGAAGATTCCGTCCTCGGAATCTCATCATAGTTCACGAAATCCGGGTATCTCTTCCGAATTTCGTCTTTGACTTCCCAAGTCAAATTCGGCCCAAGTGAATGCTTCCACTTGACCAACACCAATTCGATCTCCTTATTCCGAAGCTTCTTTGTTTTCGTTTCTAATATAGCTTCGGGCTCCTCGATCAACCGGTTCGGGCCGTCAACCCGCAACTCTTGCAATGGAATAATATTTTCAGCTTCCCCGATAAACTTTTTCAAATAACTCACGTGAAAGGTGTCGTGCACACCTTGAAGCTCGGGTGGAAGTTCCAACTTAAAAGCTTGAAGCCCGACCCGTTTCAATATTTTAAATGGTCCAACATACCTTGGACTTAACTTCCCTTTCTTACCAAACCGCATCACACCTTTCCAAGGTGACACTTTCAACATGACCATATCACCGACATCCAAGTCGTATGGCCTTTTCTTCAAACCCGAATAACTTCGTTGTCTATCTTGGGCGACTTTCATGTTGGTTTGAATAATACCGATCTTTTCATTTGTCACTCTCACAATCTCGGGACCCGTGAGTTTCGTCTCTCCCGCTTCCAACCAACAAGATGGAGTTCTACATTTTCTACCATACAACGCCTCATAAGGCGGCATCTTGATAGTCGAGTGATAACTATTATTATACGAGAACTCGACTAACGGTAAATGTTCATCCCATTTACCACCGAAGTCTAACACACACGATCTCAACATATCTTCAACCGTTTGAATTGTTCTTTCACTTTGACCGTCGGTTTGCGGATGATAGGCCGTGCTCAACCGCAACTTTGTACCCAACTCTTCTTGTAAAGACCACCAAAATCTCGAGGTAAATCTCGCGTCTCTATCGGACACAATCGATAACGGAACCCCGTGGAGTCGAACCACTTCATCAACATATAACTTAGCCAACTTCTCAAGTGGCAATGTTTCACGAATGGCTAAAAATAATGCACTCTTGGTCAACCGGTCAACTATGACCCAAATGGCATCGTGACCTCTACTCGTCTTCGGTAAACCTACTATGAAATCCATAGTTATATCTTCCCACTTCCCGGCCGGTACAACCAATGATTGAGCTACCCCATACGGTACTTGATGCTCGGCTTTTACTTGTGCACACGTGTCACACTTAGAGATATACTTGGCCACTCTCGCCTTCATTCCGGGCCACCAATAAACCCATTTCATATCTTGGTACGTCTTTGTACTTCCCGGGTGAATCGAATACTTCGATTTGTGCACATCATGCAACAACTCTTTTCGGATACCTCCGAACTTAGGAACCCAAATACGACCGCCTACGGTCTTCAACCCTTGTGCATTTTCGAGAAAATGTTGGTTCTTTCCTAACCGTTCTTGTCTTAACTCGTCTTTTCCCATAACCTCTCGTTGGGCACTCTTGATTCTTTCGATAATACTCGAGACGACTTCTATACGTGATAAAATTCCTCGGTTCGGGTTCTCATAAACCTTTCGGCTCAAGGCATCGGCCACCACATTCGCCTTCCCCGCATGATACACAATCTCACAATCATAATCGGCTATCAACTCGATCCACCTTCTTTGTCGCATATTAAGATCCTTTTGAGTAAACACATATTGTAAACTTTTATGATCCGTGTACAACGTACACCGAGTACCATACAAATAATGCCTCCACAACTTCAAGGCAAATATAATCGCCGCCAACTCCAAGTCGTGTGTCGTGTACCTCAATTCCGCATTTTTCAATTGTCGCGAGGCATACGCGATCACCTTTCCTCTTTGCATCAACACACAACCGAGCCCTTGGTTCGATGCATCACTATAAACTACAAAATCTTCCATATCATCCGGTAACGTAAGAATCGGCGCGTTACATAACTTTTCTTTTAACAACTTAAACGCCTCTTCTTGCTTCTTCTCCCACACAAACTTCTCAGTTTTTCTTGTTAACTTCGTGAGTGGAATCGCGATTCTCGAGAAATCTTGTATAAATCTTCGGTAATAACCGGCTAACCCAAGAAAACTTCTAACCTCGGTAGGAGTCCTCGGAGGCTCCCAATTTGACACCGCTTCAATCTTGGACGGATCAACTTTAATACCATCACACGTCACCACGTGACCTAAGAATTGCACTTCCCGCAACCAAAATTCACACTTCGAGAATTTTGCATACAACTTCTCCCGTTTCAACACGTCTAGAACAAGTCTCAAATGACCTTCGTGTTCTTCTTCAGTTTTCGAATAAATCAAAAATGTCGTCAATAAACACGATCAAAAACTTATCAAGGAACGGTTTACAAACCCGATTCATCAAATCCATAAAAATAGCCGGCGCGTTTGTAAGACCAAACAGCATTACAAGAAATTCATAATGACCATAACGTGTACGAAAAGCCGTCTTCTCGGTGTTGCCTTCTTTAACCCGAACTTGGTGATAACCCGACCTCAAATCGATCTTCGAGAAATAACTAGCACCTTGCAATTGGTCGAATAAGTCATCAATTCTCGGCAACGGGTAATGGTTCTTAATAGTTACCTTGTTCAACTCTCGGTAGTCGATACACATTCTCATCGAATCGTCTTTCTTCTTAACAAATAACACCGGTGCACCCCACGGTGACGAACTCGGACGAATAAAACCTTTATCTAGCAAATCTTGCAATTGGGTCATCAATTCCCGCATCTCGGTGGGAGCTAAACGATAGGGAGCACGAGCAATCGGCGTCGCCCCCGGAACTAAATCAATTTTAAATTCGACTTGTCTCTCCGGTGGCAAACCGGGCAAGTCATCGGGAAATACCTCGGGGAAATCCCGAATAATTTTGACGTTATCCATTGACTTCTTTTCCTTTCGGCCATCTAATACATATGCAATAAACGATGCACAACCTTTCGATATACTTTTCCTCGCCTTAATGGCGGTAATCACATTAGGCATGTGATGTCGTTTCTCCCCATACACATACACTTTCTCATTTTCGGGTGTCCTAATCGACACAATTTTCTTTCCACACAAAATCTTGGCTTGGTGCATACCCAACCAATCCATACCGATAACCACATCGAACGCCCTAATTCCCATGGGCAATAAATCTACCTTAAACTTTCTACCGTCTATTTCTATTTCACAATTGTTAAGGCAAAAAGCCTTGCCCCTTTAGATCTTAAGATAACAAAACAACCTAGACTAGCTTTGATTAATATGTAGAATAATATAGCTAAGTTTAGGTCTGATACTGAGTGATCAGTATTGGAACTCAGTATCAGTACTCAGTATCAGATAGTGATACTGAGTAGAAGGACTGAGTGATACTCAGTATAGTAACGGACTAAGATCAAATCCCTTGATCTTAGTCATTTTCCTTACTTAGTCCTTCGGTTACTCCTTTGCTCATTATGTAAGATCTCTATAACATTATAAATAGAGATCATCTTGCAAAGGAGTACTTACCAATTTACTTTACACATTCACATCTTTTGTAATTGATCAGTGGTCTTGTTATTCCGCAACAAGCCACACTTAGTGGATTTATACATTGACTATATTCTTGTGTTATCACTCTAATATTTCTCTAAGTATAATATTCTATCAATTAACATTAAACCAGGGTTGTTGTGACCTAACAACTGGTATCAGAGCAGGCTAAATAATCTCTTATTTAGTCGATCTATAACCCTGGCAGCCATCTCCTACATCTATCCCTCAAACACTCAAAAATCCAAAATGTCTACAATTATTGCACCAGTTATGTCTGGAAAGGGAGTACCCATCTTTGATGGAAAAGACTTCCATCAATGGAAGCTCAAAGCTCAGTGGTATCTTGAATCTATTCACCATGAGATGCTCACTGTGCTAAATGATGGTCCCATCATTCCACAAACTGTGGAACCGGTTGCTGCTACTGATGATGCTCCTGAGGGCATAAGATCTGTACCTAAACTAAAGCACAACTGGACTGATACTGACCGTCAGTTGTATGCTTTAGACTCCAGAGCTAAAGGGGTGATTGGTAATGCTGTTACAAAAGAGATACTTAATGCAATTATGAAATTGCCAACAGCCAAGGCTATGTGGGATAGCCTATCAGTCACCTATGAAGGTACAGCAAAGGTGAAGTTGCAAAGAAAAAGCAACATGAGAAGGAAATATGAAAATTTCTTTTCAACTCCAAATGAAGACATCACCACTCTCTATAACAGGTTCAATACTGTTATCCATGATTTAATCAGTGTAGGCATTGTGAAAGAGGAATGAGAGCTTGTTCAAAAGTTCCTGGATAGTCTTCCTCAACAATTTCTTGACATGACAAACTCTGTCAATGCTGCTAACAACATTGAGTCATACACTCTTCAAACTTTGTATGGTCTAATGCTGAATCATGAGGAGAATAATGCTGCAAGACTGATCAACTGGAAGAAAACTGACAAGTCTTCCACTTGTATGGCTCTAGTTGTGCAACAGGCTTATACTGTGACTGAGCCAGATGAACCAGAAGTTGATCTTGCTGATGCTGAGGCAGAAGAGCTTGAAACTCAAATGGCTCTCATGTCTATGAAGCTGGATCAGTTGAAGAAGAAGAGGCTTGGTGTTAGCTCTTCTAATACTGACCCAAGATCAGGTCTGTGCTATAGGTGTGGAAAGCCTGGACATATTGCTGCAAATTGTCATACCAAGTCTTCGGAGACTGACCAAAATGACAAGATTGCATACCGAGCAAAAAGATATAGAGACAAATATGTCAAGCTGAAGAATTGGAGCAAGGGAAAGAGGGCAGAAGGAAATGTAGCACCTCATCAAGCACTTTACTCAGAAGCATGGATGGATGAAGAGTTAAGTGATGATGAAGAAGAGATTGAGAATAAAGCCTTTATGGCTTTCACTGAAGATGATTTGAAGAGTTCCTTTGAAAAGGATATCAAAGAGGCTGAGAGGATGAGTGTTCATACTGATTGGGATTCCACTCAGTTGTACAAGGTAAGTTCCTTTCAAACTTATTCAGTGAATGAAAAAACCAAGATTTTTGAGTATATGCTTGTTGATCTTAAAACTTCTGTACAAAAAGAAAAAGCTTTAAAATTAACAATTAAAGAACTTTAAAGGGTAAATAATGAAAACTTGGATAAATTAGCAAAATATAAAGATTTAGAACTAAATTTTTCAGATTTAAAAGACATTAACCAAAGATTAGCTGATAAAGCTCATTTACACAAACTTGAAAAAGAGAAATTTGAAAAACAGTGTAAATCTTGGGGAAATGCTTCAATAAAATTAAATAAATGTTTAAATGAACAATTTCCAGAAAATGTGAGGGCTGCACTTGGTGTTGATCCTCAATTTAAAAACAGGAACAATTTTGCTGATTTATTTGAAGAGTTTTCTACTATGAATCCTATTAATTTTGTAAAAGCTAAAACTTTATGTGAGGTTGGATGTCAAACTGAGTCAGATGATGAAGAAAATGAAATTTTAGAAAAACCTATTGGTCCTTTCATCTGCTCAAAGTGCTATACTGAGCTACAAGAACTCAGTATTGAATTTCAAATAACAGAAATTTCTGATACCGAGCTACCAATAGTTCAGTATGACACTTCTGCTGTTCCACCTTTTGAATTATTATTTAATACAACAACTTTTGAATTATATAATGATAATAAAACAACTTCTATCTCACATGTTTCATCAAATACAGAAGTTGCAGGAACGGAAACATTATATACTGAGACATCTAAAGAACCTGTTAAAGTTGTTCCTTCAAAACATGATAAACAAAAGACAACTTCAACTAGGTCTTTGGTTGGCAAAGACAAGAAGTCTACCACTAATAAAATTAGAAAGACTTCTCTGCCAAATAAAAATAAGCAACCAGATCATCCATCTCCTAAACCAGTTAAAAACAATGTTAATACATCTATTAGAAATAACAAAATTAATGTTTTAAAAACACTTGGTGATCAGGTCAAATCTTTAAGTAAACAATTTGCAAAACTCGTTCATACTGACCTACCAAAAGTGAAACATTTTTCTAAAATACCATATGAAAATATGTTTAGAAATAGACCTAGGAAATGTTATAGATGTCATCATACTGGTCATAAGGGAGATGAATGCTGGACTGATCTCTCAAGTCCTAGGTACTCAGTACCAAAGAAAAGGAGAGAAACTAAGTCAGTATCACCAAAGAAAACTTCTAAAGTTACCCCTGAAGTGATACCGACCTCTCCACATAAAGAGATCAAGTCAAATTGTGTTTATCCCACCAAAGGTCCCATTCAAAAATGGGTTCCTAAAAGGAACTAACTCTTATTTTGTGTCTTGTGCAGGGTGACAGAAAGTGGTACTTAGATAGTGGCTGCTCAAGACACATGACAGGCAGTATGGAATACCTTCTTAATTATACTCCAGAGAAGGGTCCTTCTGTCAAGTTTGGAGATGACTCGGTGGGAAAGACAAGAGGTTATGGTGTGATCAAGGCGTGCAACATAACTTTTAAAAGAGTTGCCTATGTAGAGGGTCTTAAACACAATCTGCTCAGTATTAGCCAGATGTGTGATGATGACAATGAAGCTCGATTCAGAAAGGTTGCAGGAATCATCTACAATGATAAAGGGCAGCCTGTACTCATTGCTAGAAGAGAAAAAGACGTATATGTGGTCAACCTATCTGAAATAGACCCAACTATTCGAGTATGCCTGCTTTCTAAAGTCAAGCCAGAATTACATTGGCTATGGCACAAGAAACTCTCTCACATCAATTTTAGAAATATCAACGAGCTCAGTATGAAGAAACTGGTGAGAGGATTGCCCACAATTACTTATTCAAAAGATAAGTTATGCTCAGCATGTGAAATGGGCAAGCAGAAGAAGAGTTCATTCAAATCTAAAGTCAATCATTCCATCAATGAACCTCTTACTATGATACATATGGATCTTTTTGGCCCCATCAGCACACCATCTTTGGCCAAAAAGATCTATACTCTAGTCTTAGTTGATGAATTCTCAAGATATACTTGGGTCATCTTCCTCAAGACTAAGTCAGATGCAACAACAGAAATCATTGCCTTTATAAAAAGAGAGGAACTTCAAAAAGGCAACAAGGTCAAGCAACTTAGAAGTGACCATGGTACTGAGTTTAAGAACTCAGTATTAGCAGATTTCTGTGAAGAAAAAGGAATCATTCAAAACTTCTCTGCAGCCTACACACCCCAACAAAATGGTGTTGTAGAAAGAAAGAACAGAACACTGATTGAAGCTGCAAGAACTTTATTATGCCATGCTGGACTGGCACTGAGTTTCTGGGCTGAAGCTGTAAACTGTGCAAACTTCACTCAGAATAGAGCCACTATAGTCCAAAGACATCTGAAGACTCCATATGAGTTATACAATGGCAAGATTCCTAATGTTGAATATTTCCACATCTTTGGGAGTAAATGTTTTGTACTCAGTACAAAACAAAATCTCAATAAATTTGCTCCCAAAGCAAATGAAGGTGTGTTCATGGGCTACTCTCCACACTCCAAAGCTTTCAGAGTGTATATCATCTCAACCAAGATGATTGTAGAATCCATTCATGTCACATTCGATGAAGATCAGAATGAGCATTCTAACTCAGCAAGTGAAGACATAAGTGGCATAGATATTCTATGCAATCCAGAACACTCCATTGCTGAACAGCCTAAGTTTCATCCACACTTTATTCCTAATAAGTTTAAAGAAACTGATCAAGTTCAAACTCAGTATCACTCAAATGCGTCTAATACTGAGGTTCCCATATCAGAGGACCTTCATACTGAGTTTCCAACTAATGATCGGAACCACTCTATTTATGAAGAAGGTGAAACATCCAACACTTCACAAGAATCCACATCAACTCTGCAAAATGAAGATGAACAACACCCTACACTGTCTAATACTGATCAGAATTCCACTCAGTATCAGACAGACAACACACCAAATCAACAAGATATTGTTGATCCTATTTCAAATGCTCCCTTAGGAAACAATTTAAGGGAACACAGAGACCATCCACACTCAAACATTATTGGTCCTATTGAAGAAGGTGTCCAAACAAGAAGAAAATTAGAATTTCCAACCCAAGCAACTGCAAACTTTTGTTTTTTCTCAAGTTTTCTATCTACCATTGAACCAAAGAAAGCTGATGAAGCTTTATTAGATGAAGATTGGGTAGAGGCTATGCAAGAAGAGCTCACAGAGTTTGAAAGAAACAAAGTTTGGAACTTAGTACCACCTCCTTCTAGCAAAACTATTATTGGTACTAAGTGGGTGTTCAGAAACAAGATGGACAAGGATGGTGTTGTCATCAGAAACAAAGCAAGGTTAGTTGCTCAAGGTTACAGGCAAGAAGAAGGCATTGACTATGATGAAACTTTTGCACCAGTTGCAAGAATTGAAGCTATTAGGTTGTATCTTGCATATGCAGCCTTTAAGAATTTCAAAGTTTATCAGATGGATGTCAAAAGTGCTTTTCTAAATGGAAAACTACAAGAAGAAGTTTATGTTAAACAACCTCCAGGTTTTGTTGATCCCAAATTTCCTCATTATGTTTTCAAGCTTGATAAAGCTCTATATGGGCTCAAACAAGCTCCAAGAGCCTGGTATGACACCTTGTCTGAGTATCTTATTGAAAATAAGTTTACAAGAGGTAAAATTGATAAAACATTATTTTCAAAAAGGAAAGGTTCTGACATCTTACTCATTCAGATATATGTAGATGACATTATCTTTGGTTCCACTGACAAGTCAATGTGTGACTGGTTTGCTAAGATAATGTCAACTCAGTATCAGATGAGTATGATGGGAGAACTTACTTACTTTCTTGGTTTACAAGTTGAACAAAAGCCTGATGGCACTTTTATAAATCAAAGTAAGTATGTGCATGACATGTTAAAGAAATACAACTTTGAAAATTTATCTTCCATGCACACTCCTATGGGTACTCAGGATAAGATAAGTAAGGATGAAACTGGTAAACCAGTATGTCAATCCACATACCGAAGTATGATTGGTTCCTTACTTTACTTAACTGCTAGTAGGCCTGATATCATGTTTGCCACATGTTTGTGTGCTCGGTATCAGGCTGATCCTAAAGAATCACACATGAAAGCAGTTAAGCGCATCTTTAGATATCTTACAGGTACTCCTAACCTGGGTCTTTGGTATCCCAAAGACTCAAACTTTGACCTTGAAGGGTACACAGATGCAGATTTTGCAGGTTGTAGATTGGACAGAAAGAGCACAAGTGGAGGATGTCAATTCCTAGGTGGAAGACTAGTTGGCTGGTCATCCAAGAAACAAAATTCGGTAGCAACTTCCACAGCAGAAGCAGAATATGTTGCTGCAGGAAGTTGTTGTGCTCAATTATTATGGATGCAGTATCAACTCTTAGACTATGGGTTCAACTTTCATAAGACTCCTATTCATTGTGATAACAAGAGTGCTATTGCTATCACAGAGAACCCAGTCCATCACTCCAAAACCAAGCACATTGATATCAGACACCACTTTATTCGAGATAATGTGGAAAAGGGTAAGGTTGAAGTAGATTATGTACCAACAAATGAACAATTGGCTGATGTATTTACTAAACCTCTTCCTGAGGAAAGGTTTATGTATTTACTAGGGCAATTAGGTATGTTGAATCCTTAATCTTTATTAAATTTCTTTAAAACTGAGCGCTCAGTATCACTCCTGCTGATACTGACCACTCAGTATCACTAGTCTGTTATCATCAAAATTTAAAATTTTTATTTTTTTTATTAATTTCAAGAGTAAATTAATTGTTTTTATATTTTTTTAAAATTTTTTTTAAATTAAATTTTTTTTACTCGGTATTGGGGATGACGGCTCTTACACCGAGCTTAATCCTCATACTGCTCAAACGGTAACCTTTCTTAATAAGAAAGTTACCGTTGGCAGAGGATAAGGCAGTCAAATCAGCCGTTTTTACTTCCCAATACCTTAATTATCTTTCAAATCTCCTATAAATAACCGTTTATTTTTACTTCAAATTTTTTTAACTGTTATTTCTTTCTTTCATCTTCAATTCTCTCTGCGATTAACGATTTCACTTTCTCTTAGCAAGCAAATTCTTTCAAATCAAAATCACAGATGGCGAATTACACTTTTGTTGCTCCAGAAGTTCAATCGGAAATCCAATTCCGAAATAATGAAGTACCCAGGTTTGCGAGGAACAACATCACAGCAAATTTCAATATTCCTCAAGCCTGGGCATGCCAAGAGTTCACAAACATTGTGACTTTTCTGAAAAATTGCCCAATTGCTCGTGCACTGACCTTGTCTCCTCGAGCAATTTACCCAGAAATGCTATGCGAGTTTTGGTACTCTGCTACACTCGATTCTCCAGATATGATTGCTGGGTGGGTAATTAGAGATCAAAGAAGGGCATTTGTTTCTACTGCAATCATTCGTGAAGCACTGAGACTTCCCGCCCAAGCTCAGTATGACCCATTTGTTGATAGATCAGAGGCACGCTCTGTACTGCCTTTTCTGGGTCGAAGAGGAACAACGGGCACAATCAAAAGAAATGAATTTGGTCCTATGTGGGGTATTCTCATCACAACAATAATTCGATGTATGACCCACAAGACGGGAGCTCTGGACCAAATAAACGAATTTGGGATGCAAATAGTACATGCTCTGTACTATGGAAGAAATATCGATTATGCTCGCCTAATCTTCAATGAATTAGCTACTCTGGTTCGAGCAAATACAAGGGAATGCAATGTCCCTTTCTGCAGATTTCTATCACTCATATTTCAACACTCAATGCCCACACACATCTATGATGAATTCCACAGTCCAAGAGTTGATCTTCCTCCACTCAGTGAGAAGATTTTCTTTTACAGACCAAGAGAAGGAGAACCTCTTCTAAGTCCTCCTATGTGGGCCATTGTTCAAGAACACATTGATGATGTAGAAGACATGTCTGATACTGAGTCAGACAATGATGACGATGATGATAATGATGATAATAGTGGTAATGGAGCACAGGCCGGTCAAGATATTGAGATGCAGGATGTCCCACAAGTTCAAGAACCAACTATCTCTCCACCTGCACAAGATCTTGCTGCTCCTCATATTGAAACCGATCGTGAAACTGAGTCCTCAGAAGACACACCACTGGTCCTTCGAAGAAGAAGAAGAAATGTTTCTCCTATCATTATGGGCAACTTATCATCTGAGGAGGTGCAGCCTGCAAATGTTCCATCATTAACTGCATCTATTCAAGCCCAAAGCTTTATTGCAGCCACCGCTGACCTTCCAGGTCCAGAACAAGCTCCACCTGCTCAACCAATTGAGGAACCTCATGTTCCTCTTGATGTGGAGATTCAATATGCACAAACTGCACTGGAAGGTGCTCAGCATGACAGAGGGGTCGGTATTGAAGATGTTGGTGCTGCACATCAACAAACACATGATCCTGCACCGACCTCTGCAGATGCTCGAAGGGAATCTGACAGAGTCTCAGGTATGAATTTCTAAAAAGCCTTAAACTTATATATATATATATATATTTCATTCCCAAATAGAGACTAAGTATTGGCCAGTACCAACTCAATACTGACCAAAGTCTCAAACGATCTTTCAAATATATATCCTCTTATGGCCAACATAGCTAGCCCACTGCTGCTATGCAAAATTCATATACTGAGCACACTAAATTGATCATTGTCAGTCTACAGTTGTCTCAACATTTAAAGAGACAATGGTGGTTGATGTCATACTGACACCCACTGGTGCTGCTTGAATAATGTCCAACTTATTTTTGAGTTGGGTAGCATCATTCAAGAAATGATCCCAAACCCTTAAGCCACAAAATCCAAAAATATCCAATGGGGTTTAGCCACATTTCTGTTATCACTCTCATACCGAGTGATAAACATTGAAAATAACAAGAAGCACATCCCAGGCTTCGAATTCCCACACCCAAACCTTTTAGTAAATTTGACTTATCCTATACTGAGCTACTTAAATTTTCACACTCACCTTTACTAAAATCTTCTTACACATGCTATGCACAAGTCCACAATATTTCATCCTATACCAGATGAAATACAGACTTCACAAACTCTGTTTATATGATTGTAGAATTAAACAACACCACAATTCTATTTGATAAACCTTTCTTTCTAACCAGTTTTACATTTTAGTTTCTTTAGCACCAACTGTGCAGGGTATTCAGGCATCTCAAGCTGCAGCAGACCAAGTGACTCTGCAAGCAATCATGCAGCACATTCTGGCCATCCAACAAACTCAAAATGTCATACTAGCCAGAATGGACAAGATGAGTGGTGATATTGATCTAATAAAACAGTCAGTATCACTCCTTCAACAACCACAGCAGCCTCCACAAACTCCACCAGGTTCACATGGTGACCACAATGAAGAAGGAGAAGGAGAAGGAGGTGCTGGTGATACTGATGCTGCAACTGAGCCCATGCCCTCCCCTACTCTTGAACAACCTGAAGGGGACATGGGTGGTGATACTGATCCTCTTCCCTCCTCATCAAATGATAACAAAAAGGGGGAGAAGAGACCAAGAGATACTGAGGTTGATCAAACTGAGCCTTCTGCTCAGGGGGAGAAAAGAAGAAGATTGAATGAAGATCAACCTCCACAACAACAACAACATCAGCAAAGCCCTCATACTGAACCATTTCGCATTCAGTATGAGAGAAGAAGACAAAGAACAAGGTCAGAATTACAAGTTCAAGACCCACTTGAGCCATCTGCTCAGGGGGAGACTTATACTGACCAACCACAGCAAACTTTTGAAGAGAATAATCTACAAATTGTGGTCTATAGGCCTTTCATCTGGCCTATTGCTGATGATGAAGATGAAGAACCAGATTTAGTAAACTATGCACTAAATCTGGTAGAACAAGAAAGTTCTTCATCATCATCCTCGGATGATGAAGAACCAAAAAATCTGGTGATTAGAAGAAGGAGTTCCTTATCAAGAAGACCTATCAATGCTGTTCTCACTTCTTCTGAATCAAGTGAGGAATCTGCTCCTCTGGTAACAAGACAAAGAAGACCTGTTCTTACAAGGGACAGTGATACCGAGCAGGCTCCAAGACTGACTCCTCAACAACTCTGGGCAGAACAAGAAAGATTTTTATATGAGCAAGAGTTGGGAGTCAAAACTGAACCAGAATCTGACCCAGATACTGATACTCCTGGTCCTTCACATAGAATCTCAAGAAAGGGTCCAGACCATATTCAACATTATTGGAATATGGTTGCTGCTAGGACTCAGTATAAGGAACAAAGAAAGGAGTTCTTGAGGACCAAAACATTTCAAAATGTAAGGGGGATACATTGGTTAAATCTGGATGTTAATAAAGTAAAAGTGAAGCTCAAAGAAGGAAGAATTACTATCACTTGTACTGGCTTAACCAGTCCCCCCATGAAGATATTTATTCATGACATTCAAAGAATTGGTCTTCAAGACTGGGTGAAAATCACAAGACTGATCAAAGAGCTTCCAAAGAAATCAACCTATGATCAAATAGTCTTGGATGAGATCTGTGCTGTAGCTGCAGTATGTTATGAGAAGGACTTACTTCATGAAATAGAGTACAGAACACTCAGTGTGATGACTGAGGCTTACTCAAACAACAGACCAGAATGCCTCCATACATACAAGTATCTTAGAAAGTACCCTCTTCCTCCTAACCTTGTATTTCAGGATCAAAAGAGTGTCATATATCCAACTTCTGGATATATGTATACTGACTCAGAGGATAGAGAGTGCTTCATTTCTGAAGAAGATCTACCAAAAGCTCAAATCAGTCACCTTGTTGGACTGAAATGGATGATCACCAAGAAAGAAGACTCTTGGTTCAGAAAGAAGATTGTTGCAGTACTGAATAGCAGAAGGGATGAACTCAAAAGCAGAGAAGAGTTTGTCCACATCAAACAAGAAGTCTTCTATGAGAATGAAGCCATCAACAGCAAATGAAGAAGAAGATATTGTTACCTATGTTGTTGTAATTTTTGTTTATATCTTTGTAAATTGTTTTGTTATCATTAGATAGGGGGAGATTGTTAAGGCAAAAAGCCTTGCCCCTTTAGATCTTAAGATAACAAAACAACCTAGACTAGCTTTGATTAATATGTAGAATAATATAGCTAAGTTTAGGTCTGATACTGAGTGATCAGTATTGGAACTCAGTATCAGTACTCAGTGTCAGATAGTGATACTGAGTAGAAGGACTGAGTGATACTCAGTATAGTAACGGACTAAGATCAAATCCCTTGATCTTAGTCATTTTCCTTACTTAGTCCTTCGGTTACTCCTTTGCTCATTATGTAAGATCTCTATAACATTATAAATAGAGATCATCTTGCAAAGGAGTACTTACCAATTTACTTTACACATTCACATCTTTTGTAATTGATCAGTGGTCTTGTTATTCCGCAACAAGCCACACTTAGTGGATTTATACATTGACTATATTCTTGTGTTATCACTCTAATATTTCTCTAAGTATAATATTCTATCAATTAACATTAAACCAGGGTTGTTGTGACCTAACAACAATTTCTATAAACACATTCAACCACATACGTTTTCCCGTCGGATACCTCTATCTCATAAACTTCATCTAACATCTCGGACGGCACATTGAATTTACAACCGAACTCATAAGACACAAACGAATAATTGGAACCCGAATCAAACAAAATATGAGTTGGCAAGGAGTTAATGAATAAAGTACCTGACACCACATCGTGTGCCTCCTTCGCCTCCTCCCGAGTGAGTTGGAAGGATCGCCCCTTCACCTTAGCCGGTTCCACTTTCTTTTGAGCCGTGGACACCATCGACTCAATTCCCTTCTTCGGGCATACATTGCTATAATGCCCTTTTTCATGGCATGAGTAGCACTCCACATCGACCGACAACTTGGCCTTACAATCCCGGGCTATGTGCCCCATCTTCCCACAACTATAACAAGCTTTTGACTCTCCTCGGCATATGCCGGTATGATTTTTCCCGCATTTCTTGCACGGGCCAACACTTCCTTGTTTAGAGAAGCTCGAGGCGAACTTCCCTTTTTTGAACGAACTAGAGCCGCTCTCAGCCTTCGTTTTCTCGCCCACATGGGCCCTCTCGGCAACCCGTGCCTCATTTACTTCCTCAACACTCCGGGCGGCACTAATAGCCTCATCGAGTGAGACCGCCCTCTTAACCTCCAACTGATAATCCCACGGTAGCCCACTTGCATACCGAACCACTCTCAACCTCTCATCCGAGTAGGTTTTAGCAACAAACAGGAGCAGTCCCGTGAACTCTCTCGAGTATTCCTCGATCGACATATCACCCTTCTTGAGGGTCACGAATTTCTCGTGCATCTTTTCCAAATCCCTTTCGGGACAAAATTTCTTTTTCAATCTCGCGGTAAACTCATCCCACGACATCTTCCCAATTACCTCCCTCCCGAGGGTCTCATACACGATATCCCACCATACCATAGCATCTTCTTTCAATAGTTGTGACGCATATGTCACCATGTCGGCATCCTTACACTTACTACTACCGATAACCCTCTCGGTCTCTCGGATCCACCTCATAGTTACTTTCGGGTCCGAACTACCCGTATACACATTTGGCTTACAAGCCATGAAGGATTTAAACGAACAACCCTCTTTCACAATGGGCCTAGCCCTAGCATCACTTTGGCCACCCGTGGAGGATTTTCCCTCCCCGGTGCCACTACCTCCGGTTCTCTCATCCGACTTAGCCTCGGATTCACGGTCTCCACCCGATTTCTCACGGTCTCCAATGATTCAGTGCACTTCATCGGCCACCGTTCCCTTAATTTGATCGATAATAGTTTGGAGATCCGCCATGGTTACCGGAGTTCTATTAGCTCCGACCTCCGACTCACCCACCCAATGCATCGACGGGTGACTTTCTTGTTCAACCTCAACCTCTACAGGAGGTATCTCCTCCACCCGGCCCTCCGGGGCTCTACCACTTCTACGCGTGGTCACCATTTCTTTCAATCAAGACTATACGAAAGACATTAAACATTTAGTACCTTGTGTACAACCCATTAGTCGCATAGGACTCAATATCCATAATCATAACAAATTTTCATCGGTCCCCTAGGTTCAACCCTAAACTTAATATAAAGTCTCAAGGTCAACCTATGATCTTAAGGAATCTTATATTCCTAATGCTACAGTCTAAGACTAGGATGGTCATCCAACCTAATTCACTTAAACTATAGCTCTGATGCCAAGTTGTAACACCTAAAATTTTAATACAAAATATTGGCCAAAATAAAACATTTTATAAATAGAAGAACATCCTCAAATTTGGATTTACAAAAACCTTGGTATGAAATCAGAGTATAAAAGTAGGTGTTACAAAATAGATCATAACCAAGCTAAGACTAAATCCAATCTAGTGTTCTTCTAATCTAGGCCCCGCATCTCTATCCATGCGTACCTAAACCTTCGATCCCGAACCTGAGTACATAGCAAAACAAAACAAGGAGTACGTGAGACAAAAACGTCTCGTGAGCTACATGGGTTTAGACCCAACAATAATGGTAAGTATAATATAACATGTAAACATAGAACAAGTAACTCATCCATCTAACTAGTCACCCTATTGTGACTCTAATACCTTGCTTTCCTAGCAATCATATCTAGTTATCGGGTTGCCCCCCCGAACTAACTAGAACCACCTTGACTTATTAACCGAAATCCATCGCCATTAATAAGCCTCAAGATACTGGCAAGAGGGATTCGCCCAATCTACCAATACCTGCCTTACTCGCCGAACTACCTCCAGTTAGCAAGACTACTATCGTGGTGGAGTCGATGGGAATCCACCCAACTGCCCCTCACACCACACCTCATGACCGGGGGTCCCCCGCATCATCACATCATCTCAACATATCATAACTCGATGGTTATGTCAATCTAACTCTCGGCTATCACGTCTATCATCAAACAAGTTAGTTCAATACTATCATCGGAATAACTAACTATCAACTACTAGTCTACACAATTAAGCAAATAGACCATAACACAAGTAATAAAAATGTATTTCATAGGCTATGTACTCAGTAAATTTCCACACGTACTCACCTTAGTAACAAAGATGCTTTAACCGTATTCTTTCCGCCGGTTCCTTGTTCACAATTTGTCCACTTCAATACTTCACCGAATGTCTAAAACAATTAACACAACAAGATTATCATCACAAACTACTACCAATGTGTTCATCTACCTCTAGATAACACCCATCAACCCATTTTCCCCAAATATGGTGATTTACCAAACCCTAGGTTTAACCAACCCTTAAGATTCTTACCAATCGAAATCATACACTTGTTTCCTTTACCAATATATCATTTATTAAGTGTACAGACCATTTACATCACCACAAACCCTAACCCCAAGAACTAGGGTTTCAAACCCAAGCTTCCAAACCCATAGATCTAAAGCTACAACTACAAGGGATTGAAGATATACCTTTAATCTTCAACTAGGAGTGAAGAATCACAAGATTTGACCAAGAAATCTGCTCCAAATGATGCTTTACACTCAAAATCGTTCACAAACTCGAGAGGAAGGAAACTAGGGTTTGTCTTTGCAATAAATGAGCTCAAACCCGACTTTAATGCTGCCAGACAAAAGATCACGACGCGAACAATAGTTCGCGTCGCTAAATATGCGATTTCCATAGTTCGCGATCGTTAAGCAGGCGTGAACTTCTTCGCGATAAAAGGCCAAACTCCCTGGGGCTAGTTCCCGATCGCGACCATAAGTTCGCGTCGCGAACTTCTGATGTAGCCAGGGCTGCACTTTTCAACTTTGTCTCGATCCGGTTTCGCCCATAACTTTCTCATACGGTGTCCAAACGACACGAAACCAATTCCTACGTTCTTTAAATGATTTATCCTTATTTATCATATTTTTGTACAATTTATATTTACAAATTTCGGGTCGTTACAACCACTATCTGCTATTAAAAGATCTCCAATATTTCCTTGATGTTGTGCTCCATTTGAACTCATATTGAACTTCACATATGAAAAACAAATAATGAGGTTATTATAAAGAAACTTCATTTATTGAAGGAAATATATTACATAACACAGACTTCATTTGCTGAAAGGAAATATATTACATAAGACACACTTTATTTGCTGAAAGGAAATATATTACATACGACAGACTTCATTTGCTGAAGGGAAATATATCACATAAGACAGAAAGCAAGTAAAAACAGGCTACAACAAACCACTGATTTCCTTAATCAATGTCTTCCATGTCATTGCAGAAATCGAGAGTACTGAGGTTGGTAATATCATCAATGTTGAATTCCATGTTGTTAGTTTCAACATTATCAACGAGATTTACTTCTTTTCCCTTTCCTTTGAGGGAAGCTTGGTAAAGTTCACATAGATGTGCAGGTGTGCGGCATGTCCTAGACCAATGGTCCGCGCAACCACATCTATAACAACAACTCTCAGCATTCTTTGATTTACCAGCATCATACCTTGCCCCTTTGGCCTTATCTTGTGTTTGGACATTGTTCTTTTTAGTGGCATTATAATCATTATTTTTATAAACACGACCACGACCACGATTATAATAATTGACTTTTCCACGACCATTGTTATGGTTTGGATTTCGATTAAAATGCCCATGGCCTCGTCCATAACCACGACCACGTCCTCGTCCACGTGTATTGTTTCTAGGACCATCAGTATTAGTAGCATTTGCTTCAGGAATTGCTACTGATCCCGTTGGACGAGATTCATGGTTTTTCATTAAGAGCTCATTATTTTGCTCCGCAACAAGGAGACAAGTATTCAGTTCAGAATACCTCTTGAACTTTTGCAATCGATATTGTTGCATTAAGTTTATGTTTGATGCATGGAATGTGGAGTATGTTTTCTCCAACATATCTTCGTCAGTAATCGTTTGCCCACAAAATTTAAGTTGGCAACAGATTCTGAACAAAGCAGAGTTATACTCAGTTACTTTTTTAAAGTCCTGGAACCTCAGATTTCGCCATTCATCTTTGGCACTTGGAAGTATAACTTCCTTTTGATGATCAAATCTTTCTTTTAAAGACATCCAAAGAACACATGGATCAGTGACATCAAGATATTCAAATTTTAACATGTCATCAATGTGTTTACGAAGAAACACTTGTGCCTTTGCCTTGTCTTGGGATGAGCATTCATTGTTTTCATTTATAGTTTCATGAATGCCCATCGATTCAAGAATTAGTAAAACATCGATGGTCCATTGCATATAGTTTTTCCCAGTAACTTCAAGTGCAGCTAGCTCACGCTTTACAATACTAGACATTTTGAAACTATATATTTTGAACAAAAACAAATTTAAAAATTAGAACCCATATATATCAATATGAAGTGCACAAAACAGCAGTGGGAGAACAATCATCCCATACATGAACAAATAAGGATAAAATACATCAGGAGGGAGATTACTAATTAGGATGCCAAGTGCTAAAACTAATACAATTACAAAAATCAAAAGCGGGTGAATCATTCTTAATCTTGATTTTGAAGATGAGAGAAATTATTTTTGTGGTATAAAGAAGTGTGGATGATGTGTTTATTTATAGTGTAAAAATTTATAGCCGTTGTAAATTTTTAATATTAAAATATATTTTTTTTACCGTTATATATATAGCCGCTATATATATATAATTTTTTTTAATAAAGAGAATAATTAAAGTAATAAATTACATAAAACATATTTGTAAAAATATTAGTGAATGTTATATGAATTAGTAAGAAAAATATAATATGCATAAATAAACGTTAGTATACATAAATGAAAGTTAGCATACATAAATAAATGTAGTAACATAAATAAATGTTAGTAACATAAATAAAAGTTAGATGCAATAAAAGTAAATGTTAGTTTGCATAATTAAAAGTTAGAAGACATAAATGTAAATGTTAGTTTGCATAAATTAAAAGGGTTAGTAAACATAAGAATTAAATTAGAATAATCATAAATGTAAGTATGTTAGTAGTCCCAAGATTAGTAGTCCAAATGTCATCATAATGTCCTTGATAGAATATGTTTGGTTTCATTTAGTTTATTATGATAATTATATTACAATTTTATGTTAAAAAATTATTTACCTTATGTAATTAACTTGATTAATTGAATGTACCTTATGATTGAGTTGATCTTCCTCGATTAAGAACTTTCGTGCTGATAACGTGTTATAAATTAGATATGATTATGACCCTATTAGCACTTCATCAAAGAACTTGCTACATCTATAACAAGAACATAAGATGAAGAACAATAACTAGAAAGAAGAGAGGAAGAGAAGTATGTAAACACTTATGAAAGTGTTGAGGTGCATTTTATTCATCCATCACATGGGGTATTTATACTAAAAGTTTTACCCTTGCATTACATGTACATACAAATGAAAGGTAAATAAGTAGACATAGATTTGATGGAGAAAACATGAAGGGTTGAAAATGTGGCAATCCATTTAATGACTTTGTCTTGCATATTCATAATAAGTTCTTCAATTTTGTCGATTTTTCAAATAAATTTCCTTACAGTCACATAAATAATACTCCCTCCGTCCCTAAATAAAGTTCCCATTTCACCTTCAAGTTTTGTCCCTAAATAAAGTTCTCATTTTTCAAACTTAAGGGACTCACTTAATATAATAATATTATTACCAATACTTTCACCACTAATTATCTCTTAAAACACTTTCTCTCTCCAATCAAACCTTATATTTTAATCAAAAGTAATACCAAATACCCCACCACTAACTATCTCCTAAAATGTTGTGCCCAACACAAATGAGAACTTTATTTGGGGACGGAGGGAGTAGATAATAATATACGAGTAATAGTCAAACCTATGAAAACGGAAATAACATCACCCATTCAACGTTTGACCATGACATATGTGCGCATTAAAGTTTACCTTTTCAAAATTGTGACAAGAATAGGATGGTAATCGTCATCCATCTAATGAATATTTACCTTAGAAATTATATTTCTTTCATATCTTTTCTTTTATATATTTATTTACTTTAAAATTTGACATGTGTAATCTATTAATTCTCTTTTCTGATATTAATTCGTAATTTGACACTTATCATAATCAAATAAGTAGATATATGTGTAGAAAAAATGTAGGAACTGATATCATTTTTCTTTACCCTATTTAATCCACCATTGACAGATATAGATTATCTAAACAGATAGAATATTGAATGTAGATCTAAGGGTAAGCAAAATGAACCATAACTGTCTGGAAGCGTGAACTGAACCGAAACATAACCATAATCGAACTGGTTGAACGGTACAATCTACAATTATCTATTTTGGGATTAAACGGTATTCAGATCCGTGGAATTAAACCGCACAAAACCATTTATACCGGACCCGTAATATTTAGATATTTATTTATATACTCCCTGCGTCCCCCACAAAAAACTTCTCATTTCATCCGAAATTTTTATCCCACAAAAATATTCTCATTTCTTACATTTAATGGGCTCCACATAATAAAATATTTTTATTACTAAAACATCACCACTAACTATCTTTCTCTCTCCAAACCAACTTTATATTTTAATCAAAATTATTACCAAAGACCACACCACTAACAATCACCTTAAAACTTATGTCAAAGTGAAATAAGAGGTTTTTTCTAGGTTAGATGGAGTATTTTTTAAATGAGTTTTTCCTACTCATATCTTTTAAGGCATGAGTTATAAAAGCTCATCATAAATATATCTTTAAAACGAGTCGTTTTAGTTAAGGGTTACCATTGATCTTTGTTTTTTTTTTTTTTTTTTTTTTTTTTGAACGGCAAATCTAATCTACTCCTAAATAACCACCTATGTCCACTATTACCTTAAATATTTTTTTGCAAGGTTCTAATGTTAGTTTTTCTCATTGATCTTTAATTTACTATGAATAATCTTTTTGCTATTTATCTGATCTTAGTTCTCATCTGTTGACATAGTATCTTAATTGATTTTACGGATTCATTTCTTTGTTCCAGTTAAGTAACTAAAGCTATGATCACATTATATTATTGTAATTGTAATTATATAATTTTCAAATACTTGGTGTATTATTTATAGATTGTTGGTAATAATTTAAGAGACCGAGGACGATTCGAAAGGTTGCAATAACTTATGTAAAGTGTGGCGTGTTGATGAGAACGCTTTGGATTGATGGTCGAAAATATGTGTCGCATCTGGTACCATGGGTAGCGTTGGAGTTTGGCGCAGCTCGCTTGGGGTGTCATGGCATCAAGCTGGCGATGCCATTTGAGAGGCCACATGGGATCACGCTGCCCCTTGCGTGTCCGTACCCCTCGCTCTAAAGTAAGGGGAGTGGAAAAGGAAACAAGTTATTGAGTGACGTGAGGTGAGATAATGAGTAAGAAGGGATGTGATTTTGACATTTAGTAAAAAGTCTAGTACATTTAGACTAACCCTGTTAAAATATGTGCCTTAATGTATTATTTCAATCAATTCTTAGACTATGTCTAATGGGTGATCAAACCCAGTTTGGTCACCCATGATATATCACCGCCCCGTCAACTATTTCTCTTGCGACCAAAATACATGAAAAATCTCGATCAAACTCACGTAGCCGACGATCAAATCCATTCCCTTTAAAAACACTCCCTCCCCCTTTGAAAATGGCGACCCACAACGGTCGCCTGGACGACCTTTGAGGCTTGGGGATAGACCTGGCAATGGAGCGGGTTTTGACCCTGATCCGATCCAAACCCGCACGAATTATATGGGTTTGGATCATAGTTTTTGATTCGTTTACCCGTTAACGACCCGTACCCGTTAACCCGTTTACCCGTCTAGACTCTAGTCTTACTTTGCATGAAATTAGCGATACTTATTGCTTAAAAATTCATCTTCAGTCATTCGTATTTGGTTTCAAGGTTGGTAGTTTTTTATTTAATCGATTTAATCTTTAAAATGGTTTATTAAGGTTGATAACTTTTATTTAAATCAATTTATTCTTGAAAATTCATTTTTCGCCCTTCACCATGGATGTATATTCTTCATTTAAATTGATTTAATCTTTTAAATTGTTTATCAAGGTTGGTAATATTGTTTACCAGTTAGTAATTTTTAAAACTGTTCATCAATTCTTTAATTTTTAAGATGCATCTCGATATTTATATTTTTTTATGCATTTTTCCTATATTATACATTTATTTTATTTAAGAACAAAATTTTTTGAGTATTAATTCATGGTAGACACTTGGTTTATTTAAGATACGTTATTTTAATATTAAGTATTCATGTTATATTTATTGGATAATAGTTTGTGGAATGCATAATAGTTGTATAATCTTTTTATTATAATGGATCGGGTAAATGAGCCGGGTATCCGTTAATTTGGTGGATAAGGGTATGAGTTTGATTTTTCAAAACCCTGCGGATCGCGGAGCGGGTTTGGATAATCATTTGAGATTTGTTAAAAGGGTTTGGATCAAGGCCGATCCGCTCCAAACCCGCTCCATTGCCATGTCTACTTGGGGATGCGTGCGTCCCGGAAGAAATTGTGTAACGGTTGGAACGCGTCCAAAGTGGAGGGACGCATGAAGGAACGCATATACAAAATTTTAATTTAGTCTTAAACACGTTACAATAATTCAAATTTAATTTTGAATGCATATACAAAATTTTAATAAATTTTTTAATAACTTTTAATCTCAGTTTAGTTATTCACGATTTTAAGATCTGGTAGATTAATCCGTGCTTTTTCGTTACTTCATTATTTTCTAGAAAAGATTTTAAAAATAAATATAAAATGATTATAGTAATGTAATATTACTTGATACAATATATTTTACATCTTAAAACCAAGGGGTACCTAGTGGCTAGTGATGGAGTATTTGTGATTCCCCAAGTGGATGTCGCAAGTTCAATCCTTACAGGTTGCAACTTTGGGGTCAACATCTGGGTGCACTTTAAACTTCTAGCAACATTAGTAATCTCAATTGGGTCAACACTGATTAGACATGTAAATGAATAGAACGTTCAGTGAGTTCGTGAAGCCTTTGACGTAAAGTTCATGTATGTTCGTTTGTTTGTCAAATGAACGAACATGAACGTAGATCTTGTTCGTTTATTTATGTTTGCAAACATTTAGTATACCGCTCGTTAAAGTTCATATGTTTATGTTCGATAACTATATAAGTATTTTTCCTATGAATAATTATAGTTAGGCAAATAAGTTCAAACAATCATATGCAAAATGATTAAATATAAGAATATTTTTGTATTAGTTTATGTATGTTCGTTCATTATTGTTCGTTTACCTTTTTATTAAATTGTTCATGAACCTCTTGTGAACAAACTATTTTTTTAACAAACGAACACGAACTCAAAATTTCGTTCCGTTAAGTGTTTGTGTTCATTTGTTTGTTCTGTAAAACGTAAACAAACGAACATGAACAATATCCGTTCGTGTTCATTTACAAGCTGTTACCCGATAAAATCTACTTTTGTGCATGTTAACCTTAAGACCCGAATTAAAAGCTCCTTAGAATAAAAACAAGATTAGTAGGCATTTATTTTGGACAATTCACCAAAGTAAATACGAAGTAGCATCATTCGCAAATTGCAAAAGCGGAATATTAAACTTTAACTGGCCAAGAGACATACCTTTAAATTACAATCATGTTGCTATTAGGCTGTGGCCCACATCCATTTTTTCTGTCACATCATATGCCACCTCAGCAACCACACCACCCCCACACCACATCATCTCTAGGAAATACCCACCACACCACACAATTTTATTCCATTAAATTTTAAATAAAATAAAAAAGAAAATACCCACCATCCAATCACAAGCAACCATCTGTCAAAAAGCAACCCCCAACGCCCGTTATGTCCCGTTGTGCGTTGTCTTGCCCCTCCACGCCCACCCCCACGCCGTTGGAAAGAGGGGGGGGGGGGGTGTTCCCTCCTTTGGCCACGCCGTGGCTGTAAGCCACATCACCACCCATGGCCACGCCATGGGACCATACCGGATAGCCTTAGCGTAGGCGTAAAGTTTTCGTGGATGACATTTTTTTGTGATTTGCAAATACGTTTATCTTTTAGGAACTTATAAATTCAAAATAAAAAACTTACTAACAAACATACCTTCAGATCACATTTGCATAGGATGTTAACCGCTAAATAATTTCCCAACATTTATAAATTGAACAATCGATCAAATATAAAAGGGATCTCAAATATCGTGACACAAGTGATTATCGTTATTCTCGTCAAGAAAATTATAGAATTTTTTGGTGAACTTGATATAAACAAACTTAAACATGCAATCTTCATTATATGAGGAGATTTATGTCATAATATACTCTTTCACCAAATAAAAGTTGACCGGTTATAGGATGATACTTCAATTTTGGGCACCAAGAATAAGTATCAAATCACAATGTAAAAGACAGTGTTTAGATTGCTAAGTTTTTAACCAACTTAGGTATGTTTGGTAACCATCTTAATGATTCAGTTAAGAGAACAACTTCTTAATCGGACAGATTCAGAACGTTTGGTAAAATCTCTTAATCAGCTTTCGAATAAAAAATTGAACATATTCTGCCTTTTAATCGGACAGATGTAAGGGAAGTCTGAACAATTCCGACCTCTGCATCATTCAGATTTTAATTATTCAGTAACTATCAAATAACACCTTAATCTAAATAAGCTAAATCCAAAACTAATTAAAACAACTTTTATAAGTGGATTATGTGGTCAATTGCGGTTAGCGAACCTAAACAATTTTGCAGTTGTGATTGCCGTGGTGAATCGCGGTTCCGCAAGTATACTATTTCAAAAAAATCGCAGTAAAGCGTGATGTTAAATTGCAGAAAATTGCGGAAAATCACCTAAAATCATGGTAAATTACAATGTTTTATACGTAGTGTAAATAATTTAATATTGATCTTTGTGATTTAATCAATATAAATCATTGATATATATTCATTACTTTGTTGTTTATTATATTTTTGTTAGTATAATTTATTAGTTTTAGGATTTATACTTGGGAGGTGTTGGTATAATCTAATGGGAATTCATTTCTACACGACAAATTTTATATCATACACAACACAATACAAATTTTACAACTAACTAGACAACATGCAACTATACTAAGCACAAATTGTGGTAGATGCATAAAAGTTGTGGTGTAAAAATTACCCCTATATCTAATGAAAAATTATAAAAAAAAAAAAAAAAATCTGATATAGCAATATCCAAAATTTTAAATAGTGATAGGTGAGCAGGATTTGATTTTGCTTCGCAATAACTGCATACATAAGCTTAAACTTATTATTAGCTTCGTCCAAACACTTAAAACGCAAGAAGTTGTTTACACTTACCCAAACACCCCCCCTAGTCTGAACCTAGCAAACTATGAAAATCCAAAAATGGGTCAAATGAAAAGGTCTAAGACACATAATTATATATAAACCGTGAAAGACGCCTTAAAAAACTGTTAATCCTCAAGATCACAGAAGTTTCAAAACTGATAAAAGAAGGTTTATAATCAAGTCCCTATTTTTACATGATGAAACGAATATTTTTCATACCTTACAATGTACCAAAATAAACACATTTTTACAGCAATTAAGTGATCATAAGCACACACTCCATTCAATTTCAAGCTAAAAGCACTAATTGACTGAAACCAGCAATTTACATAAATCGGCAAATTTATCGTGATAAACATGAACTGATGCAGCAAAATCACCTTCATAAACATGAAGTTAGATACTAATAAACGCAGTTGCAAGATACATTTCAAAATTGAAAGTGTATTAAGATCAATAACAGTCTAACAGCACCACTCCTTAATAGAATCTGAAATCAATTACGGAGTATAACTGAAGCAGACAATTACGGACATAACATGACATTGATACTGAAAGACGTAGATTGTAAGATGTATATCAAAATCAAAAGTGCAATAAGATCAACAACAGTCTAACAACACCATTAATCAGCTGAAAATCGAGAAAAAAACAGACAAAAATCAAAACGTAAAACACCTTATCATTTCCTCAGAATCGAAGCTTCGAGAAGAACCACCTGTTCTTCCCGGTCTTGAACCTCTCCTCCAAACGAGCTTTCGTCTCCTTACAGGCGGTCACCTTCTTGTCACGTGACTGAAGTACATCAACGGTGACGACATCCTTGAGATCGACGTCGAGAGTGTACCTCGTCGGCATGATGTGGTTGTAGTTCACGAGCTTGATGAATGCCTTCACACGCGATTTCTTGGCGGTTTTCTTAGCGGAATCCTTCCGGATCACTTTCTTCGGGTACTTTGCGATTCCGGCAACGAGACAGTGGCCATAGGGACGGTCACGGGTTCCGTCATCGAATTGTCTCACGATCACGGCTTTCCGGCCGGCGAATCGGCCGTTGAGCACTACCACTGCTTTGTTTGGCTTTAGAAATTTCACCATTTTCGCCGCCGCTACTGTCACGAATGAGTTGATCCTTGCTAGGGTTTTAAGGAAAGCACAAAGGCGATAATTTATAACATTCGTTTTTTACAGAACAAACCCCAGTCTTTGCTAGAATTGAATAAAGGCCATTTAGATATTTCACTTTGAAGCTTCTACCCCCTAATCTTTTGACGTATTACACTTTAAGTCCATACTCTGCCATTTCTGTATATAACCTAATAACCCAATTGTATTTCACAAGTAACGTTTCAAGGTTACTCCCTCTAAGAGTACAAAGTGTCGTGTCAAGTTAAACTTATGTGAAAGATAGTTTTACATATTTAACATGGTTTTAACATTCAACTTAAAATTACACTCCATCGTTTATCGTGCTTAAAACATACATTTGAAACTCACAAAAAATATACCAAAACAATTACAATTTAGAAAAAAAAAGGAAAAATGTTTAATTTCGGAAGGCAAGATGTTGTTTGGCGGGCTTTGACACCGCCAAAGCTCCTTTGGCGAGACTTTGACGATTCTAGTAATACATAAAACGTACTTTGTTTGGTTTCTTTGATAAGGATAATATTCTCGAGATACGTATTTATATACATAGATGTGGATTTGATATAGGACACATAGTAGCAAAAAGAATTAGGGATGTCCGATGCAATTAGCTTATAATGTAATGGTGTAAATTATAATAATACTCTAGATAGAATTATAACTTCTTTTTGAAATGGTATAACAATGTGTTATCTTCAATGTGAACAATTCAAGCCAACGAAGTTGTTTATTACAAGCAAATGCTTACAATGTTTCTTTTTACAAAGATGATACCTCAAGAAAATGGTCAAAACCCTAGTCAGACCTCTTATTATCAGCCATTTGCATTGTTGACTGACTCGTTTCTTTAAAAAAAATCGGCCGAAATAATCAAATAAAACTATTAAAATTGTACAAACTGCAAATAATAAGCTCAAATGTCACAAGCTCGGAAATTTCCAGTTGCAATTATCAAAAGAATCACACCAACAATTTGTGTGTTTCCCACTTTTGATTAGATTAATAGTCTCCGTATATCACTGAAGTTTGACTTCAAAGATCCAAGGAAAGCCCCTGTAAAAATAATATTAACTAGTAAAACACGCCTTTTTTATAAATAAATGCCATAAAATAACAATATATGATGATTATAACATTTGAAGGTCTGTTTTGGTAATTATAAGTTTATGAGCAGGCCTATTTTGGTAATTATATTGTTAAAAATCAAAATAAGCAATGATTGTAATTACTAAAGTAGACAGGATCAAAAACTTGTAATTACTAAAACGGATTTTAAAAGGTTATAATTACCAAAAAAACCACCGCCTAAAGTATATTGCTATTTTGTAACAATTTTTTTATTAGCTATTGATATACTAAACTTTTCAAAACCTACTAAAATATGTATCAATGTGAATGGTTTTTTGATACATATGATAGTAGATTTTGGAAATTTAATACATCAAAAAATAAGTTTTGAAATAATGATACGTATTATAATGATACGTGTATAGTTTGCCCTAAATATAACTAATGGGGACCAGACACCTGCAACTTCTCCATCAAATACACGATGATCAGCTGATAATGTAACATTCATTTTTGTAACAACACCGGGTTTCTCGACTCCTGTAAGAATAAATAAAAGTTTAATTAAAAATCAAATCTTAGCAAGTATTTATTGAAATAACATACATAACGGGTCAATTTGGGTTGTATTTAATTGATTACAGGTCAAATATATAAGAATAAATAGCAAAAATAAAGTAAAAAGTGCCGGTGGCCGGCCCACCAAGACTCGACCCGACCCGGCTCAATTTGACCTGTTACCCAACCTGCCCGTTTTCCAAATCCAGAAAAAGTCAAAGATAGTTTACCATCATTGTCAAAAACTGGTTCTACCACCTGGATGCCTCTACCAACAGCAAGAATACCGGACTGCAGAAATGGAAGAATTAGTCACTTTTCTGATTAATTAACAGAAATAAATTTAAAGATTATTTGAAATCGGAGAAAATTCAAATACCTGAGGTGGATTTATAATTGCACAAAATTGGTCCACTGGAAACATACCCAAATTTGATATACTGTAAAAGATCGGAAAAGAAAAACATAAACATACACTTTGAGAAAAAAAACAATATTAAATCAAATAATGCAAAAAAAAAAAAAAAAAAAAAAAAAAAAAAAAAAAAAAAAAAAAAAACTTACCTGAAAGTTCCACCTTGGAACTCATTTGGTGTAAGCTTCCCTGCTCGTGCCTTTTCAGCAAGTTCCTTGATCTTGTGAAGATCCAAAATATGTTAATTAGCAAGAATTATTCTATAGTTGAAGAAATTATGACTTAATGTTATTTATAATTATAACTAAATTCATATTTTTATGAGTTAAGATACAAATCTTACTACTTGTAATAACGCAAGTTAGGAAGTTCGGGCATTTAACTACACATCGGATTGACTTTCGACACAATTGACCCGTTTGACCCATTAATTTAAGATAAAACATATTTCAAATAATACCTCCATTGAAATAGAAGATATGGATTTATGATCAGCATTTTTCACAATTGGAGTCATCAATCCCTGTAATATTCAGAAGAAAAAAAAGAATATAAAAAGATAGTAATAACATAAATAATTAAACAGAAAGAATATGTATAAGAAACTAATACCTTCTCAGTAGCAACAGCAATTGATATATCAACAGAATCGCATAATACAATTTCTCCTTTATTATCATCCCAGAAAGCTGCCACAAATTTTGACCCCTTTATTAGAAACGGGTTGACTTGGGTTTATGTTTTATCTCTCACGGTCAAATATAAATAAAAAAAAATTAGCCAAAAAATAAACGGGTTGATTTGCATTACCTATCTGATGAATGCATATATCCTAAAACAATTTTTTCAATTTGTTTTTATTATTGTATTATTTAAAGCATTAATTATTTAAATAGAAAAAAAATGGACCAAAAAAAGTATGCGGGTCAACTCAACCAACAGCTAGAGAAAAATTTACCATTAGCTTTTGGAACATTTCTTAAGGCGATTGCAACGGTTTTAATAACAATGTCATTCACCGAGACTTTGACACCAAATTTATCTGCACAACATGATAAATAATGCATGTATTGAGGTACTGAAAAAAGTTAAATTTGAAAAAGAAAAAAGAGAACTAAATAATAACACCTTTAAGTTCCTTTCTGAAAGATAGTAGAGGATCGAGTATAACATCTGTCATAAATCATTAAATATTTTTAAATCACAAATTCACTGATTTTTTTACAATAAATAACTGAATTTAAAAACTTTTGAGACCTGCGGTTAAATATAAATGAGGTGTGTTCTGTTTTGATTCTAGCAACCTTTTTGCAATGATCTGCAAAGAAAGTATAAAGTGTATAACACAATATATTATCTACCACTAAAAATGAAATATAAAAATAATAATATAAAAATTCCTAATTACATCCTTTGTTAATGCCAAAGTATATTCTAATCTATTTAAAATGGTTTTAAACAAATAAATAATAAATAACTAATAGAAAATTGCTAGTATTAGAGTTATCTTATTTAATAAAGTCTGACTACAAGGACCCTAAATAAATAGTTTAAGGAGGCAAAATGGGCAAGTCAAGCAGTTTAGTACAGGTTGACGTGAAACACCTTTTTGTCCAAATATTTAATTTATTTATACATAATTAGCATATCATGAATAAATGAATAATTACAAAAAGTACATTATTATAATAGTAATCAATTTTTTTAATAAAGTTATTTAGGAGGTTTTATGCATCGTCCAAAATACACTTTGCTCGACTTTTGACCCATTTCCTTTAAGTTAAACTTCTATTTAACCTGTTTGACCCATTAAAAATAAATATAACCAGAACTGGCCAATTCATAAATAGTTAAAAGAGTCATGAAGCATTAATAAATTCTAGATTTAAATTATAATAATATTAATATACCTTGCGAATTTGGGTATTTGGTATATCTTCATAAGAATCCGACTGCTGGATTTGTGATGATAATGATAAAGAAGTATGTGTATCGGGTTGACTTGATGGAGCTTTAAATTCAGATGTTGGACTTTTTGTGACACCTTTTCCAGATTTAATTGCAGCTAAAACATCGGATTTTAACAGAGTACCATGTGGACCAGATGCATTTATTGATGAAGCATCTAGTTTATGTTGTGCAATTAGTAACTTTGCAGATGGGCTGATTCTAGAAAAGGTTGACTTTTGTTCTAATTTGACTTCTTCATTATGGATAGTATGCTGAGCTGGCGCTGATTCATTGGTTGTTGATTTACCACTAACGGACAATTTTACTGTTTCAATATCAGCTGCATCCTCAACCTTGCAAAACAGTAAAATTGTAATATAATAAAATCGGCTTCGATAATCAGTATGTTTTAATTTAATTAATAACAAAAAAACTAAAAATAATTACTGTTATTGCAATGGGTTGTCCAACTGCAACATCTTTTGAACCTTCTGGTGCCAAAATTTTTGCTAGGTATCTGCATTTTGGAATTCCATTAATAATTAAAGTAATAATTTTTAATTAAAAAAAATTCCTTTTTCCATTATTTAATAAAAAACTAGCATCTTAAATATGATTACAAATACTAATATTTTTACAATTTTGATAGAATCAGTTGCATAGAGTAATTTAGGAGGTTGTATTGTATGCTTTAATAATACACTCTTTTGACCTGTTTGACCCATTCAACCCATTTCCTTTTTAACTAACTTTTTTTATTAGGCCCGTTAGAGATGAAACATAACCCTAATCGACCCTTTTTAATTTAAATCGGTCCAATATTCCACCTCCAAAAAATAATTAAATAAAAAAAGACTAGAACTGTACCCTTCTTCAAGACATTCGAATTCAAGGGTAGCTTTATCAGTCTCTATCTCACATATGATGTCACCAACTTCAATCTATTAAATAAATTTAATTTAAAACAAAAGGAAAAATAATTCAGATTTGTAAATTAATTTATAATAAAATCTCAAATTCAATGAAAATAAATCTCAAGTGCATTTTCACAATCAATATGCTAAATAGGACTAACCTTATCACCTTCCTTTTTCCTCCACCGCGCAATATTTCCTTGGTCCTGCAAATTACCAAATATATTATGTATATATATTTAACAAAAAAATAATAATCAATTTTGACATCAACTGAACTCTCATTTAATTAAGGCAAATTTCATATTAATTAAGGCAAATTTCATATATATCCTTGTAGATTTTATAATTTCACATATATCCTTCTAAGATTTCAAAAATCATATATATCCTTCCAGATATATAATTTAAACTTATATTTACCCAATAAAAATTTGATATACATGAAATATACCACTTGTAATTATAAAGTTCATTAAGGCGTATTGTATTTATATATTGAAATTCGAATTATGTTGGACAAGTCCGAGTATTTTAATGTTTTGGAAGGGCAAATATAATGTTGTTAAACTCGCAAGGATATATATGAAATTTACAAGGATATATATGTAACTTTGAACTTTTATATGGATATATATATGAAATTACCCATTAAATTAACTTACCATAGTTGGTGATAATGCTGGCATTTCAACAAAGAGATGTGGAGGAAGTTTAGATGCATCAACTTTGACTGAAGTTGACCCTTGTTTTGTGTCTTCAGTTTTTACATCAGTTTGGGTTGAATTTGACTCTTTGACTTCTGACCCACCAAGAACACTAGCAGGGATATTTTTTATCTCGTCCAAGTCTTCGACCTAGTAAATATGTATACATCAGTTTTAACAATAAACAATGTTCTTCCATGATTCAATTAATACAAATAATTATGTATATATATGTATGTTTGTGTGTGTGAAGTATAAAAATAATTTTACTGTAATTGCAATTGGCTGTCCAACTGGCACATCCTTTGCACCATCAGGCACTAATATCTTGGCTAAATACCTACATTTCATGGTATAAAAAAGGCACTTAAGGGTCGTTTCATAAAATATATAAAAATCAGAGTAGGTAATGTAATGCAAACCAAAGATTAAATCAGGGAAGAAGACAAAAATACCCTTCTTCAAGACATTCAAATTCAAGGGTAGCTTTATCCGTCTCAATTTCACAAATGATATCACCAACTTCTATCTATTAGATCAAACAAATAATCAATCAAACACAAATATTCAACCATAATTATCGATAGTAATAAAATAAAATAAAATAAAATAAACCTTATCTCCTTCTTTCTTCTTCCATGCTGCAATGTTACCTTGAGTCTATATTAGAACAAAAAATAAATAAACAAAAATGAAAGTTATGAAGAAAAAAAAAGCAAAATCAAATATTTTAAAACTAGAAAAAAGATAAAAATTAAATCAGGTTCTTGTTATAACTTACCATTGTAGGTGAGAGAGCTGGCATTCCAATGACTATATGTGTAGGTTCTGCATATGGAAGACTCGTATAAATGTTTTTATGTAAAATACAGGTAAATTTAATTTAACTTATTAATTTATTATCTACGACTAATAATCAAAGTAGAGTATTTAAACTAAAAGATTCATACCTGCAGATGAGAAACATCTGATACCACTCAACAACTGTAAACAAACAATCAATGATCAGGGATAGATATAATTATACAGCAAACTTTTAACTACTAACCTGTGGTTTAGATTGATCATAGACACCATTAAATGGAGACAAAAATTTGGGCCTGATAAACCTCATTGTCAGATTAATAATGATGCAATTAATATATGAATATGAACTTATGCATAAATCATAAATATGTAACATTAGTATATTGAAAAAGGTAATAGCAAGTAAAGTTAGACCTTAACAAAATGCCACCATCATCGACAATAGAATTCTGCAATCTGGAATTGCTGCACAAAGAATAGGGCCATAATATTCATCAAATATATTACTATTAAAAAATGAAAAATTAAGTCCTAATCACCAATTAACCAATTATGTTAAAATTTTCATAAAACTAGCAATCAGTTTCATTAAACAAGCTCTACTAAACAACAGTTTGTTAATTCTTATCAAAACATATAACAATGACGTTAACTCAGCCTCGTTCAGATCTTAACTCGCATTAATAACAACATAATCAATTAATCAGTATATACAACATACAAAAATTACCTATACGATTCATAAATTCAAATTAAATGAAAAGAGCTTAAGCAATTCACAGCACTTCTGTGTATAATCGAACTAAAAAATAAAATTAAAATAGATGATTAAGGTATGAAATGAATCGAAAAATGAGGAATCAAGGAATTAATAATCACCGGAAAATGGATCTGGAGGCAGAAGAAAGGAAGCGTGCCCTAATTAGTGATGGTGTTCGTGATATCACCGGATGTTGTCGGAGTCGTGAAAGAGCCATCGATCATTCACCTCTGAATTCTTCGTTCTTCTTCAGAGCTGAACCAAACGGAACTTTGATTCTTCTACGCTTTATTTTTATTTTCTAAAAAATGATAGTTGTTGGTTTGATTATAAAAAAACATTACATTTTCTTCGTCATTTTCCTATAATAATATTTTGTAGAAAAATGATATTTAATAATATTATTTATTACTACTTATAATCCTACTCACTTTTTTTTAACGGCAAATATAATCTACTCCTAAATAATCATCTATGTTCACTATATCATCTAACTAGCTTCATAGCCCGCCCGATTGGGCGGGCATGCTTCGAGAAATAAAAAGAAAAAACCAAAATAGAAAAACTTAAGAAATAAATATAGTAATCTATTACCGAGATGATGTTAAACGTGTTGTTGAGTTAATATATAACAATAAAAAAAGCGATTGAAACCATATACTAATTATTATTGAATTTTTTAATAAACGTTTAGTCATACATGAATAATGGTTGACAAAAAATTAAAGATGAAATAAAACTTCTTTGTATACTATGTTTATTGTTGAATTAGTATAGTTGTCATCTTTGTCTCAACAAATAACTTCCAAGTCTTTCTTGCTCTTCACTCTTGAGACGACATACACTTGACCATTGAGATAAGATAATTACATACACCTATATATATAACCAGAAGGAGATGATTAACAAAAAGATGATCATCAACTTACTTTGTATTCTTCATGGATATGACCAAACCTTTATCTAGTTATAACTCATTAACAGCACCTAGATACACAAAATCAACGAATCCATGGCATGTTTACTACTTCTCTGAATTTTGCAAATTAAAGTTTAAACCATTATTGTTATTATAATTATATGTATGATTACAATAAACGTAAATGAGCAGTGATGATTTGGCTAAAAAGTTGTGGTACCTTTCTTCTTTACCCTTTGGACTCTTAAGGAAAAATATTAGTTTTTTTAAAGAAAAATAATGAGCTTACCATATAGATTGCTTGAAAATTGTAATCCCACATAGCCCGACTCTAAGGACTATTTTTAAGCTCTAAAGTGATAACAGGCAATCCGTCCACATTTTCAGAATCAATAACTGACCACTCACAGTTCCTTGCAAATCCATGCTGTCAAAATTATCTTCTAGAGTTAACACTCGATTTATTCTTGACTTAAGTCAACATCCATGAATATGATAAGTAGTTAAGTACAGATGTGGAAATTGGCATAATAAAAGTGCACCTGTTGCATTGGCCCAAATCCAACTTGATTCGACGATTGCATTCCACATAAACGTGAGTCACATTTCTTTTGCACTTCAATTTCATCGATTAGGGTTTGTCGGAAAATCAATTCCCGTACGCATATTTTTCGAATCGAACAGCGAATCCTGGTGCTTGGGGTTCGCTTTCATACCCGGATTGAGTACGAAACGAATGGAAACGGGTTCATGAGATTTTGAGCGAATCTGGTAACTATGTAGAGGCATCACTAATTAAACACAACTAAATTTCAGACGAACAAAATTTAACATTTTACATATGGAAGAAAATTTAACCTTGTTGGCTTATGTCCATTGAAAACTGCAGCTGAATGAAAAAAAGGAGATCTTTGCTCCCAACTTTCCAAGATGAGTTTGGATTCATGCACTTTACATGTGTTCCTTTTACCACCTCATCCACATGTGTGTCAAGTATATCTTTATAGCTATTACGCACCTTCATAATATCTTTTAGAGCAATTTTTTTGTCTTTCATTACTCCAGAAAAACTAAACTTTGACTTTTCATTTGACATGTTACTGCTTTGGTTGTAGGCTGCCAATTAACCTATGTTTCCTTTCAAATGGTTGTTTATCAACACTTTGAGGTACTTTTACTTTATTTTGTTCATGATTTGTGGCCGTTTTAGGGCCGACTTTTTTTTCAAAAAGATCGGTTTCATGTAGGGGTGAGCATTTGGACCGAAAAAAACCGAACCAAACCGAAAACTGACCGAAACCGAATCGAACCAAAACCTACGGTTTCGGTTTGGAAATTCCTCGTTTTCGGTTTCGGTTCGGTTCCGGAAAAGGATGAACATTTGGCCTAAAAAAGCCAAACCGAAACCGAACCGGACCGAACCTGAACCGAACCAAAACCGATAATATGTTATCGGTTCGGTTTTGAAAATTCATCGTTAACGGTTTTAGTTCGGTTTTTGAACCGAGCTCTTTGTGTTTCTCATTTCTTTACAACTAAGACTTTTTTAACTGCTTCAGATGACAGTTTGACTTTACAGTCATTGGTCAAACCCTTTTTATCTTCTAAATTTGCCTCCTTTTTTTCCATTTGCTTCTTTTCATCAACAAAAATGGAAGAATTTGTTTTTATTTTCATTTTCTTTAAGTGATATAAGCTCTCATTTAGTGGCGAAAGCAACCGATTTCCAGGAACAAAAATAGTTGTCATATCCTACAACAAAAGTAAATAATTAAGTAACTACCAAATATAACAAAACATGATCAAATCATCAAATTCAAACTAACCCGTAGTATGCTCCCAGGAGAATTAAGAATTAAATCATGAGATTCAATCGATGGCCCACAACTATCTTCAAGATTATTGCCCATTGAGGAAGATGAAGAACTTAATCCAAGACCACTATAAATTTCAACATTTTTCCTTGTAGATTTATTATTATTATTATGATTATGATTATTACCGACTTTAATCCGTACCTTCAGTGACCTTTTTTCACCCGTGTAGTAATTTCATTTTTTGATGTATCTTTGCTAACTGGATCATTAACAGATAATACATTTTGATCAAGAAATACATTTTTATGATTAGAGTTAGCAGCTGATCTAACGGGCCCAGCAGGTGTGATTGGATTTAATGCAGCAGCAGCCTAAATGGCAACACAATCCACAAATGTCAACAAATTTGTTCAATTATTTACCAATTTGAGCCTCAATGGCTCAATGTATTGATCAAGCCAGCTAATAGTGCGATCGACAGAAGCTTTATTCCTTTTTGCTGTTGCTTCTGCTTCATCAGCTAAACTGGTAAATCATGAATTGGGTTTGATAAAAAAGTCTTTGTTTGAAGAATAATATTATGCCCAATGTTGCAATTCAAAATAGTCCATTTGTGCCGAACTACTTGCATATTCTTGTTTTTTGTTCATCGGATACACCATCGGATTGAATGAGTCAATGACCATATCAAACAGATGTAATTTCACTAAATAAATATTTAAGAAACAATTTGACATAATAAAAATAGGGATTAAGTTAACAATGTTGACCTAAGAAAGCATTCAAGTGACTGGATACACATCTGCAATAACATTGTTACGCATCTTTATTTGGAGAGTCAAATGAACCACTTTTAAAAGCTGCAAAATGAGACTGAACAACTGTTCATGGGATAATCAATATTCAATAAATGATTAAATATATAATAATCATGTAAAAAAATACATTACCATTGAACCAAAGCAGTATGTATCACAATCAACCAGATTCCAAACAATCTACGGGCAAGGGGTGTTGTTCGACCTGGTATGAAATTTAAAAAACTGAACCATTACCTCCTTGAATTATCAAATTAAACTAAAATTAAATTAAATTCACTTTAGTAAACTACTGTTAACAAATTACGGATGCTTCTAGTGATGATCAGGAACAAATTACATGTTTAACTTTAAAAAAGTCAACTTGATTTCAAAATAATAACTGATTAATTTTGAAACTTACCCAATCCAATAAGGCCAACAAACAAATAAACAAATGCAAATGCTGCTAGCTGGAATAATGCATCATAGTTTTCGTTGTATGACAAAAAAGAATGCAAGAGGTACTTGTATGAACAAAAAAAATAAAATTGGCTCAAGATATATGATAATAATCTAACTTTATTAAATACAATGATTTAGAAATTTTTTTGGATTAACAAATCAATTTGAGATTATTATACCTTTATACACTTACCTGTATAATCACAAATTAATTCAGTGAAGGTTAATATCCGAATAGGTGGTGATTTTGTTGTATAATAATATTCACAAAAAATGCAATCAAGTACCCGTTGTGAAGAAGATCATCATGGACTGCCATCGGTATATGCAGCCAATATCCCTATCGTAAATCTGAAGGTGATGCCGGGATTTCCCGTAGCCAGAGATGAAAAAAATTCGATATAGATCTACAAAATCTCGATATAGATCATAAAGTCATGATTTTTAGAAAAAAATTGTGATTATCGGTCAATGAGAAACATGATTATAAGGAGAAGGGATAGGCTGATCGGAGGAGACTTGGATGGAGAAAGGTATGCGCCGGCTGCTATTGAAAAACCTAGTTACTCTAAAACCCTAATTGGACATGATTTAGTGAATCGTGACTGTTATTGACAGTGATTTGGTACCGTCATGATTTAATGAGTTACATTCAGTTATGAAATTGAGAGGGAGAAACGACCGTCGAGAATTTTCAAGCGGAGCGGACTGTTAGAATCTAGCAGAGAAAGAGGCGGAGTGGTGAATCAAGGGACCAATAGCCGAATTACACATGGCATTTCGGACCAATGAGAGAGCTTGCATTTGCCATGTGGTCAAAATCTCTTCAAAATTAGGGGTCATATATAGGTTAAGACTATATAGGTTAAGATGAGTAAGATTATGAGTAGGATTAAATAGTATGACTAAATATCATTACTCTATTTTGTATGAGTGAATTTAAAATATATATTCTTTTAGGGTCTTTCTAACGTATGCCCATGGGACAAACAATAACGTGCATTTAATGAGTCAATAATTTCCTAAATATATATTGATTAACATTAATGCCCTTAAACACTACCATTGTAGAAGACACATTAAATTCGATTTTCTGTTTAAATGGAAATTATTGAGTCATTAAATGTACGTTATCATATGCCTCAGGGGCATACGTTAGAAAAACCATTTTATTTATTAGGTACTCGTTTATTTGCCGATATTTAATTATTTACTCATTTAGGGCTAAAAATATATCCATCAAAAGAGAGTAAGTGGTTCAAAAATCAAACGAAAAACGTAATATAAAATTCAGATTTATACCCAAACAATTACTAAGCAAAGAAAATCAGACTTCAATTTGTTTCAGTGTAAACATTTATATTTGACAAAATGAGAAGTTATATGATGCTAAATAATTATTGGAAGAGATTTAAGTAAAGGATGTTTCTTGACATTACATGATGGGCTGGGCTTTATTGTAGGGCAAAAAACCCTAACCGGAAAAGGCTACTAAGCACTAAGCACGGCATTCGAAGAAGCCCATATCAATTGACATATAAGACAGCCCAGCCCAGCCCACATTTTTGGTTTCAATTGTTATTAAGAAAATGCCAAAATGTATACGTATTTTAGTACTTTGGACTTTGTTGCATGAGTCCCTACTGCCCTAAATGACTAAATATGCAACATGCTACTCTAAATTTATAAAAATAGTCAATTTACTATCTTTACTCAGTACTTTTGTCTTAAATAATTTGTTTCTAATTAACATATTAAAATGGACATATATGTTTTAGCTCGTTAAAAAATATAAGAGAACTAAATGATGTTTGAAAAGATGACCAAATTAGCGATTCAAGGTAGTAAGTTGACTATATATGGACGTTTAAGATACCATATTGCACCTTTTATAATTCAGTATCATAGATGATCCAGTCAACCAAGTTCATGTTAGGCCTTAACAAAACTAGAAGTGATATTTACAACATAAAAAATTTATTCTAATACCATAACTTATGTTTATATATACTTGCACAATCTACTTTAATAATTCTATAGTGTGGTGAATGAAGTAGTATTTGTGATATAGGATGTGATTTTTATACCATAAATTTTGTTGCACCTGTCACAATTATTTTTTAATATACTTGTACAGTTAATAGATATCATTACCCTTAAAAAAATTGTTGAAAATTTGAAGTAGCAAGTGTAAGAGGTATGTATATAAGAGGATAAGCTATCATGTTCCGTAAATTAATTAAAATGCCTTGATTCGTCGAGACTAATAACATGAAACCCCAAAAAATAACTCTGTTATATGCTTAATCATTCATGTGTGCTATTTGTATTTTCTTCTTATCTTCATTGGATTTGTTATGTGCCTATGTCTCAGCGCAGTGGCATCGGAGGTCGTACAAATATTTAATTTTCTTTATTAAGAGTTAAGACCATCCATATATTAATACTAAAATAATATAGTATATAAATTTGGTGAAGAAAGTGAGGATTGAATACCAACACATAAGCAAATGAGTTATTGTGGTGAGTTAAATACCAGTCCTGACAATTTCTAACTTATGTTGTTATGCATATGCATCTCTTATCTCTTATCAAATATATATAAGAATAACAAGATGCTTGTGAGATAATGTTTTATAAAGATGTGTGCCATGTTTTAATTATTAGTTAGATAATTTAGATAAATCTGGCATACTATTAACATATATATAGGAAATGTACAATAGGGGAGGTAACAAGTGTTGTGTTAAAATGGGTTCTAGTGAGGAGCAATTTACTTATGCAATGCAATTGGTTACTGTTGGAACAAAATCACAGGTCAACTTATTACTGATGTTGCAGTTAGTACTGATCATACTTAGTACTGATGGGGCAGAAACACTTAATACTGATGAGTTGATACTGGTGAAGACTATAACTAAGTTACTACTGATCATGCACATATTGAAGATACTACTGATCAATAGTAGTTACTACTGACGATGTATCTGGACTTACTACTGATCACCAGGTTTACTACTGATGTCACTTATTTACTACTGGTGATTGCAGAATACTACTGATGAGCGTTTATGGAATATATCAAGTCCGAGATCTTCGTAGAGATAGTTATAGAATGTAATTCAATGTATATCTTTATATTTTGAATGTAAATCAAGTCCTAGAATAACTAGGGTAAATAGTTTAGCTTTAAGGACTATTATAAATAGTTCCTTACAAATTGTAAACGTACGTGTGTATTGTTAACTCGATAATATACATTGAAGCTTTTTGTGAAACCGTGTTCTTAATATTTTCGTTTATTATTTACAGTTCATTGTTCTTAATATATTGATATAGTGTTGATCCGCTGCAACTTCTATAATCAATTAGATCTAAAGGTGTTTATTGACTAATCTATAGTTAATCGATCCTGACAAGTGGTATCAGAGCGTATTGGTTCTAGATCTACTATTTGTTAAGAACAACAAAAAGTTTTAATCTTTAAAACACACACATTATTAATCATGACTGATAATAATGAAAGCACTCAAGCCAACAAAATCCCTATACCCACTCCCAATAACTTTGGGATGTGGAAGAATCGTATTAAGCAATACATGCTTATTACTGATTATTCCATGTGGGAAGTTGTCCTTGAAGGAAACAAAACTGGTCCTGATCAAGCAAGCAGCTCTGCAACTGAAGCAGACAAACTTAAATGTGAGAAGGAAAAGAAAGACAAAGGAATCGAACTTAAAACTCTAAGCACTCTCCTACTGACCATTCCTAACGACTATCAACATCTCTTCGTTGAATATGATGATGCAAAGGTGCTGTGGAAAGCACTGGAGAAGAGATTCATTGGGACCAAGAGCACCAAGAGGAACATGAAGTCTGTTCTTAAACAAGACTTTGAAAACTTCAAAGGAAAGCCCAATGAAACACTCCTCCAAGTGTTTGACAGATTCAACAAACTAATTGGTGAACTTAACCAAGTTGGGGTTAAGATGGATCAAGAAGATGTCAACATGAAGTTCCTAAGGTCTCTTAGTGAAGAATGGGCCATGTATACAGTGGTATATAGACAGAGAGATGCACTAGAAGAAAAGGAGTTGGATGAACTCTACAATGATCTCAGAGTATTTGAAACTGAGGTAAATCAAAAGAACCCTTCTATTTCTTCTAATAATGCTGCATTTGTATCTAGTACAGGTCTAGGTCAAGAAACCTCCATAGGAAAGGCTGCAGATTCTGAGGATGCTGCAAGAGAATCCTTTTTCACTAGTCATGTGCATATTGCACTGATTAGTGATGATTTGGAACAATTAAATCCAGATGATCTTGAAGAGATGGATCTTAAATGGCAGATGGCTATGCTAAGCCTAAGAACCAAAAGATTCTTAAAAAGGACTGGTAGGACAAGCCTCAACTTCAACAAAGGTGACAAAGCTGGATTTGACAAAACTAAAGTCAAATGTTACAACTGTAACAACCTTGGTCACTTTGCAAAAGAATGTCCTTAGCCAGACAAAAGATCAAAATCAACTGCTCTTGTTTCACAACAAGGACAAGGCTATGACTGGAGCTTCCAAGCAGAAGAGCACACTCAAAATCAAGCTCTCATGGCCTTTACTGACAGCAAATCTGAGGTAAAACCTAAACCTTGTACTTCTGAATGTATTAAAATTATTAAAAATCTAGAAAAAGAAAACACTAAATTAAATGAAGATTTAGCAAAAGTAGTAAGAAGAAATCATGAATTTGATGGTGTGATTGCTGATCAAGAACATCAGATAAATGTGTACCAGATGATAGATCAGCGGATAAAGGAAGAATTACTTCAAGCTGTAGATGAGAAAGAGTTTTATGAATTAAAAAATAAAGAATTAACAAGTAAATTAGAAGAATGTCAACTTGAAATTGAACAAAATAAATTGACAATTAAAAAATTTGAAAGAAGTACTAAAATTCTTGATGAACTAACTAACAATCAAACTACAGAAAAAGTTGTTCATGGGGTGGGATATCATGCTGTACCACCTCCATATAAATTCATTCCTCCACTTAAAAACAGTTCAGAAAGAATCATTAATGAATTAAAAACTGAAAATCAAACTGAATCACATAATGAAACATCTGAATCAAATGATTCTTCTGATGATGATCAATCAATTGAATTTACAATTTCACCCTATCCAATTGAATCTCCAAAATCAATTGATACAAGTTTTCACACAGCACAAAGTCCAAATGAATCTCCTAAATATGATGCAGAAAATATACCAAAAATTTTAAAAAGGGGAAATGAAAGAAATAAAATTCAACTCTTAGATCAAAGAATACCTGAAGGTGCTAAAAGTAAGAAATTAAGATGTGTTATATGCAACAAAATGAATCATTTAGCAAAGGATTGTCACTTCAATCCAATAAATTGTAAAGAATTCAAAGAATTTAAAACTTTCAAAGAAAAGGCAAAAACACAGAAATTAAAAGATACTACTGGTCCTTCAGTAGTAAATAAAAATAAAATTCCAATTGCTGAAACACCAAGATTTGGAAGAAGTGCATCAAGATTTGTGCAAAATAGAAGAGTTGGAAGCCCAAAGAACAGCAATTACTTCAAGAACAATGGAAAATCAAATCAAAATAAACAATATTTTAAATTTTCCAACACCAGTAAAAACTGTAACAATTTTACTACTGGTGTTAACCCTAATTATAATGCTGTCTGGTACCAGTACAAAAATACTACTGGTAATAACCCTAATTTCAAAAATACTACTGCTACCAAACCAAAATCTCAAAACACTACTGGTCATTCCAAATATGGTAAGTACCCAAACACTACTGGTCCATCAGTAGTAAAGCATTCAAAAGCTAAACACAATGGGTATAGACCACGATCAGTAGTAAATTTAGACAAATCCAAAAGATCAGTAGTAAAACAGAACACCAGTACTAAAAAGGTATGGGTACCAAAAGTGTTTAAGGTTGACTGTTCTAAATCTGATTTCTCAAAGGATGAACCCAAGACATATAAAGCTTGGGTTCCCAAACTTAACTAACCATTTATTTTCCTGTGCAGAGCATTCAGATCCCAAAAGAAGGAAGAACATGGCATATTGATAGTGGATGCTCAAGGCACATGACTGGAAATCTACAAATTCTTAAAGATTTCAAGTTATTTGATGGAGGTTATGTAGCCTTTGGTGAGAACCCAAAGGGAGGTAAGATTACAGGTAAAGGTACTGTTACTAATGGCAAAATTACCTTTGATGATGTATTTTATGTAGCTGGACTAAAATACAATCTAGTCAGTGAGTCTCAAGTTTGTGATAAAAAGCACAAAATTCTTTTCACAGACATTGAGTGCATCATTCTTTCTCCTGATTTTATTTTAGATGAAAAATATGTTGTTTTAAGAACTCCAAGGAGAAACAATGTGTATTGCCTGGATATAGGGGGAGAACTCATTTCTTCAAATGAGGTCAACTGTTTTATATCCAAGTCAAACACCACTGAATCAGAACTATGGCATAGAAGGATGTGTCACACTAATTTCAAAAACATGAACAATTTAGTGAAAAGAAACTTGGTCATTGGACTACCTCAAAAACAATTCATGTGTGATCATCATTGTGTTGCATGCCTAAAAGGTAAACAACACAAAACTTCTCATAAGTCCAAAACTGTGAATTCTATTTCTGTTCCTTTACAACTCTTACATATGGACCTATTTGGACCTACAAATGTAATGAGTATTGGAAAGAAACAATATTGTCTTGTTATTACTGATGACTTTCCAGATATACATGGGTTTTCTTTCTCAGGACAAAGGATGAAACAAGTGAACTCATAAAGAACTTAATTGTTAAATTGGAGAATACATCTGATCAAAAAGTTAAAGCCATAAGATGTGATAATGGCACAGAATTTAAAAATGCTAACTTAATTAACTTCTGTGATCTTAAAGGTATTGACAGGCAATACAGCTCACCCAGAACTCCACAACAAAATGGTGTAGCTGAAAGGAGAAATAGAACCATCATAGAAGCAGCAAGATCAATGCTAGCAGATTCAAAGTTACCAATAACTTTTTGGGCTGAAGCTGTTAATACTGCCTGTTATGTTCAGAACAGAGTATTAATAGTGAAGCCACATTTTAAAACACCATATGAACTTTTTAATAAAAGAAAACCCTCTATAAGTTTTTTAAAATCATTTGGTTGTCCTTGCACTATTCTGATTACAAGAGAACAAATTGGTAAATTTGACTGCAAAGCTGATGATGGAATCTTTGTAGGATACTCTACTCAAAGCAAATCATACAGAGTATTCAACAAGAGATTAAGGATAATTGAAGAAAGCATCAATGTATCCTTTAATGAAAATGTTTCTAATGAACAAGGAAATGGTCCAGATTGGCTATTTAACATAGACAATCTAACCAAATCCTTTAATTCTAACATGGATTTAAATGCAGGTGATTCAACTTGTCACACTCAAAAGGAAGGAACATCATCTGTTAATACTGGTCAAGAAATGATGAGATACATAATAGTTGATACTGCTCCCACAGTTAATACTGAGGACAGTAATAACTCAAATTCTGGAACCAGTAGTAACTCTGAGAATGAGGACAATAGTAATTCAAATACTACTGGTACCAGTAACAGTACTCAAAATACTACTGGTCCTTGCAATAACCTAAATTCTCAAGATACTACTGATACCAGTAATAACAACAATACTACTGATCTCAATGAAGATAATAGCAGTAGTAATTCTGACCAAGATGGTGATGAACCAAACATCAATGACAGTGAAGGATCACTAGAAGAGCAATTACCTGAGACAAATGAGTCCAACCTTGAAAATCAACTAGTAGTTGATAGAACTACAACTACAAGGACTCAGAAGAACCATCCGTTAGACCTTGTTTTAAGTGATGTTAACTCACCACTGCAAACAAGAAGCAAATTAAATAAAAGCTTAACTGCAAACATGTGTAACATAAGTTTAATTGCTAATGAATGTATGTTTGAATGCTTTCTGTCTCAGGATGAACCAAAGAAAATCCAACAAGCAATGAATGACTCAAACTGGATCGAGGCAATGCAAGAAGAACTCCTTCAATTCAAGTTACAAGATGTTTGGACACTTGTACCTCTACCCAAAGGGAAAAGAGCCATTGGAATAAGATGGATCTTTAGAAACAAAAAGGATGAAAGAGGTATAGTGATCAAGAACAAAGCCAAACTTGTAGCCCAAGGATACACTCAAGAAGAAGGAATAGACTATGATGAAGTATATGCTCATGTTGCTAGAATTGAAGCAATAAGAATATTCCTAGCATATGCTTCATTCAAAAAATTCAAAGTCTATCAAATGGATGTAAAGAGTGCATTCCTATATGGGAAGATTGAAGAAGAGGTGTATGTCTGCCAACCTCCAGGTTTTGAAGATCCAAAACATGGTGATTATGTGTTCAAATTGGATAAAGCTCTGTATGGCCTACATCAGGCACCAAGAGCATGGTATGACACATTATCATCATATCTATTGAAGAACAACTTTAAAAGAGGAGCCATTGACAAAACTTTGTTCACAAAGAAAGTCAAAGATGATATACTACTGGTACAAATCTATGTAGATGATATCATCTTTGGTTCAACCAATAGTTTACTATGCAAAGAATTTGAAGAACTAATGCAGATTAAATTCCAGATGAGCTCTATGGGTCCAATGAATTTCTTCCTTGGACTCCAAGTCAGTCAAAGAACAGATGATATTTTGATAAACCAATCAAAATATGTTAAAGACATCTTGGAGAAATTTGATTTGAAAGACTGCAAGAGTGCAAGCACACCAATGGAAACACACAAACACCTACATCCTGATGTTGAGGGGGAGGATGTAGATGAACACTTATATAGATCAATGATAGGCTCTATGATGTACTTAACTGCATCAAGACATGACATTATGTACAGTGTTTGTGTGTGTGCAAGATATCAAGCAAGACCTAAAGAATTACACTTGCAGGCTGTCAAAAGAATATTCAGATACTTGAAAGGCAAACCATCACTAGGTCTATGGTATCCACATGATTCACCCTTTGAACTCATAGCCTACACAGATAGTGACTATGAAGGTGAATGTCAAGATAGAAAGTCCACTACTGGTGGATGTCAATTCTTTGGATCAAGACTGGTGTCATGGCAATGTAAGAAGCAAACAAATGTATCAACATCAACTGCTGAAGCAGAATATGTAGCTGCATCTGCTTGATGTGCTTAAGTGCTCGGGATTCAAAACCAGCTTCTAGACTTTGGTATCTCTATCCTTAAAACTCCTATTTTTATTGATAATCAAAGTGCTATTAGTATTGTGAACAATCCAGTAAAACACTCTAAAACTAAACACATTGAAATAAGATTTCATTTTATAAGAGACTGTAATGAAAAGAAATTAATCAAAGTTGTTAAAATTCATACTGATGATCAATTAGCAGATCTTTTTACAAAAGCATTTGATGTAGGAAGATTCAACTTCTTGGTTAGCAGTATTTGAATGATTTTAATAAATTAAAGTCTCACTTAAAATCATGTGTAAAGTTTTTTTTGTAAAAAGTTATTTATTTATTTAAAGTGTTTTACTACTGGTAGATCTGTATTACTGATTGTAGGCATGTGCACAAAATACTATTGGCAGTTCATTACTACTGGTGTGTATTAGGTTTACATAAATACTACTGGTAAGTCAGTACTACTGGTATTCACATACACTGCTGGTCTTGTGTGTTGGTGGTTACTACTGATTTCTACAGTTACTACTGATGTCAAAATCCTTAGTCACTACTGATGTTCGTAGATACTACTGACGTTCTATTACTGGTATTACATTAACTACTGGTCTTTCAAAATCAAAATTACCAAACTAACCCCCGTGAAAATAACCGTTAAGTTATGATTCGAAGGGCAATTTAGTCTTTGTACAGGTTAAATCGAAAGATATAAAAGGCGGCCGTCGATTAGTTTAGCATTATCTTTACTTCGATTTGCTAAATCCTCTCGATAAACCCTAGCTCTCGATCAAAAACCCTGCACCAGTAACAAAATTCTTACGTTTTTCTCTCAAATCAACATCAATGACAACTCTACAATCTCTCAATGTTCAAACCGATCTCAAATATTCAGAATTCCATAATATGTGTGCGTTCTTACGAAATCCAGACGGTACTAAAGACTTTCGACCAATCGTTCAATTCTTAAAGAACTCATACATTAAGTTCGCTTTAACTGTGAAACCGAAAGCATACCAACAGCACTTGGTGGATTTTTGGACCAATGCTGAAAGAACAGAAGGTGCAACTGCACCTATGATAAAATCATCGGTGGATGGAAAGATGATCACAATCACTGAGCAATCCATTCGACATCATCTACAACTACACGATGATGCAGGTATGTTTACACTCCCTAAAGAATTCATTGCTGAAACTTTAAATAAAATGGGATATGAGGGAAGACTTAACATAGTAACTTTTCAAAAAGGTCTTCTCTCCCCACAATGGAAACTTCTTGTACATACTATTCTGCATTGTATTTCTCCAAAACGAAGTACTTGTAATGAGTTTAATAAGGCAATAGCCTCTGCTGTTGTCTGTTTATGCACAGACCAAGTATTTAATTTTTCTTACATGATTTTTGAAGGTATGTTGGGAAATCTTAGTTCCACAAAGTTTTTAATGTATCCCAGATTTCTCCAACATATCATAAACTGTGAATTACAAAACTTGTCAACTCCCAAAAATATTTTTATCATTCCTGAGTTGAACAAGAAAGTTTTCTCTAATATGAGAAAACAATTTAAATTTTCGGGCAAGGAAACCCCTTTGTTTCCTAATATGATCAAAGATCAAACACAAATTGGAGAGGGTTCAATCATAGATACAACCCAAATTGAACCTCAACCCACTCCATCACCCCCAAATACAGCCCAAACAACACCCCAAATAGTCACTCAATCACCTACTACAGAAGTCCTGAATGTGTCCTAGGAACTTGAAATTAATCTGCAGAGTGCTACTCTTCACTCTGTGGAAGACCTACCAAACAAAACCCAAAATATTTCCACAACTTATAAAAGAAAGAAATCTTCTTTAAAGGACACCAGGGGACAAATCGAGTCACACCCCAGACTCAAAGAGTTGTCCTCCAAGGAGGAGAGAGGACATGAGGCGAGGGCTTTCACTACTGATGCCCCAAAGGTGGGTGCACAGGACAGTGAAAACATCACTAAGACCCAGACCTCGGCAACTTTAAGTGATGACTCCTTTGAGGAATTACTTAAAGGACCCCGGTGCCAAGAAACCACAAGGGGGCATCTCTGCTTCTTCTAGGAAGAAGAGAATGTCTAAAAGACCCAATGAATCACCAAGAAGTGATGAGGGCAGATCTGTGGAATTGATGGAAATGATGGAAAACCTTCAAACCAATGTACCTGTTAGTGAGCATGATGATCTTGCTAGATGGAGTGAGGGCAGTATTAAAACCCAACAATTGACATATAAAGTGGATTCTCTTGAATCCACTGTACAAGATTGTCTCAAGTATCTTACAAACCAAGGGAAAACAATTGCAGTCATGAAAAGACATGTAAATACCATCAACAAACGAATGAGGTTTTATGAACACAGGCTTCATCGACAAACAAAGATTATAAGAAGATTGAAAAAGAAGCTTGATGATAGCGAGGCTCCTCCAGTCTCACTAAGGGGGAGAAGGACAATATTCAGAATATGATTGATGAATCAATTGCAGCAGCAGCATCCTCTCTCCTAAATCTAAAAGAAACAACTGTTGATGAAGACCAAGAAAAGATGGTTGTTGATGATGAGCCAATAACTACTGCTCCCATGGATGAACAAGCTGAAAAAGAAACATCAGTAGTAAACCCTACTACTGATATCATAGCAGTAGTAAGTCAGGAAGAGGAAGTAAAAGCAACAAATATTAATGATGCCCTATCAGTAGTAACTCCTGAAGTCACACCAGTAATAACAACATTGGTTACTACTGAAGAGGAAGAACTGCAACTTCCTGAGTTAATTGAAAGAGAAAAACATGTCATCATCTCCAAACCACCAACACCTGATCAACCACTTATCATACCTGACATTGATGATAATGTGAATTGGTTTGAGGTAGATGAATGTACACTTCCTCCATACCCTAAAATCTTATCAGAAGATCAACTACATCTGTTTTATCCAAAACTTATGATCATGGGTGTACCTGATATGAAATACACTCCACATCCACCATTGGCATGTATTAGAAAAGGAAAGGACGTTTATGATGAAGACTATCCAAACAGAGCCTTAGGTCACCAAATGGTGAACAAGATTAATCATGTCAGATCAGAGAAACAGTCTAGATGGAGGGTAAAACACAAGAAATTTTTGGAGAAAGTGGAGATGTATCAAGCTCTTGAGGAGAATAAACAGAAGAAAACTCAAGAAGCAAAATTACATGTTCAAATAGAAAATGCTCAGATAGAAGCTCAAAAGGCAGAATTCAAGAGGCTCAGAAAAGTTGAAGAAGAACATATACAATGCCTTGAATACTTAGTGTCTGAATGAAAAAGAACTAAAAGTGACTTAACAGATGATGTATTTGAACAGAAGGCCAATATGATTGAATTTTTGAAATCTAAAGGGCTTAGTGCAAAGTCTCTTCAAAGAATGAAGATGATGACTATTATAGACAAATATTGCACTGCTAAGAAAAAAGACTTGGCTGCACAAGAAGCAGAAGAAGAAAAGAAAGCAAAAGAATTAATTCCAATCAGTCCAAGTTTAATTAAAGATGGTAGTACATCAACTACTGGTTCCACACCAACTCCCCAATCAAAGAAGAGAAAAGTTGTGGCTCAAGAACAAAGTACTCAAAAGAAGTCAAAAACACAAATCATTCCTGTTTTTGAAATGCCTATTGCTCCCTTGCAGAACAATCCAATCATCAATTGGAGGGTTATGCAGAACAATGTAATAGAGATCATAAGGGAAGATAAAATTGTGCAGAGATTCACTGGATGGTTACCTTTGATCATGTCCTGTTCAAGAAGTGATGTGATTAAACTACTGATCATTGGAAAACCAAGAATGTCAAAGAAATCATGGAAAGATTCTGGTGCTGGATACTTGACAAGAATGATAGATGCTGCTTTTTATCCAGATAATTACCCAGAACAATTTACAGATCCAGGAAATGTCTATGCTTGGAATGTGATTCCAACTGCACAAATGTATTTCTTTGAAAAATCTGGCAAAGTCTGTGAGCTATATTTGTATGAAAAAGAATATCCTCATTCTGAAAAGACTATGTATCAGATATTCACAAATACAATGATGAAGCCATATGATGCTGTTATGTTCCAAAACAAATTGAATTATTTCACAAAGAGAAATAGCAAATACATCATTGCGCAAAGACTTCAACAAAATCAAAGGACGTTAGAGAAAAGAAAGAAAGAAGAAGATGAACAAAAGAAACTTATGTGATTAAAAGAGAATCAATAAGTTTAGGGGGAGATTGTTGGAACAAAATCACAGGTCAACTTATTACTGATGCTGCAGTTAGTACTGATCATACTTAGTACTGATGGGGCAGAAACACTTAATACTGATGAGTTGATACTGGTGAAGACTATAACTAAGTTACTACTGATCATGCACATATTGAAGATACTACTGATCAATAGTAGTTACTACTGACGATGTATCTGGACTTACTACTGATCACCAGGTTTACTACTGATGTCACTTATTTACTACTTGTGATTGCAGAATACTACTGATGAGCGTTTATGGAATATATCAAGTCCGAGATCTTCGTAGAGATAGTTATAGAATGTAATTCAATGTATATCTTTATATTTTGAATGTAAATCAAGTCCTAGAATAACTAGGGTAAATAGTTTAGCTTCAAGGACTATTATAAATAGTTCCTTACGAATTGTAAACGTACGTGTGTATTGTTAACTCGATAATATACATTGAAGCTTTTTGTGAAACTGTGTTCTTAATATTTTCGTTTATTATTTACAGTTCATTGTTCTTAATATATTGATATAGTGTTGATCCGCTGCAACTTCTATAATCAATTAGATCTAAAGGTGTTTATTGACTAATCTATAGTTAATCGATCCTGACAGTTACCTCAACATCATTGACCATGGTGTTTGTCAATGCAATCAAGCTCAAGGTCCTAGAGGCTATAGCCGAAGCGGGACCCGATGTCGAACTCTCGGCTCACCAAATTGCTTCCCGTTTGTCAATCCCTAACCAAGATGCACCCGAGATGCTTGACCGGATGCTTCGGTTGCTCGCGAGCCATTCTATTGTCACTTGCACTCAAAGAGACCATGAATCAAAGCCGGTTCGAGTGTATGGACTCACCCCCGTAGCCAAATACTTCATCCCAAACGAAGATGGGGCGTCGTTAGGTGCGGTGATGGAGTTGCCCCAAGACAAAGTGTTCATTGATAGTTGGTAATTAGTTAAGAGTTTTGTTAATGACAGCCATAAAAGTTATCTTTTAACATGCATAAAAAGTTTATATATTCATTGATGAAGTAGTGATATTAAAATTCAAGGGATATCTTTACATTAATTATCGCTTCTTATTAATGGCTATTAGAGCTGTCATTATCATTTTCCATTAGTTAATTCTCAAAGTAATTTTTGTACAAAAATAATGACATAAGCCTTTTGTAACGTAGGGAACCAAATTTTCTTTTATTAACGTAGTCGGTTCGATTATTTAGACATTTTTTAATATGTATTACCTACATCGAATCAAAATGGTAGTTTCGTTGGTCATAAATAACATTTACCCTACATTCATTTATTTTGTGGAACAGGTTCGAACTTAAAAATTCAGTTCTTGAAGGAGGTATTCCATTTAATAGAGTTCATGGAACACACTCATTTGAATATCCAGCATCAGATGCTCGATTCAACAAGGTTTTTAATAAAGCCATGGTAAATCATACTGCTATCGTAATGAAGAAAATTCTTGAATGCTATCATGGTTTCAACAACCTCAAATGCGTGGTAGATGTCGGAGGTGGTTTGGGAACCAATCTCAATATGATCGTATTAAAATATCCCACCATTATGGGGATTAATTTCGATTTGCCACATGTGATTCAACATGCACCATTATATCCTGGTACGTTTAATAACATTTTTATTTCACTTTCTTTATTTTATAAATGTAGTTACACTTTAGTAATCGGGTTTGTATTGAACCTCAATGAGTTGGGGTAAAAAACAGGTCGACACGTCCAATTGTTTACAAACCAGGTTGGGTTCGGATTGACTTATATATGTATAAACTAGGCATGTGCAAGTTGGAACGAGAACCGACCGGAACCGCAGAACCGAGCGTCATCGGTTCGGTATTCGGTCCGTCCCAAACCATTTTTCTCGGTTCTTGGTTCGGATAGGATCCAAGTGGTTCAGTTCGGTTCTTGAACCGTGCACATGCCTAATATATTAAACAGGTCAATCCGTTTAGTTTTGTAAAGTTTTCCTTAAAAGAATGTAAATACTATACAATGCTCTTTTTATCGATTGAATTTAGATTTTGTAACTTAATTTTAAACGAATTTGATAATTTGATTTTTGTTTGCACTTAATTTATTTAAATCTTGTAATGGGTAACCCTTGTATTTGGATCCATTTTTATTTCTAATTTACCCACCAAGCTATTATGTTATGTGGGTCGGACCTCAGACGGGCATGTCTGCTGGGTTACGATGGGTTAAATGTGTACGGATTAAGGTTGTTTTTTATGACCCGAAATTATAAACATCTCGTGTTTGGGTTGAGTGATTCCAACTAGTCAAGTCAACCCGCTAACTTAAACCCGACTCAATATCCCACCCCTCTTATATAGATATTTACAATAACTTTAGGTATAGAACATGTTGGAGGAGATATGTTCAAAGAGGTTCCTCAAGGTGACGGCATTTTCATGAAGGTAATTGGCCAACAATTTTTTTAACCTAAAGTTATTTCTTTTTATAAGTACTTATCTTGTTAACTAATGACATATGTGACAGTTTATCCTACATGATTGGAGCGATGATCATTGTGAAAAACTATTAAAGAAGTGTTACAAGGCTTTACCCGATAAGGGGAACGTTATAATTGTAGAAGCGATTCTTCCTTTTTTACCCGACACGAGCTCATCGACCAAGGTGAACACACAATTAGATACACTCATGATGACGCAAGAGCAGGGAGGAAAGGAGCGTACCGAGGATGAGTTTCTTGCATTGGCTCTAGCGGGTGGATTCAAAGGAATGAGAAAGGAAACCTTTGCTTGCAATTGTTGGGTCATTGAATTCTATAAGTAGATCACTTTTAATAATATATGTACTTTATTTATCATCAATATTACTTGTTTTGTAACTCCCTAATTTCATTATCATATTATTACAAAAGAGTTCGTCTATGTTGGTGATTTGTATCACCAATATTATTTAAGTGTAATGGTATAAACTTGTTGACCAAATGTAATCTTAATAAATATTAAACAAGTAAGGATGGTGCGGAGTGCACGCTTGTTTAAATTTATTCTGATTAAATTACACCGACTGAACGGGGGTCCGGGGGCAGCGCCCCTGGGAACGGGGTCCAAGGGGCAGAAATTTTTTAAGGCTAATATTCCTTTATAAAAAATGTGTCGAAAATCCGAATTCTAAAATAAAATCCGGTTTTTTAACCCGTTCGATTTGACCCAATTCCGACCCGGTTTCGGGCAGTTTTGGCCAGTTTTATACGGTTTCCAAACTGCCAATAGCAGTTCAATTCAGTTTTCCACAGAATGTGGATTAAGGATGATTTTGGTCATAATCTTAATCTGGTACGAAATTCTCACAGCAAATTCATAAATTCTCTGTTCTTGAAATTGTGATTTTATCCGATTGAAGATTTCGTTGTACCGACGAAATACTTTGACCTGAAAGTGTTTCACGACTTCACAATTTTCCAAGTAAACGAAATCATCACGAAATTATCTAACAGCTAGAGGATCGATGGCCAAAGAGAAGAACTAGTTGTGAGGAGCTCTAGCTAGATCTTATAGTTAAGATTTAAATGTAGTTATTTTAGTTGCGGTTGCAATAGTGATTTATTTAGGGTTTATAGGGTGAGTCTGCGTAGATTTCGAAGTTAGTGAAGAAAGCGACACCAAACTCCATTAACGATCATGTGAGTCATATGATGAACTTTTTGACAAAATATCTTTATACTTAATAAAAGAAAAGAATTTTGAAATTTTGCCAAGTCACTCCATCCACGTCATAAATACGTCATAATTCATGTGCCACGTTCGCGTCTGAATCACAATCTCTATTCCACATCAACATTTTCTTACGATTTCTTCATCGTCATTGATTTCTCTTTCAACAAACGCGGTTGAAACGCCCTAATTTAACTCATCAACTATCTCCAAAACAAAGTGAGTGATTCACTGGTTTTTCACGTATGCTTAATTTTTGTTGGTTCTGATTTCCTCGAATGACTATGTAGGGTTTTTGTTGCCTCGAATGACTATGTAGGGCTTTTGTTGCCATCCCCATTGAAGATCTGTTCACAACCCTCAATCGTCTAATTTGAGATTTCTCAACGTCGATTTCAGATTTCCTCAATCGCTGATTGACTATCCAGGTAATTTTGAGGTTTCCTTTGCGTTCAACATCGCCAATTTCTATCGCCGACTTCAGATTTATCATGATTTACGATTTCAAATTCAAAGCCAATCCATCATCTCTGTGATTTATGATTTTAAATTTGTTCGACAGGTTATCTCAGCGGGTAATCAGCGATTGAGGAAATAATTTCAGAATGGGGTTAAGAATTGGGCTTATTCTTAGGCTAATATCAGAATTCGCTTTGATATATATTGAAGAAATGGGACTTCCAGCATTTGAAGCCATTTGGAACAGGTAAAAAATTTATAAAATAATTTGCAAATGTTTATTTAATTATTTTGATTGTATCTATCGTTTAGGGTGGAAAATTACCAAGAGTTGTGAACGGTGTGCTAGCTTTAAAAGGATACTGTGAATGGAAAAAAACATGTAAAAATGGAACATATAAGTATGTAGTAAATCCAAGACTCCTCTACAAGAAAGAAGGAAATGCTTTTGAAATTATTGGATACGGATCAAATTGCTAAACTTTGAAATTGAAAATAAGGTTAGTGTTTGTTATAAGTTTCTTATTTTACAAATTATGCAACAATAGAAACCCTGCTAACAAATTTGCATGATTCCTGTATTTTTAAGCCTCTTCAAGAACGTGTTCGTGAACTTTTTTCGGAATAGGAGCTAGCAGATGTTCGTGTGGCGAGTATGATTTTAGTATATTTATCTTCTTGAATTGCCTATTAATATTTCCTTTAACATAATCAATTAAAAATATCTTTTGACAACCCTAATACTAATAATAATAGTAATATTGATATGAATACTGATATTGAGAATCAAACAAAATACAAAAGGCTGCAAAACCATGAGAAACTCAAGATGCTGTTAAGATGTGGAAAGAAAATGGATTTTCAAGGTTGAATTCCTCTTTTTTTTTCTCAATTACAAATCATAATTATAAGAAAGTATTTTCTTTTCTAGCTAATTTATTATTATATGTATTAATTTCCAGTTTGATTTTGTAGCTTTATAATTGCTGCTCTAGACGTTGATCCTTGGAGTGTTGTGAAGGAGGTTCTACCATTTATATCGTTTTCAGCTCCATTTGTAATTTATCACCAATATCTTCAGGCTACCCTAAATTTTTAATATCTATTGTTGGTAATAATTATAGTAAGAAGGTATTTGGATTTGGTTTTTTAATTATCTTATCATTACTACAACTTCAAAAGGTATAATCACATCGAATCACTCTCTTTTAGAGATGTTCAACTACAGCTGATTATCTTATTTCAATATAACATAATCATTTAAGCCCTACTGATTCATCTATTATTTTCCTAGGTAGCTCAATTTGATCATTTTCATGTTGATGCAACAATTGCTGATGTACCAGCAAGAACGTGGCCTTTTTTTAATTCAGATGAACATAAATTTACAATTTGTTGCTTATTATTGACATGTGGGGTGGCCCTGCTACTCCATTACCGAGTCAATGCACTTATCAGAAATATTAAATTTTTTTATAATCAGATTGTTTGAAATATTGGAAACACTAATACTATTTTGTTACATTTTTATAGGCTATGGTTCACGAGTTGATAGGTATTAGACACAATAAGGTAGATTTAGGAAATTTTAGATAGAGCACTCATGTTAGTTTCACAAACAGAGCAAGAGGTGGCTTGCGTGCTAGAGATGATGATTGATCCAAATTCTTCATTCTATATGATATGAATATTTCAGACTTTTTTTTTGTTAAAATAATCCTTCTTTAAAGGAAGAAAGAACCAACATAATTTTTTATAATAATAATATTTATGCATTTGTGCCTGAGGTGATAAACATAAACTACTCTACAAGGCATTCATCAATCAATTGTAAGATGTTACTTTGCTTCTATACAATTAACGAAAATTGTATGAAACCTGGACTTGAGATGTGGAGATGGAGACCGAGAGTTGAATGGGCGGGTCAAGTATTGGTCAAAATTAAATTCAAATTATAAGAGATGTAATAGTCAAGATTAAATATAGATTTGATTTTTGACTATTTTGGCAAAAGGAGTCTTATTATTTGTGTACTTCCAGTTATTGTTCATCATGTGTGTTTGTTTGAATACTTAACATGGAATTTGAAATATTTAATTACTAAGCTTATAATTGGTTCTGTAATGTGTGTGTGTGTGTTTTTCTTTTCACAACGAGCTTATAATTGGTGTTGCAATGTCTGTGTTGGGCACAATAAGCTTATAATTGGTGTTGTAATATCTATATTTCGCGGGGTTTGAATTTTAAACGGTAGTCGCAAATGTGGCAATGGTGAATTCAGTCCACACACACCTACTAATAAATGTTAATCAATTACAATAAAGCATTTCATTCAGGTTATTGAACATATGAAGTAAGGTAAACTTTGTCTTTGATGGTCAAACTGGATACACTTCATTGTCAAAGTTGACATGAATTTGTAGAAACCTTGTGAATATCTTTTTATCAAAATACTAAATGGATTTATCATTGTTGAAAGCTATATGGATTTCCACATCTTATATGGAAATCTGGTTTTAACCTGTAATTTGGATTTTATTATTTATTTTTATAAGTTATCCGTGATTTATCACGGGTTACAGGCTAGTACATATATATTTGAAAGAAAATTAATATTTCTAATGCATTTTTTTTGGGTTTTTAAAAATAAGGTTTCCGAGTTCAGGGTCCCAGATTCAAAAAAAAGGTTTTCAAAAATCACAAATTCAAAAATAAGGTTTTCAAATGTGTTAGAAACATTAATTTTCGTCAAAAATTTCTCATATGACATACTCCGTTGTTATGTAGTTGTTACTCTATGCGTTAACACTTAAAAATATATTCCTTAGACGTTTACATGACAATAATGTGTTGACATTCCACTATATGTGTAGTATTTATTTGTGTGGAAATTTTGTCTTTAAAAAGGTATATTGGAGAAATAAACTGCAAGAAAACTGAATGGGTCAAAAGGTCACAATTTAGTCAAAACGAGCTCCAAATCACGTGGCTTTTGTTGGAGCATAGTGAGTTTTAAACGTTTATGATACGTTCAACAATGGCGGATGCAGAAATTAAAGTTAAGGTGCAAAAAGATTTAACTTAACAATTGCAAAATAGCTACCAAACAACAACAATATAGTTGCTAATGCACAATTGATATTTTGTTGGGTTATTTAGAGGCCTTTTGGGCTTTACTACCATGTTATTATAATAATACGACTTGTAGTAATATTTATATCTTTCTAACATAAAACACAATACATACATATTATCAATATCATTTTAAAACAAAAAAGTGAAGCAGCACTTATATGACTTATCAGTTATCAAAGTAAAGGGACACAAACAATATTACAAAATTTGAAATGGACAACTTGACACAACTTAATGAATACTTATAAATTTGCTCGTAATTTATTATACTCTTTTACAAGCATGAATTTGAACTTTACATATTTTGGTAACAATAACAAAATTTTATCTTTCATAATTACAAATTACACCAATTTTTTCGTATGTAACACTATTCATCACAATAAACTTTATTCATTTTTATATAGTAAATAAAATATATTAATATTATATACTCCCTACGTCGTATAAAAAACTTCTCATTTAACTTTGGCACAAGTTTTAAGGTGATATTAGTGGTGAGGTCATTGGTAATAATTTTGATTAAAATATAAGATTGGTTTGGAGACAGAAAGATAGTTAGAGCATCTCCAATGGGAGGTTGAAGAAAATGTTGATACTATTTGAATAACCTCTAAAATGACTTTTTACCATTGGAATAAATGATTTTTTTAAGAGGTCACTCCAACCACTTGATCTTCTCCAACCACTTAAACAACTTTCAATGTTTGATTCTTTTAGTCCCTATATTTAACAATTTCACATTTTAAACTCATGTATATACTACCTCCGTATCAAAATAAGTGATACACTTTTCATCTAGGGGTGGAACAAAATAAGTGATACACTTTTAAAACTTATCTTATTTGGTAAAAAAATGAGACTCATCCCCCACTAACTATCTACTTTAATAAAGTGAAATTACTCGTTTACCCTTACTTTTACTTTTAAACATCATTAATATCACTTTATTCAATAAAAATGAAACACATTCCCATTCCTCACTAACTATCCACTTTAATCTATCTTAATTCACCTTTTAATCTTTTGCCTCAAAAACCGTGATTCTTAAAATGTATCTATTAGGGTCATTTTAATTGTATTCAATAGTTAGGGGACTAGTTGTGTAATATTGTATAAATGATAAACTAGTAATTAGCCTTAAGCATGATGATTAGTGAGATATGTATTTAAGGGAAATTTACATTCACTAATTGTAAGCTTTCTCACACTTAAGAGTATTACACTTTTGAAAGCCTTCCTTCCCTCCATCTTTCTCTCTCAACTACACACACTAAAACACCAAGAACACACACACTTGATTCATCAATTCTTCTCAAATCACCATGGATTAGCTTGAATTCAATCAAATTAGATCTCTCAGTATCACTTATTTTGATACGGAGGTAGTATTTATATGTGAATAATTTATTATTTTTATAACTATAAATTATAATTTATCATATTTCAATACTTTTTAAGGTCAAACATTATAATATTTTTGTAAGAGAAATTTTATAATAATGTTAAGTTTTATAATGCTATAAAAATTGTTAAATTACATAAGTGAGGGGCATTTATAAAACATTTGATATAGATAAAGGTAAATTAGTAATATTAGTGAAAAAGTCTTTAGAAAGATTAACCATTGGAGAGGTTTTCAGCTAATAGGTTATTAGATGATGTGACAAAAGTAATAAGTCATTGGAGAGGTTAACCATTGTGGATGCTCTTAGTGGATAATTAGTAGTGTGATCCTTAGTAATAATAGTATTTTATTATGTGGAGCCCATCAAATGTTAAAAATGAGAAGCTTTTGTGGGACAAAAATTTAGGGTGAAATGAGAAGTTTTTTTTTTTGGACGGATGGAGTATATCTTTTCATTGTTTCCATTATCTTAATCGATTACAAAGTAACGTGTAAAGTTCAGAATAACACATGAAGAGTAATGATATTTAGTCATATCATTTGGTTTTACTCATAGTCCTACTCATTAGATGAAGACATGTGTCAAAGGATAAAATCAAAGGATAATATTAAGATCGAGAATTAGTGGAGTACACATGTCATCCTACTAAGTGGGTCAAACTATGAATATGACCAAATAATAAGACTAAATATCATTTCTCATACATTAAAGCAAAATTAATTTAGTGCAAATATATTCTTTATTGATTATTTTTTTTACACTATTTTATGATAATTTTTAGTCAATATATTGGAGATATTTTCAAATACATGAATATATTAAAAGGTTAATGAGAGATCTAATGTGATTGAATTCAAGCTAATTCATGATGATTTGAGAAGAATTGAAGATTCAAGTGTGTGTGTTCTTGGTATTTTAGTGTGTGTAGTTGAGAGAGAAAGATGGAGGGAATTGAGAGCTTTCAAAAGTGTGTTTCAATTAAGTGAGGAAAGCTTACATCATTAGTCATCACAAGGGGTATTTATACGCTAACCTCTAAACACACTTAAACTAGTCTAATTAAGGCTAATTACATCATTTAAGCTCAAAACTAGTCCTAACAATCTCCCCCTTTTTGAACTTTAGCACTTCATCCCATTCTTTCTTCTTCAATTTCTACTTTTGGCTCATTATGATATTCGTTTATGCTCAGATGTGCTTCAAACTGTTTTGCTCTTCAATGTTTACATCTGATTAGCTTGAGAAGAAATTGAGATTTCAAACACTCAACGAAAATATTTTTGTTTCGTTGAATCTGTCGGTGTAAGAAAGTCCTAAAACTGGTTTCCTAAGGATTTAAAAGTTCTGGATATGAAATATCAGTTTTGTAAGGATTTGTCTGGGATTTTCAAATATTGGAGATTTTTTTTTATAGAGGTTTTTGTGAGGATTGGATAATGATGTTTTGGATTCTGAAAAGAATGATTTGAAAGTTTAAGTCTTTCGATGTGTGTGTTTTTAGAATTTTGGAAAGAATAATTTGTACGGTTAAGCTTGAGATAGATGTGGTTGAGATTTTTAGAGGAATTTCTGTAGATGAATCGGTTTTCTTCTTCTTCACTTGTTTTTCCGTTAAGTACACTGATTATCATTTTCTGTTTCTCTTAGTCACATGATATAAACAATTTATGATTTTGCATTTGATTTGAGTACATGAGTTATTAATTTTCTTCTTTGATGGGATGTTTATGGTTCTTTTTGATGTTGTTCAGTTATAAATCCGATATTTGAACTATTTCTTGCTCTTTTTCTCCCCCTCATGAGGATCATGACCAGGGTCCTCATGATAAAGCTTAATAGTTGCGTTTTGGAAACAAAGAGAGGAATTGTGTGTCGGAATGAGAACCAGAAACATGTAGTACTCATGAAGTAACCACAAAAAAAATGATTTGATCTAAAAATATTGGAGAAAAATATTTGAAAATGAAGAATAACATTGTCAATAACCACGTGAAGGCATAAACAGATGCAATCTTTACTGAAGAACTTCAGTAAAGAGATCGTTTACGAATATGACAAACACGATGATTAGAGACATTGTTAATCAAATATTTGATATTTAAAAGAGAATAATTTGTGTGGTTATATCAAAGATCAGTGAAGTATACCACTTATAAAGATGCAATCTTCTCTGAACATGTGCAGAGAAGAGATCAACGGATATACAAAGATCTATAATCTAACAGTGCATTAAAAATGATTTTAAGTGTGTGAGAACTGGAGAAAGTCAGAATTGAATCTGAGCATGTTAGAGAAAATGAAAAATGATTTCTCCATTGATCGTTTAAGTACGAAAATCGTTTGAAAAATGGTAAGAACAATCAATCCAAGATGGTGTTAAAAGCAGATGCAATCAGTACTGAGTTGAAGCAGTAAAGAGATCAACGAATTTAACAGCAAATTGTGTTGAGTGTTGCAAACAAGTCATTTAAAAAATGAAAAATTTTATTGTGCAAAATCAGGTATTTGAAAAATTGAGCAACAACGCAAGAGAGAAAAAAAAAAAATTGTTATAAACAGATGCAATCTTTACTAATCAAGACTAGTAAAGAGATCGTTTACGAATATGACAAAAATTTGTATCCTACGTTGTGAACACATCATTGTGAGCACAAAGTGAGTTAAAAAAAATTTGGAATACTGAGCATCACAGATTAAAAAAAAAATTATGAGATTGTGATGTCAACAACTCAATATGATTAAAAAAAATATTTGTAATTGAGTACTGATTTGGAAAATAAAAATTGTATGTAAGAGGAGAAAATTTTGATTTACAACAGAAGACTTTTGACAATGAAGGAACACAAAGGTAGCAATGAGAAATAAGAGAATTTGCAATAAACAGATGCAATCAGTACCAACCTAGACTGGTAAAGAGATCGTTTACGAATATTGCAAAAGCTAATATTCAACATTGATAACCTTGTGTGATTGTAAATTTGTAAGAGGTTGAAAAACTGTTATGAGATAAAAAAAATTTATTATCAATATAGAATAAGAAAATTTGTAATAAACAGGTGCAATCAGTACCAATTGAGATTGGTAATGAGATCGTTTACGAATATTACAAAAATTGATATCACATATTGATAATTATAAAAAAAATTTGAATGTAGCATTGAAATAGTATTTAGCGATTATAAAAAGATGCTCCCCCTCAACAGTTGGTTTTCAAAAATCATACAACAGTTATGCTCCCCCTTGACATATGAATGTTTATTTTCTCCCCATTGACAAGTGAAAATGACAAGTCTCCCCCTCAACCGATGATATCGATGAAAAACGGGTTTCAAGCAAAGGTACTTGAAAGCCATTTTATTATTATATAAAAAAAAAATTAAAAACAAAAACAATAAAAACAAAAAAAATAAAGCAGTAAAACGGTTTAAGTTTTGAAATTTAGTATACCAAGCTTAGACACAAGAAAATTAAAGCGTTTTTCGTCTAAAGCCTTGGTAAACAAATCAGCTAATTGAAGGTCGGTTGACACGAACTGCAATTCCACAGTACCGTGTTCAACATGGTCTTTAATAAAATGATATCGAAGATCAATATGTTTAGTTTTGGAATGTTGAACATGATTGCATGAAATTACAATTGCACTTCGTGAATCACAATATAAAGGAATAAAGCTGTATGAAAAGCCATAATCTTTTAATTGTGATTGCATCCAAATTACCTAGGATAAGCAGCTTGCAGCAGCAACATATTCTGCTTCTGCAGTGGAGAGAGAAACACAATTTTGCTTTCGAGAAGACCAGCTCACCAACTTAACTCCCAGAAATTGAACACTTCCAGATGTACTCTTGCGATCCAGCATACACCCAGCATGATCGGCATCAGAAAAAGCAGACAAATCAAACGAAGTTTCTTTATGATACCACAGACCAAGATCTCGAGTACCCTTTAGATAGCGAAATATACGTTTGACTGCTTGAAGATGTGATTCTTTAGGAGCAGCCTGATACCGGGCACATATGCACGTTGAAAACATAATATCTGGTCGACTCGAGGTTAAATATAACAGTGATCCAATCATCCCTCGATAATTAGTGACATCAACAAGTTTACCATCAGGATCAGCATGCATTTTAGAACCAGGCATGAGATATTTTTTCAAAAGATCAGTGATATACTTGGATTGATTAATAAAGATCCCGGTAGGTAATTGACGAACTTGAAGACCAAGAAAGAAGTTCATCTCACCCATCATACTAATTTCAAAACGTTTGACCATAAGAGCAGAAAACTTTTTACAGTATTTGGGATTTGTAGAACCAAAAATGATATCGTCGACATAAATCTGAATGAGAACAATATCATCCCCTTGGCGCTTGATGAACAGAGTTGAATCAACTTTTCCTTTTGAAAAACCAGAATCAACTAAAAAATTTGAAAGCACATCGTACCACGCACGAGGAGCTTGCTTTAACCCATACAATGCTTTGTCGAGAATATAACATGATCAGGAAAACATGGATCTACGAAACCTTCAGGTTGATGAATGAAAACTTCTTCATTGAGAATGCCATTTAAAAATGCAGTTTTTACATCCATTTGATAGATTGTAAAATTCTTATGTGCTGCATATGCCAAAAATATACGAATGGCTTCTATTCGTGCAACCGGAGCAAACGTTTCTTCAAAGTCAATACCCTCTTGTTGAGCATACCCTTTCGCAACTAAACGTGCTTTATTACGAATTACAATCCCATTTTCATCCTTTTTATTTTTGAAGATCCACTTAGTACCAATAACAGATTTTCCGGGAGGTGTTGGAACCAGACGCCAAACTTTTAAGCGTTCGAATTGATTTATTTCTTCTTGCATAGCAAGAATCCAGTCTGGGTGTGACAGAGCTTCACTGACTTTCTTAGGTTCATCTGAGCTTAGAAAAGCAGAGAATTGACATTCATCGGCAGTGGCTTTATGAGTTTGAACAGAAGATTCAGGATTACCAATTATTTGAAGAAAAGGATGATCTTTTGTACATTTCAGAGAATGCAGAAGTGGTAGTTGACCCGGATTAATATTTGACGTATCAGTAAATGTTGGATGTGGGATAATTGTAGTTTGAGTGTTGGATGTAGAGGGCGGTGTATCAACACGTGTAACATTGAATTTGGAAAAATCAATCACCAAAGGGTGAACTTGGGCTTGAGCTAAAGATGAGTCCGATGTATTTGTAGCTTGAGCAGGAGGTGATAGAGTATCCGGTGATGATTGGTTGTCCAATGAAGGAGAAGAATCTGAATCAGTTAAGATTGTATTGGGAGAACTAGAAGTAGGAGATGGAGAATCAGTGGAACTTGAATTTTGCATTTCAGGTACGGTAATAGACTGAGCATCGGCCACTGATGGAAAATGATCGTCATCTGTTTCTACTAATCTGTGTCGGATGTTATGATAATCATCATAAAAATGTTCAAATAAAATATCAAGATCATTTTCTGATGTGGAAGGAGATGATAAAGGTAAAAGAGATTCGATTTCTGAAGTGAGTGAGGCAATTAGAAAAGTCTCATCAAAATTAACGTTAACACTTTCTCTAATCGTCCGGTTTGACCGATTGTACACTCTATAAGAAGCTGAGTCTCGTGAATATCCTAAAAAAATTCCTTCATCAGCCTTTTCATCAAATTTATTCAATTTATCTTTATCATTCAGGATGAAGCACCGACTCCCAAAAATATGTAAAAATTTGACATTTGGAATGCGTTTATTGATTAATTCATATGGAGTTTTGTTGTATGCTTTGTTGATGATTGAACGGTTTTGAGTGAAGCATGTCGTACTAATGGCTTCTGCCCAAAGAGATAATGGGAGTTTAGAATATGAAAGCATGGTACGAGCAGCTTCAACTAAGGTACGATTTCTTCGTTCAACCACCCCATTTTGTTGAGGTGTTCGGGCAGCGGAAAATTGATGGGTTATACCAACTGATTCAAGAAAAGAATCTAACGTTTGATTTTTAAATTCAGTTCCATTATCAGTACGAATGGTATGTACTTTTAAATCTAAATTTATTTGAGTTTTCTTGATAAATGCTATGATGATATTAGCTGCTTCATCTTTTGTACGTAAGAAATGAACCCATGTATAACGAGAATAATTATCAACAATTACCAACACATAGCGTTTGCCTGCTAACGATTGAACGCTCATGGGACCACATAAATCCATATGAAGTAATTCAAGCGGTTTTGAAGTACTTTCAACTGGTTTGGACTTATGAGACTTCTTAGTCATTTTGCTCATTTCGCAAGACGAATAGAGATGATCTTTTTCAAATTTAACATCCGGAAGACCAGATACATGACCACCTTTTACCAATTTATTGATTGTTTTGAAGTTAAGGTGAGAGAGGCGACGGTGCCATAACAAAGATTCACCCGATGAGGCTGTTGACATTAAACATACTTCTTCAAGTGGGACCACATCATTTAGATTGATAGTAAACAGATTTGTATCACGTGTTCCGGTAAGAAGATCTTCACCTTCATAGGTGCGAACAGCACATTTCTTTGTTCGAAAATTGACTTCCAATGTCTTATCACAAAATTGACCAATACTAAAAAGATTGTGAGCGAGATCATCTACATAATCCACATTTCGAATGACTAAATGGTGACGAATGATATCACCAATACCCATGATGGCAGCTAGATGATCATTTCCAAAACGAACAGTTCCCAAATATTTGTCTCTAAAATTTGTTAACAAGTCCTTGTTCCCAGTCATGTGTCTTGTACAACCAGAATCAAGATACCATACATTCTACATAAAATAATTAAAACAAAAAGGTACCCAATCAGAAATGGGTCCTATACGATTAGTAAATGATGTTTTATGAAGAATGATTGATATAGAATGAATTTAGAGAGTTTGCGAACTAAAAGGAGGCAGTTCCATTTTTGGTATTTTTATAATCCATTTAAAGGATTTTTAAGGGAATGTAAAATCCAGTTTGAGTGTTCATTTTGAATCCATTTATATTTAACAAATTTGGATGATTTTAGAGAAGAAATCATAGAATCAGATTTTGACGATTTAGTTGGAGACACGACGCGATAGACTGATCTTGTCGATTTAGGTGTAGAGACCACGCGATAAACGGATTTAGGTGTTGAAACTACTCGATAAACTGATTTTGAAGAGGTAGGAGAAGAACGTGTAGTTAGAGGTGTTTGTGATTTAGCAAGAATGGTTTTGCATGGTTCTAGATAACAAATTGTACATGAATGAATGATTAAACCATTTTTATGAAGTACAACATGTCGAGAACCACACGGAGCATCTTTTCTGACAAAATATCGTGTATCATATTGAGAAATTGGTTTATTAGTTTTTCGATCGAAATACACCTTTTTACCATTTTTAGCTGTTTTAACAATCAAATTAGCACCATTAACAGAGTGATTAACAGGACGATAAATTGCAGAATCATATACAATGCCATAAAGTGTAGCAGGAGAAATAAAATTTGTTGAGTTATTACATTTATTGGAATTAGAAAAAGAAGAAGCTAAAAACGAAGTAAATTTAGACTTCTTAAGTTCCTTTGACTTAAGCATACTAGACTTAGTTGACTTAGACTTCTGAAACTGCTCAACTTCTTTCACCCCACCTTGCATTGGTCTCCTAAGCTTGGAATTTAAATTTCTATCTGAAAAATTTAAAACAAGAGAATTAGAATCGCGTTTTAAAAGAATTGGAATTTGAGGAATAGAGAAAATATCCTTGAGAGACTTTGGCTTTGGAGAAGCACTTTGACCAGAGACAGATGTGATGTTAGCTATTTTATTTTCTAGCTCACGAATTTTGTTTTGAAAATCTGATTTTTCTTTGTCAAATGCCTTATGTGTGTCATCGATTTCATTTTCCAACTGACAAATTTTCTTTTCTATAATTAGAGATGGTACGTAAATCTTTGGTGTTACTTTTTGTTGAAGTACAACATTACCTTTAATCTCAAATTCTTCTGGTTTAATAATTGGAAAATAATCATCATTTTCAAAGTTTGACTTTTTAGTTTCATATGTTTTATTTAATTCAGTGTAATTGAAACTAATTTGCACATTCTCCTTTTTAGCTCTGTTAAAAGTCCCAATTTCTTCCTCTTCATTTGTCATCTTGAGAAAATGCGGCAAGATATCTCTGTATCTTGGATCATATAACGTTGGAACCATTGTACACGCCTTTTTAAGAAATTCTGGATTATCAGCTCCTAGTCCTTCTCGGGAGTTGAAATATTTGAAGTCTTTAGGCTTGTTCAAATGGATGGTTTGATCAGTGTGTCCTCTCTTGACAATTAATTCCTAAAGGTGTTTGATATGACAATTCAATTTAAGATTTTCATTTTTAAGCGTCTGAATCACATTTTGTTTTGTTCTCATTTCTTTTAATGCAATAATTTTCTGTTCATGTAATTCCTCTGTTAATTCTTTGATTTGGGAGTTTAGAGATTTAAATTGTTTTTCAAATTTAGCAAACTCTTTTTCTTTACGTGCAATACTGTTTTTGTTAATTTGATAATCATCCCAGACTTTAGAGTAAAGTTTGTAATTATGATCATATTTATCTTTGAACTATGATACTTGCTTTTGTAACTTCAGATTTTCTTGCTTGAAAACTGTATGTTGTTGAATATAATGAGCAAGTTTATTACCCAGAAAAGCATTTTGTTCATTTTGTTTTTCCAAATTGTTTAAGCGATCTTGAAGGTGATTATTTAAATTTTGTGCATTCAAAAGGTTTTGTTTTAAAGAATCAACTTCAGATGTCTGATTTTGAACAAAACAAGTATCAGAATTAGTGGAATTATTTTCATTAGAGGGAAGAGAAGTGTGTACCTTGTCATCCTCGCCATCTGTCTCAGCAATTCTTTCAGCAACCTCAGCATTTTCTCTTGCCATAAAGCACAGGTTGGCAGCATATTCTTCATCTTCCGGATCCGACTCATCCATCCATTGAAGGTCTTCTGCTAACAACACTTTTCCTGCCTCAATTTGTTTGGCCATTAGCATCTTTCTTTTAAAGAACTCAGAATCACGGACTTTAGGTTTCTTGCAATCACGTGAGTAGTGTCCAGCAATTACACAATTGTAACATTTTTTCTGTGGATCCAATGGTATGAGTTTTGGCTTTTCAGTTGGTTGTGTTGTAGATGAAGTAGGTGGAGTAGATTTAAAGTTGGATGAGTATCTTTGGTTGTTGTTTGTTGATTTGGAGTAGTACTTCTTCTGATAGTTTGAGATTAGGGACATTGCCTGAAGTACATCCTCAAGATCTTTTTCCATATCATCAGGTGGTAAGAATGCAGACGGTTCTACATTTTCTGATATTTTAGGATATGTATGATACTGATGATGTTGCTTGGTGAGAAATGAAAGAGTATCTGCAGTCTCTTGGCGGTTTTGAGCTGTCTCTTGACGACTTTTAGTTAAGTTTTTGACCATTGGCTCATTTTGGTGCAAATATTCAAAAAGTTCATGAATATCAATCAGACTGAGATCTTTATGTTGCATGGCACTATTCCCAAACATTTCCCACTCAGGAAGAATACTGTTGATAAATTTGATATTCACCTCCAAATTTTCTTTTCGCAAGTAGTTTTTGCGAAGATCATTCAACAATGTACAATACCGATGATAAGTGCTCTCCAAGTCTTCTCCGATCGTGGCTTTGAATGTCTGATAATTATTCAAAGCAGAAACCATTTTAGTTTTCTTTCCTAAAACTGTGCCCTCCATTTGTTTTCTGATTTCATCCCAAAGTTCTTTTCCCGTTTCAAGGTTATCCAAACTGTTGTAGATTTCATTTGGCAGTCCTTGAAGCATAAAGGAATACGCTTGAACATCAGCTTTAGCACGTCGTTTTTGTTGAGTATCATACTCATCAGGAGGAACTAGACGTTTACCACCAATAAGTGGAGGAGTAGCAGTTGGATCAAGAACAATATCATCATAAAATACCGCTTCCCCATTATTGAGTGAGTCAATAATTTCCTTATGTAGCTCCTGATTCTTAATAAAGTGGAGAAATCTTTTCTTTCACTGAGCATATTCTCCTGTATATGGTTTTAGATCAGTTCCGATTGTGAGTGCATCTTTAGAAGACATTTTAAAATGATTTTTAAGGAAAATTGGAATTTAAAAACAATTTGGGCCGAAGACTATGTTGGGCCGAAAACTTTGTTCGGACCGAAGATTTGTTCGGGCCGAAGAGTAGTTCGGGCCGAAGATTTGTTCGGGCCGAAGATTTTGTTCGGGCCGAAGACTAATTTGGGCCGAACAATGAAGCCGAACTTAAGGTTAAACAGTTGGGCCGAACTCTTTGATGAGCCGAGAACAGTGATGAGTTCGAGCCGAACACACGAGCCGAGAACTTGAGCCGAAGACCTTGTGCCGAACACTGAGCCGAACACTTTCAAGCCGAACACTTAGCCGATAACAGTGTTGTGTTCGGGCCGAACTTGTTCTTGAGCTGTTCGTGTTCGCAGCTTCAAAAACTCACCATTTCGATCCAATCTCGCTCAATACTTGACCAATTTCAATGATTTCAATCCCTAAATGCTCGAAAATGATTTCCTAACACTTTGATCCGATAATATCCTTCAATCCATAACGACACAGCTCGAATTCTTCGATTTTCAGAGACTTTTTGAGTTTTTTAACTTTTGCACAAAAATCACTGAATCATGATCAATTGTTGATGGAATTGATCGAAATTTGATTTTATTGTTATTAGAATCAATGGAGAAACATTAATCTTCACTCAATTCATCGATTTAAACAGAAAAATTTGCAAATTAAATTTCAAGTGACGAACAAACTTTTTCTTCAAAAAATCTCAGATCTGGATCAAATCATCACGAATTTGGATCTACTCTTAGAGAGTTTATGCTCTGATACCAATTGAGAGATCTAATGTGATTGAATTCAAGCTAATTCATGATGATTTGAGAAGAATTGAAGATTCAAGTGTGTGTGTTCTTGGTGTTTTAGTGTGTGTAGTTGAGAGAGAAAGATGGAGGGAATTGAGAGCTTTCAAAAGTGTGTTTCAATTAAGTGAGGAAAGCTTACATCATTAGTCATCACAAGGGGTATTTATACCCTAACCTCTAAACACTTAAATTAGTCTAATTAAGGCTAATTACATCATTTAAGTTCAAAACTATTCCTAACAGTTAAGATAAAAAAGATATGTGTCAAAATATAGCAAGATTATTTTTTCAGTTAAAAAAATACGATCTTTTAACAAAGATTCCATTTCGAACTCAGGAATTTGTCAAATAAGGACCACAAAAGATATTTTACAAGACGTGTTCTTTAATTTACTACCATATTTTTGGGTTTTTTTTAACTAAGATGTGTTTTCAGTATCCAATTTAACATTTTAAATAAATTATATGTCAATTCAAACATGTGTTTTTATGAGATTAGAATGCCATTTTCATGTGACTTTGAAATAACATATTAATGTTGTTCTGTCAAAGTTGATTAGGTGATCTCTCATTCTCTCTTATCATTATTTTATTTAAAGTAACTTTGATTTGTGAATTGAAAAATTGTATTTTTTCCGACTAAAATCTTCATATATTGATCAAATGAGAGAAAATTAATAATTGATATATGAAATACATTAGTTCTATTTCCTGATCACATCATCTTATTTGTACACTTACATTGATCAAATGAGAGAAAATTAATAAGTCAGAAGATTTAGCAGAAACTAGTATCATTTCTTTTGTGAATTTACTAACTATCCAAACAAAGACAACCTGTTTTGGCCTCAATTTTTTTTAGCGTCACATAATTTATTTCAATTTATTTATAACGGAACTTGAACCATGACCTATAGGACATAGGTTGTTGCCCTAGTCTACAAGCCTTGTGCAATAACAGGTTAAACTTATCTATCTCTTGTGAATGATTAATTAATTAACTTTAAAGTTAACCAAACCTACTTTCCTTGTTTGAGCTAAACCACTCTAGCATATATATTATATAAAGGAGTGGAACAATTAAGAGATAGAGGAATAAAGTGCACCCTTTAGTTTCCTTTAGTTTTTTTAGTGTTGTGTGAAAATGGGTTCCAATGAAGAGCATTTCACATATGCAATGGAACTTGTTACCTCCACGTCATTGACCATGGTTTTGGTCAATGCAATCAAGCTCAAGGTCCTAGACGCTATAGCGGATGCGGGGCCCGATGCCCAACTTTCGGCTCACGAGATTGCATCTCGCTTATCAATTCCGAACCAAGATGCTCCCAACATGCTTGACCGGATGCTTAGATTGCTTGCAAGCCATTCCATTGTCACTTGCACCCAAAGAGACGATGAATCAAAACCGACTCGGGTTTATGGACTCGCTCCGGTTGCAAAATACTTTATCGCGAACAAAGACGGTGGGTCCTTAGCTGCGATGATGGAGTTGCATAATGACAGGATTTACATAGAAAGCTGGTAAGTTTAGAACATTGGGACACTTTTATATATAGGGTTGATTTAATTAATTTATGGATGTTTATATTTATATATATTCTTTTTTGGAAAAAAGGTTTAAGCTTAAAGACTCAGTGGTTGAAGGAGGTGTGGCATTTGAAAAGGTTTATGGAAAACATGTATTTGAATATTTAGGGTTAGATGCCAGGTTTAACAGGGATTTAAACAAAGCCATGCTGGATCATAGTACCGCTGCGATGACGAAAATTCTTGAATGCTATCGTGGATTCGATAACCTCAAAAGTGTGGTCGATGTCGGAGGTGGTCTAGGAATAGCTACCAATATGATTGTATCCAAACATCCCACAATTGAAGGCATCAATTTTGATTTGCCACATGTTATAAAACATGCATCACTATATACTGGTGTAAAACATGTTGGAGGGGATATGTTTCAAGAGATTCCACAGGGTGAAGCTATTTTTATGAAGGTAATTTGTCATGATCCTATTTGTACTTTAAAATGGCCAAAATGTATTTTACTATTATAAACTTGACTGATTGAGTTTTTTACTACCTAAACTATTAAAAATGCAACATGATAATATGAACTTGACAAAATGTTCGATTTAGTACCATGATTCATTAATTTGATCGCGTTTTTCTCACGTGATTTGTTTCTAATCTCAATATGTTGAGATGAACGTATATTTTTAAGTCCGTCAAAAGCTCAAACGAAACTAAGTCAAGTAAGCAAATGTGATTAATTTAATAAGCTATGTATTAAATTAACTATTTTTTCAAGTTCAGGGTGCCATGTTACACATTTAATAATTCATGGTACTAAAGCAATGTTTGGGAAAACTTATTTAAGGGGCTTTTAAGCTTATTAGCTTATTAAGCTTGAATTTAAAAGCTCCTTAAATAAGCTTTCCCAATAATGCCCTAAAGGATACCGAAAGTTCAGGGTTTTAAGAATTTAAGATACATTTTAGCCTTTTAAAAATTAAACATCCTTTCTAAATTATGAATATGGATTATGGAACAGTTTATACTACATGATTGGAGTGATGATTATTGTATAAAGTTGTTGAAGAACTGCTACAAGAGTTTGCCATATGATGGAAAGGTCATTGTGGTAGACAATATTCTTCCTTTTTTGCCGGAGATGAGCTCTTCGGCCAAAGCCGCAATTCAATTGGATGCGATTATGATGATACTAAGTCCTGGTGGCAAGGAGCGGACCGAGGATGAGTTTCTTGCCTTAGCTAAAGACAGCGGATTTGCGGGCATTAGAAAAGAATGTTTTGTTTGTAACTTGTGGATCATGGAATTCTACAAGTAGAAGTATTTTGTAGAGTGCAATTGAAGTGCTATCAAAACCATAAGGGTTGAAATGTAATAGTGTAATACTTTAAGGGTGGAAGGTGTACATAGTTTGTTACTTTTAACAAACATGTGTTTCGAATTCCTCTCTAATAAGAGTGTTTTATTTCAAAAATATTAATTTCATTCTCGTGGTATTCTTTAATTTCACCACCATCACTTGCCTCCGCCATCGCCTCTTATCCTCCCTTCTCATCCTCTTCTTCTTTGATACTAATTGATTTTATGGTTTAAATTACGAATTTGTAGTTAATTTCTTTAGTAGTTGCTAAGGTTTTGATTCAAAAACACCAACACATTCATCGATTTCTTACGGATTTGACTAAGAAACACCAACTTTTAATTGTTTTTTTTTTTTTTTTGAACAGCAAAAAGAAGACACCGGGTCGAGCTTCGGTATTGCCATCACGCTCCCGGAGACCTCCAAAATATATTAAAAACGAGAGTCTAGCAAAAAGCTAGACTAAAAGAACAATACAAAGGACGACACTTTAATCGTTTTCTTAGGGATTTTATTTAGAAAAATCGTAATTGATCTCTTTGTTGGCTGCTTGGGAAAGATGGATCTCGTGTGGATATTCTCGCCGAGAAAGATGGAGATGGTGGTGGGACTAATGTTTAATAAAAGGAAAATGATAATGACATCCTTAAGGGCTGTCACTAAAACGTCAAGACACGCATCAAAAACTTGTATAATAATCAATAACCGTCTCCTGCATTTTAGAAATCATCCCCTACTACTAAAAGTACAAACGATTTATGCACGTAACCACCTCTTATTGACAGCCTTGCATTGAGAGGTGAATATCTTAAATATGGTTGAATCGGTCAGATTAGATAAGCTAGCATGTTTAACCAGATGACAATATTGTTGAGTACTTATGATGCGGTGTGTTAATGATATATAAATGCAAAAAGAAGTTAGAAAAATACAAAATAAATACACTAAAATTTAAAAATTCCCAAAACCTGTTTTTCAATTAAGTTTATATTTTTTTAATTTCAAAACTTATAATAAAAATTATTATGTCTATTTTATTTATTATGTTTTTCTTTTGAAAAATAAGTTTTTTCCCCAGTTCAATCGGGTTTTATGTCCAACCATCTTGTTCTGAACGAGTTATAAACATCAATCTAATCAGCTCATTCCAACCGTTTTCCTACAATCCTACTGTTTCCTGATTCTAATAAGATATTTAAAACTTTGGGTGGGACAGATGCTAAAGAGGGTAGTTAAATGAAATTGCATTTTTCTCATAATATTTTGCTTGGTCATAATGTTACGCTATATTCAGATCACTTAAGATCATGATTTTAATGAAGTAAAATACGAAGTATGAGAGAAATTATTGATAGAGAGAAAGAGGTGTATTCTAGAAAGTTCAAGGGTTTTGCATAGTCCCAAAGAACAAATCCTAGCCATTGGATCAAGATGGTCAAGATCAAATCCCCCACCTAACAGCCACCTACAGCCACCGCCGGCGGCCACGGCCAGCCGCCGGTGGCGGTGGTGGTGGCTGACAGTGAAGGTGCTGGTGGTAATGGGGTGGTGGTGGTATTGATGTATTGAAACACATGTGCTTCACTAAAACACAACATATTACTTCGAAACACATGTGCTTCAGGTCACGAAACACATGTGTTTCAAGTTACTAAAACATGAGTTCCTAAACACACAGGAGAGCATACGAAGCACATGTGTTTGACGTTATGAAACACATGTGCTTCACTAACAAGAAAAAAAAAAATCAAAACAAGTGACGAACATATCATTATGAAGCACATGTGCTTGACGTTATAAAACACATGTGCTTCACTAACAAGAAAAAAAATCAAAACAAGTGATGAACATATCATTATGAAGCACATGTGCTTCATAAAGCCAATCACATGTGTTTTTGTTCCTGAACACATGTAACTTACAAGCAAGTCATTTGTGTTTGAATCACGAAGCACATGTGTTTGACGTTATGAAACACATGTGCTTCACTAACAAGAACAAAAATCAAAACAAATGACGAACATATCATTATGAAGCACATGTGTTTCATAAAGCCAAACACATGTGTTTTTGTTCCTGAACACATGTAACTTACAAGCAAGTCATTTGTGTTTGAATCACGAAGCACATGTGCTTGACGTTATGAAACACATGTGCTTCATTACTTGAAACACATGTGTTTGGCTGTACATATACACTCCTTTATTTTCAAAACACATGTGCTTCAAACACATGTGCTTCCAGTCACTAACACCACCACCACCGGTCACCACCGGCGGCGGCCACCTCCGGGCGATGGGCGCCGGCCTCTGCTTGTATGGTTTGAATCTTGATCTTGACATTTAACTTTTTCTTGATCCAATTGCTATTAATTGTCCCTTGGGACTAGCCAAAATTCTTGGACTACCTTGAGCATTTCTCTAGAGAGAAATCATCGTAACCTGTTAAGAAAGGACAATTAAGTATTTGAATTTTGAAGTAATACTCCCTCCGTCCCATAAAAAAATTTATATTTTATTTGGGGCACAATTTTTTAGGAAATAGTTAGTAGTGAAGTCCTTTGTAATACTTTTGATTAAAATATAAGGTTAGATTGAAGAGAGAAAATATTTTATTGGTGGAATGATTGGTAATAATATTATTTATTAGGTGGGACCCCCAAATTTAAGAAATGTAAACTAAAATTTTAAGGAGAAATGTAAAAAATTTTATGGGATGAAGAGAATATATTTTTTTTAGGATGACAAACTCAAAACAAGCCTAGTCAATCACATTGGTAGATTTCCTAGATTTCCGAACAATTAAAAATGTATTTGGTGGATCACGTGGACAATAAAAAATAAAATTTATAATTAAAAAATAATAATGCACATGATTACACCTACAATCACTAAAATAGTAAAATGATAGTGAAATTGATACTTCCTCCATCCCAATTTTATTATCTACCTTTCTTTTTTAATTTATCCTAAAATTATTGTCAACTTAAAAATTCCACCAATAAAAAACTAGTTAAGTGGTAAATATGAAATTTTATTGGTTAGACAATGTAATAAATGTACTTTTCTTAAACTGTGTGATTTTTGTCTGTAGACAATAATTTTGGGACGAAGGGAATATTTAACTTCAATGATTATTCTCAGCTGGAAAGATATTTTGTCCTACTAATTATGAGATGTTTTAAATATTTTGTGTCAATTCTAACATGTCATTTTTATGAGATGAAAATGCTAACTTTTTTTTCTTTAGAGTTTTAATAATGATAGTTTTAAGGATGGTAATAAGATATGTATTAAAAACTTGTATATCAATTTATAACAAACTCTTATATTTTAGGAAATATTTCACTGTAAATTATTGTACAATTTGTTATGCACTTAAAGACAATTAAGGTTGTCATAACCCTTTTATATTTCCTCTGTATATCGTGATAAACTATCCATTTTTAACAATTTTAAAGTAAGTTATACACTTTGATAATTTAACTTATTTGGTAAAAGGTAGTAGGACCACACTCATTAACTATCTCTTTTAATATAGTAAAATTACATTTTTACTCTTACCTTTACTTTTATATATTATTAACATCACTTTATTCAAAATAAGTAAAACTCATCCTCCACTAAGTATCCATTTTAATCCATCATAACCCTCACTATAATCTTTTACCTAATAAATTATGAAATTAATATTGTATCATTTATTGTGGTATAGAGGAAGAATAAGTTTTAAACAACAAATGAATAATATTGACATGAATGAACCATATAAATGAATAAATGGATTGTGTATACAATGTCGTTTAGCGTATTCTCTTGCGCCATCTGAAAAATGGATTCTATATTTTCTTTGATTATACATGGTCGGTTAAATTAATTTTTAGGCCCTAAACAAAATCTTAAAAATGGCCTTCTTAAAGTAATTTTTTCCAAATAATTAAAAAAAATTCATCAAATTAAAAGTGTCGCCCCAATTCCCAAGTTAAATGTCCGGATTGAACCTTGTAGTCTGCCTATTTTCAATATTTCGTTGTACTTACTTTGATTCAATTAAGTTTACACATATGTATACATGAGCTAGGTTTTTTGAAAGTGGCCACTAAATTTTGTGAGCTCTGAGCGGCCGTCATTGTCTCCCATGTCCAGGAACGGACCTAACTATATATATCATATATGCATATAATACCATATATAGTATAGACTAAATAAGAGATGTGTCCGGTTCTGGAACCGGACCGAAACTGAAGGACCCGATTGAAACCGAAAAATACACACAATTAAAGAGAACCGGACCGAAATAATGGTTTCTTTTCTGGTTTGGTTATTTCAGGTTAATAACCAGTGGAAATAAGAAACTATATCAATATAAACTACATTTTGAGTTAGATTCGAAATTATCAAATACGGGTTCTAGAACTGAAAAAACCATAATCTAACCAGAAGTGAAAAAACTGATAACTAACCTGAAAACCAAAAAACTGGGTCCAACAGATTCGAGTTCGGTTTTTCGATTAAAATACACACCCTGAGCTAAATACAGTAGATGCGATGCTGTTAACCATGTTGATATTGATTATATTTGACTGTTGCAACTATCATGAAAATAATATGACAGAGTGAAAATTGTTTGTGATAATAGTTTTGTTAGTCCAAAATGTTAAATGTATGGCCCAAGTTTTTTAAACATGCTAACGCAACTGAATAATGATTATAAGCATGTAATTTGTTCAAACATTAGTTAATTGTTAATGCAAAGTTATTGAAACTCCACCCTGCAAAGTTAATAAATCATTTAAGATTGTTAATTCTAAACAAATTATATAAGAGATCCAAAATATATAATTGAAATTATCGAAATATAATCATCCAAAAAAAGTTCTACAAAATCTGAAATTGATAAACTTGATTCTTTAGCATCATAATTAATTAACATTATAAATAATATTTTATATTTAATTCAAGAATAAATGAACACAAAAACAAACGAATGTAAATAAACGAATACAAACGGATGTTCGTAAACGTAAACGAACGAACGGGCTTTTGTTCGTGTTTAGGGGCCTTTTTTAAACACGTATGTGTTTGTGTATGTGTGCGCTCTATACCTATTTAGGGGCCTTTTTTAAATTTTGCACAGGGTCTAATATATGTCGGGGCCGGCCCTGGGTTTGGTTTTTAAACCGAGCTCACCCCTAGTTTAATGTTTAGTAAACAATTTTGTTTAGGTCATGTAAAATTCAATTAACAATCTTCTGGATGTAGTGTGAATATCAGCAAACCATCTTTACGATATCCTATGAAAATCTCTAGCGGCAACGCGCGGGGTAAAACCCACTAGTTAACAACAATATACATTATTAAATATTTTATAAGGCGTTAAAACAAGGATAGACCTATAATGTAGCACGAAGTACCTGTGTAACCTCTCAAATTTTTTTGAATAGTATTAAAGATATTTTTATTTTTTAGTGTAGGTATACCCTAAGTAAAAAAATATGTAGTCGGTGGTCTCATGTTGCAAAAAGAATTATAATATATATTTTATTTTAAATAAATTTTCATCAAAACTCAATAAAAAATGTGCGCCCCTCAATTTTTTCATGGATCCATGATCATCCCTCCTTTGCAATCAAGTTTGTTTCAGCTTAACATAGGATTCTTGATTGAAGATTGTATTCATTGGTCAATAAGTTCACAGTCCGATAGCGACCAATTAAAAAGTGGGTCAAGACATACTATTGGTTTGGTTATGGTTTAATTCTTTCCCACAACATGGGATAAGATATCAATGGCTTTCAGAGTTTCAATACAAATTGGTGTCAAGTCTATTCTTCTTTCATTCAAAAGAGAAGTGATTAGCGTACTTAGGGTGTTATCAAGTCGAATATCAAAAATTTTGGGCTCGGCTCGTTTATGATTCAATATTTTTTGAAATGAACTAATTTACAAACTCGAAAAGCTCGTTAATTACTTGACTCGTTAACACCCTATTTATATATGTATATATTCTTGTAATTATTGTACCAACACTTGTACTTATTGTATACAACACTTGTTCGGCTCGTTAGGATCGACTCGTTAAGATCGTCTGGCTCGTTCGGTTCGAGACTAAACGAGCTATCGAACAAGCCGAGTCGAGTATCAAATTATTACGCTCGGCTCGTGAGATTAACCGAGTATTGTTTTATGTTCGAGCTCGACTCGAGATCGAATTAGTATAGGCTCGAGCTCGAAATAAACGAACTCGAGCTCAAGTGGCTCGTTAAAAGCTCGACTCGTTAACCTCCCTAATCGTAACTAGTTAAGAAACAAACTACACAACTAACTCAAAATGAATGATTAAACTTTAACCCACCATGTCTTTATTAATACAAAATATATCATCGAATGTGCATCATGTTTTACTTTCACTTCAAAACTTAATACTACGGAGTATAATTATTAAGTTGTTTTCTGGAAAATCACAAGGGTCGTAGTTTAACTAATGGATTTCGTCCCTAAAATGGTGAAATTTCTAGAAGTTCTTATAAGCAAGAAGAATGAATACCCATTGTAGCTATGGAGATGTGCAAAGCTAAACAAAGAAATAAAAATCCTATTAAAAACCAATCCAAAAACACGGCCAAACCAAAAGCCAACTTTATGGGTTTCATATGCTTAAAATATAGGGCTAAATATGCTTAAAATATAGGACTAAATGTTATATCTCGTGGTCTATTTGGTGTTTTTATCTTTTATTATCTTTGTAATCTCTCTTTGTACTCTTGTTGTTAGCTTCTTGCTGGTCATGTTTTATTTATATTTACAGTTTCCTTGGGGTTGGGTAGAGTGTGATGGTTTTGCCAAAGCTCCCTTTCCCTTAAAACTAAAAATCAAACCATCTCATTTTATGGTATAATTTTATTCTAAATATTTTATATAATATAATATATGTTAGGTAGAAAAACATTCAACATAGCCCTTGATTTTTATGTAGACTGAAGAGATAAATCGCAGCCCTTGGATCAATCAATCCCTAAATCACCGCCACCACCACCATCACATGTGATTCAATACATCAACACCACCACCACCACCCCATGTGTATTAAATCACATGTGATTGCACACCACCAACCACCAGCACCACCGCCAACCTCTGCCGGCCACCGTCTCCACCACCGGCAACCCCTCGCCACCGCCGCCTGCTTTCAATCACATGTGATTTGTGTGTCCAATGACATGTGGTTGCGGCGGTGGTCGGCGACGGAAGTGGTCGACAATGGTGGTGGTGGCGGGCGGTGGTGGTTGTGTATTCAATAACATGTGATTTGATGATGATGGTTGTTAAGAGATTTTTTTAATCTAATAGCTAAGATTTATTGCTTGGGACTATATAAAAACAAGGAATACTTGAATACAACTCATATTAGGTAATTTAATTTTAACATTTGATTTTTGAATCCTCATATTCCGTATCTCATATCTATCGTTCATTTACCTAACATATATTTATGATGTTATTAACTTATTATTATGTTAAACATTTTATCTTAGGCTATATTGTTTTCTTCATTTTAGCAATTTTCTTGTTTTAGGTGGTGTCTTGTATGAAAACTATCCCAAGCCATTCAGAACAAAATTAAAAACCATCTGTAAACTGCAATAACCAATCCCATAAACCGCCTAAAATCAAACTCCAATTATTTGACATTTTTAGAAAACCAAATATCGGTTTGAATCCAAATCAACCCATACATAACCCTACTAACAACAATGAGGCTTCAAGTCTGCCAAATTCTTTACTTTTTACTTCCTCCTATTCAAAAATAAGTGATACACTCTCTATATTTAGGTGTATCAATATAAGTGATACACTTTAAAAATTTATATTATTTAGTAAAAAGTAACAGGGTTCACACCCAGTAACTATTTTTTTTAATATAGTAAAATGACTGATTTACACTTATTTTTATTTTTAAACACCATTAATCATACTTTATTCAAAAGGTGTGGAACATATTTCTCACTAACTATCTGATTTAATTTAATTTAATTTAACTATCATTATAATCTTTTACCTAAAAACCCATAAAAATAACAATATATCACTTATTTTGAATCAAAGGAAATACTCCTCCGATTCAAATTAAGTGATACACTTTGAGTTTCACGGTTTTTGATGTAAAAGATTATAATGATGGTTAAATTTGATTAATTGGATGGTTAGTGGAGAATGGGTCTCACACCTTTTGAATAAAGTGGGGTTAATGATGTTTAAAAGTAAAAAGTAAGGGTAAAGTGGTCATTTCACTTTGTTAAAAGTAGATAGTTAGTGGGTGAGGGTCACACTATTTTTTGCCAAATAAGGTAATTTTTCAAAATGTATTAATATACCACTTATTTTGAATCAAAAAAAAAAAGTGTATCTTATTTTGAATGAGATGAAGTATAAGATATTGGTGAGGTGCAAGTGTGTGGAGCTCAAACGTGTGAAACTAGTTGGTAGAATTATTAAATATCTTTTAGGTTATCAAAAAGGAAAAAGAAAAATGCAATCAAGTGAAGCAGGTAGACAAAAAAAAAAATCATTATCATCATTAATTAAAAAAATATAAATTAGTACGATACAATGACTATGTTGTAACGGTTCAATTCTTATCATCATTCAAATTAACAACTACTCCCTCCGTCCCTAGATAAAGTTCTCATTTGTGTTGGACACAATATTTTAGGAGATAGTTAGTGGTGGAGTATTTGGTATTACTTTTGATTAAAATATAAGGTTTGATTGGAGAGATAAAGTGTTTTAGGAGATAGTTAGTGATGAAAGTATTGGTAATAATATTATTATATTAAGTGGGCCCCTTAAGTTTGAGAAATGAGAACTTTATTTAGGGACAAAACTTGAAGGAGAAATGAGAACTTTATTTAGGGACGGAGGGAGTATTTTAATTCCGAACAATAACACGTTTTTTCTTGAAAGAAATAAAATAATTTCAAACTTAACGTAATGACATAGTAATCAATACGTATATCTATAATATATTGGGTGAGATTGGCTTTAATCAAACAAATTTTGAGTTTTTTAAGAAGTGTTTAAGAAATTTGATATTAATAAAAATGTTAATACAATCGAATTATTGTACTTCTAGAAAAAGTTTAATAATAATTATTGTACTATATGTATATGTATATTTATAATTATTTTTAAAGATATACATTTAGCTCACTTAAACGACCCACTTGTTAACATTAATTTAAAGCCAGTATTTAAACATGTTTTCACAAAATATAATGATAAAATTGAACTTTTTTGTAAATGGATTTTCTAATAGTACTAAATACCCTTCATGCCCTTACATTTAATGCATCAAAAAACTACATTACAATTTACAATTATGGTAAGGGTAAAATCGGTATAATACAAAAGCATTGATGATTCATAAATATCATTTTACTCTAATTAAAGAAATTTTGGTTTATTAAACGTTCGTTAACGTATACCCATGGAACACATATTAGCAAAACTCTTTCGTAAATTACAATGGCCGAATTGTACTTTTTCTGCAATGTGCAGTTACCTAATAGTGCATTAATCATACTAATAATGACTAGTTATCATTTTGTTAATGGTTAAAGTATATATTCGATTGCTCATGACTTAAATGATCATTTTGCATTGTAAGCAATTCAGATATTTATTTTTTTACATTTATTATACTCCCTCCATCCCATTTTTATTGTCCACCTTACTATTTTAGTTTGTCCTAAAATAAGTGTCAATTTCAAATCACAACCAATCATATGAATTATAAGTGGGTAAATATGAGATTTTATTGGTAGACAATGTAATTATTGCATTTCCTTAAAACTGTGTGCCTTTTGTCTAGTGGACAATTAATTTGGAACGGAGGGAGTAATAAATTTGGCGCATATGCTAACACGTGTTTCTTTTTAAATGTATTAGTTGGCAGTGGACCAAATTTTTAGAGTTTTTAATAAAGTCAATGACAACAATTTTGGATATATTATTGTAAATTCACAAGTTATGAATTATATTTATTTTTATACATAAAGTAGTTTGTTGCTTGGAATTGTACATCTCAAATTTTATATTATTTTTGTTATATATTTTGTAATTTTATTCTATGAGAAATATGTCAAAGGAGAAACTAAATTGTAAAAACCAGACAACCGAATTATAATCTGGTTTGGATGATTGGATCAGTTTGGTTGTTAAAGTAGTTTGCACGGTACGACTTCAACTTTTAAGAACCGAAAACCACTTGCTTTCATCTATTTAGTTTGGATAAAACCAATCCAACCAAACAAACACCACTAATTTTGATTGTGTTTCAAATCAAATATTACAATTTTAAAAGGTACGTTAACCTATTATCACCTCTCTAACTGATAATAGAACTAGTCAAATAAATCTTATTTGACTACTTTCACCGGTTTATTAGAACCTGTGCACACCTTGGAATATTTATACTTCCTCTCTTTCAAAATAAGTGATACACTTTTCAGTTTGGAGTGTTTCAAAATAAGTGATACACTTTGAAACTTTCTTTATTTGGTAAAATATAGTGGGACTCATACCCACTAACTATCTCCTTTAATAAAGTGAAATGACACATTTACCCTTACTTTTACTTTTAAACATCATTAAACTAACTTTAATCATAATATATGGGACTCATCACTCACTAACTATCCAATTTAATCTAATTTAACCTTCATTACAATTTTTTGCCTTAAAAAACGTGAAAGCTGATTTGTATCACTTATTTTGAAACGGAGGAAGTATAAAGGGTTGGCTCAAGAGAGATATAAGTGCCATCAAGTACATATCACCCCAAAAACACAGAGGAGACAAGTGTCGAGAAAATGGGTTCCAGTGAGGAGCAATTTACTTATGCAATGCAATTGGTTACCTCAACATCATTGACCATGGTGTTGGTCAATGCAATCAAGCTCAAGGTCCTAGAGGCTATAGCCGAAGCGGGACGTGATGCCGAACTCTCGGCTCACCAAATTGCTTCCCGTTTGTCAATCCCTAACCAAGATGCACCCGAGATGCTTGACCGGATGCTTCGGTTGCTCGCGAGCCATTCTATTGTCACTTGCACCCAACGGGACCATGAATCAAGGTCGGTTCGAGTGTATGGGCTCACTCCAGTTGCAAGATACTTTATCCCAAATGAAGATGGGGCGTCTTTAGGTGCTTTGATGCAGTTGCTTCAAGACAAAGTGTTCATTGACAGTTGGTAAGTTCAATTATGGGTTTTGCTATAAAATACATCAATTATTTCTTTCTATAAATGTAATTTAAGGGATGTTTGAGAAAGTTTATTAAAATGCTTTTAACCTTATATAAGTCTAAATAAGCTTATAAATTTAAACTTATTTAGGCTTATATAATTTAATAAGCTTAAAAGTTCTTTAAATAAATTTTCCGAAACAACCCCAAAGCATTAACGATTATTAAGTAATTTGTTGTGTTTTTTTTTTTTTTTTTTTTTTTTCTATTTTACTCCTGCAATAAATTATGAAAGATTCAACCAAAATTTAGATATAAATATATCATTTTGTTAACACTAGCTACCCACGTAATGCGGTGACGGATACATTATAATTATATTTTCCGGTGGTGATAGTGTCGGTGGTCATGAGTGATGGTGGTGGTGGGTGGGTGGCGGAGGTGGTTGGTGCTCAATAAAATTATATGGGTTTAGAATTAATAAAGATAATATAATAAATAAGTAATTATAGTCAAATAATAAATATTTATCCTATAGCTCAGTTTGTTAAAGCATTTAGCTAATTAGATGAAGGTCGCAAGTTCAAGTCATACCGCTGTCAATTTCTTCTATAGTAAATATTTCCTGAAATAACAAATCGATTCGGTTGAAATTTAAATTAACTTAAGATTCTAAATACATTTACTATGTCCCCTAGGATAACATAGAAATCCGTTTACATAAATTCGAGGAGTAATGGTATTTAGTCCTATCATATGGTCATACTTATAGTCCTGCTTATTAGATGAAAATATGTGTAAAAATCAAGGAATAATATTAAGAGATAGAATGAATAGAGTACACATATCATCCTATCAAGTGAGTAGGAGTAAAGACTATGAATAGGAACAAATGATATGACTAAATATCATTTCTCAAATTTGAGACAATAATTTGGATCCAACTTGTATGATACTTCAGAGGTGGATATATGTTTGTTTGGTAACTGACAAATGTATAAAACACCATAACCAACATCCAATCAAAATGCAACCAGCTACAAAACCCAATCACAAGCAGCCCCAAATAACGACAAAATAATAAAAGATACTTCATATTAGACTAAAGTGCCAAACTAGTGAGACAAAATCAAATTATTACAGTAATTTTGAGTGATCCCTAAATGAAAAAAAAAATCAAAAAAATAGGTAGATTTCACTTCAAAGAAACACTTAGTATATTTAATATGTGTAATTCATTAATTCTCTTTCCTCATATTATCATTTGATTTTGACATTTGTCATGATTAAATGGATAAATATATAATATATGAGTAGGAAGAAAATGTGGAAACAAATGCCATTGCTCTTTTATATTTTATATTTTTTCATGTCAAATTATTTAGAGTTCCTTTTTTTAAGACAAAGACTTGAGCTCACAACTTTTATAATGATAAAGGTTTGAACTTAAAGATTCGGTTGTTGAAGGCGGCGTTCCGTTCGACAAGGTTCACGGAACACACGCGTTTGAGTATCCAGCATTAGATGCAAGGTTCAACAAGGTTTTCAACACCGCCATGGTGAATCACACGACCATAGTGATGAAGGAAATTCTGAAGTGCTACCATGGTTTCGACAACCTTAAAAGTGTGGTCGATGTAGGAGGTGGTCTAGGCATCACCATGAATATGATCGTAACAAGACATCCCACTATTAAGGGAATTAATTTTGATTTGCCACATGTCACGATTCATGCACCACTCTATCCTGGTATGTTTGTCATTTCATTTTGAACAAATTTCAAACGCTTTTATATTTAGGGTTAATGTACTGAGTAATTATCGTATTTTATGAAAATGTTCATTTCGGTTATTTTATTATTTTTTTTGCTTATTTAGGTCATTGTATATACTTATAAAAACTGTTTAAGTTATTAGCAATCGATATATTTTTTTACTTGTAACAAAATGATGTTCTTGTCATGTTTAGTAGGGTTAATGCATCTTTAGATACCTGTATTTGCGGAAAAGGTGCAATTTAGTCATTGTACTTTGCGAAAAAATTCAGTTTGGTCATTGTACTTTGTGGAAAAAATTCTTAAGTAATTGTGGTAAATTGTTGTTAACATATTGCATGTCACCTATGAAGCTAAGTGCATGTCTTTAATATGTTTTGTATCCAATAATTAATACTCATTTAATACAATGAACTAAAAAAGGATGATCAAAGTGATTTTTTTCAGAAAGTACAATAACCACTCGTTTATTGTAGGTGTGGAACATGTTGGAGGAGATATGTTTGAAGAGGTTCCGCAAGGTGATGCCGTTTTTATGAAGGTAATATAATTCGACTCGAATCGATTTATTTATTTTTCGTGCACAAAAACGTCTTACTAATTAACGACGTATGTATTGGCCGACAGTGGATCCTACATGATTGGAGCGATGATCATTGTGCAAAGCTACTGAAGAATTGTTACAAAGCTTTGCCGAATGATGGGAAAGTTATTGCGGTTGAGGCGATTCTTCCATTTTTGTCGGACACAACGTCTTCTGTCAAAGTTAGCACACAGATGGATGCAATCATGATGACACAAAACCCTGGAGGAAAGGAGCGAACCGAAGATGAGTTTCTTGCGTTGGCTAAAGGCGCTGGATTCAAGGGAATTAGAAAAGAATGTTTTGCTTGCAACTTTTGGGTCATGGAATTCTATAAATAGCATAATAGATCTCTATTATGGCATGTATTTTGTATTTTAACAGTAATGCTCATTCATTCCCCTAATCAAATTCTCAAGTTTCTCATGCAATCTAAAGGAAAAGCAACAAAAACCATAGAATGGCTCCATAAGAAGGTTTTTGTCTGAGAAGTTTTGTGAAATTCAAACTATTTTGTAGATAAAAAAAAAATAATAAATTTTCTCAAACTTTTTTTTGTCAAATACTCGATTTAAGTTGTTTTGTCTTTTCAAAACACAATAAGCTCCAAATCGCAATCACAAACAATTACACCTTTGGTCTTTTAGGTCTCGCAAGTTCAATTCTACAGGACCCCAAAGTACATAGATAGTTTTTTTATTTTGAAATGTGTAACATAGCTAGTCCTTTGAATGATGTCAGTCTATTACTCCCCTAAATGGGTTAAAACCGAACTGGTTTTACCAAAACAGGTTTTGACCTTTGTTGACTGAGATCAAACTGGTTTAAAACCGGTCTGATTTGACAGAAAAAAACGGTTTGTACTCCTCTAACCATACATAAGTAGAGATTGGGAAATGTTCAGGAAATGAAACAAGAACATGAGCAATCCCTTTTTAACAATATTCTTAACTAAAAATCAAATCAATCTCACCATACCCTTTAATCATCTCTTCAACACAAAAAAGGGTGATTCAAATAAATATGTAATGAAATCTGCATCATTGTCATGTTACTCGATCTACATTCGGCAGTGCATGTAACAAAGTTTTGCAAGCTAATGTTGATGCTACAAAAGTACGCATGCCAGCTAATGAAGTACACGTCCTACATTACTTATTGGATCCTGGTATAAAAACACCAACAACAAAAAAAAAATTAAAAATCATATAAGCTTTTCCACCATCATACGTAGAGCTGCACATTTAATGGTCTTATTAATTTTTTTAAAAAGGTGAAAATAATAGTTAGTTACCACCGATCACCGTCTGCGTATGGCACCACCCTGCCCCCGGGGGGCGCCACCAACCGCCTGCTGTGGTTGACCACTTGCTTGTTCCTCAGGAATATTCATGGCTTGGGTGACAGCATTCATCACAATAAGTCCAAGAGGGACTAAATACATCCACTGAAATTAACAAAATCATAAACACAAAATATCACCAATAATTACAAAAAAATGATTACTAAATAAAGAGAGATGCTCACATATTTAGCCCAAAAGGACCTCTCCACTAATGGTTTTACACCTTCATCATCTCCTATCTCAGTCCCACCAATGTCTTCAGAAAATGTTGGAGTCCTATTTCAATTTGCAGCAAAATAAAAATTAAAAAAAAAAACCCTTTAAATGTGACTAGAGAACTTAATTTAATGAAATATTTAGTTAATTTTTTATATTTTAGCTATATGTCATATCACTCAAAATAAAATTACCTTGGTGCGAGCTCGCTGTACTTCAAAACTGTGTGAGAGTTGAAAGACCATTTTGTAGGCTGGAAAGAAAACAAGAAATCAAATATCAAAGGTCGACTTAGAAAAACACACAATTATAAAAATAGAAACAAACTATTAGTGGTGGTAATTTCGACCCATTTGCCTAAAAATGGGCCGATTTTGGTTGGATTGGATGTGTCCAAATTTTATAACTTAGCTAAAATGGTCAAAAGTTGCTTAAAATGTTCTCAAATGCTAAAACCTCCTAAATGGCTAACTAGATAATTACTTTAACAGTGTGTACTAAAAATTACCCGACCCATTTTGACATGTTAATCAAACCACCCCACACATTATACTTGTTAATTCTTCGGTTTTCCTCTTTTATAACATATGTGATAATGCAGGAACACCTACATTTTTTAAATATTTACCAACTTAAATAGTGAAATAGATTGGTGCAAACTTACAAGTTTTGATTGGCGAGGATATTGACAGGCCCCAGAAGAACCATAGTTGACACCCAAAATATTAGCACCTTCCTGTGATGATACAAAAGTATTAATCCAATTGGTTTACCAACCATAAAACAGTAATGAAATGCATTTAAAAAATACTATTTGTAACCAAGAAGAATACAGGCAGGTGTTTAATCTAAAGGAAAACTTTTGTTTATAGTTATTGAAATAGTAAAATTACCATGTGGATAACAATATGCTCATCCAGTCCATCCCTTGGGAGACATCTCTGAAATAAATAGAAACGCAGTAAACAACTTGTATTACAAAATGTATGTTCGAAAACAGAACAAAGTACAGAAGAACAATAAAGTGAAAAGATATATAAGTAAATAACTTCAAAATCTGTATAATAATTTTACATAGAAAATGATAAATAAATGATTTGCCGTGTAATAGACATTTGACCCTCATGTGCAATACACATGGGGAGACTTAATAGAAAAATCCATCGCCCATTAGCATAAAGTACCGTCGGTGTAAAAGGTTTCCAAAGTAAGGTCTACCAATGTAATTTTGAGTTAAAGGACCATAGGTGAAATTTTGAGTAAACCACAGGGACCAACTGTGTAATTTACTCTTATTTGATGATGGTGCATGACGTTATGAACAATATGCTACTATTTTTGAACATTTTATTTGATCAAATATAAAAAAAGAATCGTGTCTCTTCCTAATGTGAGCTTTTAATAGTTGAATAACCCAATTCTTTTGTATGCTAATAATCCTAAATAGGGAAAAAAGTTAAGATACAAAAACCAGTAGTTAATGATGCATAATGCTAAGTATCAAACTTACTGCCTTCACTGAGGAAATAACATAATCCCTCCCAGGAGCATTTAACACATCAGATGGTAACCTTATTTTGTAGTAGTCGTCATTTTCCAGTAGTTTCTAAAAAACATATCGTCATAAGGCAAAACTGAGTCATTAAACTAACAAAGTTTAAACAAAATGGCTTCGATAACGAAAAATAAGAGTAATTACTTTGAAGTTCTCCTTCTCTGTCGCAGTAAGATCATTCCTCGAGAACCGAAGCTTTGTAAGAGTCTGATTCACATAACAGATGTCGAACCAGCAAATATATATAAGTACTTGTGATTTATTAACTGGTGTTAAAAATATAAAACTACATATGCGTGTGTGCTGAAATCATACGTAGTCATACTGAGCTTCATGACATAACAAGTAAACTAAGGCTGCAAATGTGCCGATCTTTTATCGAGCAACTCGAATTTTTATCGAGTTTGAGCCCGAGCTCAAACAATGAGCTTGAGAAAAATAATGAGTCTAGCTCGAGCTTTTGATGGCTCGGTTCGAGTTCTTATCGACCCGAACTCGAGCCTAGCCTAAGTAGTTGAGCCAAATTTTTGAGGTTGAGCTCGGGTCAACTCCTTTACAGCCTATAATCCAAACTAAAGTCTATAACATATGATAGAACCTAAACTTGTTCTGTTCTATGTCTGATGGAAAAAAGGAAGTACAACGGCTGAATTTGTAAATTATGAGTTTGTAAGTTGTAGCATAACATTACATTTTTACATAGATACAATACAACACCCCAAATTTATCTATCAGTTTAAATTTCAGTAGTCAGTGAGTGATAACAGCTAATAACATATCATTCATTGACTGCATTCATCTCTTTCTAAACTAGATTGACACAATTATAATAAAACACCACAAATTAATCACATATCCTAATATACATTGTCTGAACTATCAACAATAACCAAGTATGTTTCTTCCATTGAATAATTACCAATAATCACATGCTTTTGAAGTAACAAACAACTGTATCTGGATCAAATAACAAGCAAACCGTAATTCATAACAAAATTAAAATCAGATACTACTATCCACAGATGATCTAATAAACATAGACAGATGCATTTCAGTACACTCGTAACGTATTTCTCCAAATCTCCTAAAAAATCAAAGAAAATCATAATCAGTTACACAATTATTACGATCACTATACCTGTCCGCCATGAGGAGAAGTTTTAAGCCGAGCAGTAAAAGTGCCGGCGGCGGAGAACTCGGAGGAATCACCGAACGCGTGCTGGAGAGCGAATTGAATTCTAGAGTCCGACTCAGAATCCGTAGACCTCTTTCTAGTAGTAGATTGTGGAGCGGATTGAGGACGAGATGAGATCTGAGGTGATGATGAAACAGTGAGATCAATATCCGGTGAACGGCCGCCTTCTAGACCGAATTCTTCATCGTCGGCGATAAGTTCGTCCGATTGGAAAGCTGAATTTGATGTAATCAAGAGAGCGAATAGAAGTATGAGGATCGAAGATTTGGTGAATTTCATCGTGAAAACCTGGAGGGTTTGAAGATCGAGCGACTGTGTACTTGTGAAGTTTGTGATGCACCTTTTACTTTATACCATGTTTTGGAACGCCCCCTAACACTACGGTGTGTTTGTTTTTTTGCTGTTTGTTTTTTATCTGTAGAAATATTTGGTGTCTGCGTATCATATCTGTCAGCTGCTGCATCTTCTGAGATGGACCAAAGGTCTGCAGTCTGCAAGAAAATTGTTGTTTATTTTTTAACATCTGCAAACTACTTAAATAAACTAAAAATTAGAATATACTCCATATTTCAACATTGAAATAATCCATACATTGCAATATCAATTTGTTTACTTCTATCTTGAAATTTGTTTACAATTTATTATTTTTTTATTTTTTTTTGTCAAATCCTTGTGAAACTTTCAGTTTAACAAATAATGAAATCCAATTTCTACATGTAACGACCCGAAATTTGTAAATAAATAAATTCTATAAAAAAATATGATAATTAAGGATAAATCGTTTAAGGAACGTGAGAATTGGTTTCGTGTCAATCGGACATCGTACAAGGAAGTTATGGGCGAAACCGTGTCGAAGAGAATAAAGGAAAATGCAGCCTCAGCTGCATAGCCCAGATAGCGCCGCTATCTGGGAGTTCGCGACGCGATCGGCGATAGATGCTACAACGATCCGAAATAGCGTAGTGGGAAACGCGATCTTGAGATCGTGTCGGGGTTAGCGGAGCGGCGCGATGTATGGCGCGATCTAACGCGCACTGCTGGATCGCGACGCGAAAAGGGGAATAGCGACGCGATTTTCTGTCTGAACATCATTAAAGTCGGGTTTTGGTCATTTAATGCATACAAAAACCCTAGTTCTCTCCCAACTCGAGCTTGTGTACGTTTTTTAGTGTAAAGCATCATTTGGAACCGATTTCTTTGTCAAATCTCGTGATTCTTCACTCCTAGTTGAAGATTTAAGGTATATCTTCACTCTCTTATAGTTGTAGCTTTAGATCTAGGGGTTCATTGGCTTGGGTTTGAAACCCTAGTTCTTGGGTTGGTGAGTTATGGTTAAATAAAGGTTGTATACACTTAGTAGATGGTATTTTAACAAAGGAAATAAGTGTATGGTTAAGATTTGTAAGAATCTTAAGATTGGTTAAACCTAGGGTTTTGGAGATCACCAAAATTGGGGGAAAATGTTATTAAAGGGTATCTAGAGATAAATGGTAATAATATTAGTAGTATGTGATGTTGAACAACTTGTGATTGTTGTATTAGGCTTTTGGTGAAGTCTTGTAAGGTTGACCCAATTGTTGAAGCAAGAGATTGGTGTAAAGAACACAATTGGAGCATTATTTTGCTAAGGTGAGTACGTGTGGACTTTACTGAGTACATAGTCATTGAAATATGTTTTATTATTTGTGTTATGGTCTATTGCTTAATTGTGTAGAATTGTAGTAGTTTAGTTAGTGTTGTGTTATTGATAATATTGGACTAACTTGTTGATGATTAATGTGATAGCCGAGAGCTAGATTGACATGACTGTTGAGTCATGGTAAGATTGAGATGATGTGATGACACGGGCGACTCCCTGTCATGAGGTGTGGAGTGAGGGGCAGTTGGGTGGATTCCCATCGACTCATCCACGTTAGTAGTCTTGCTAACTGGACGTATTCCGGCGAGTAAGGCATGTATCGGTAGATTGGGTGATTCCCTCTTACCGGTATCTTGTTTCTAGTTAGTTCGAGGGCAACCCGATAACTAGATATGTACGTGCTTCTAGCTAGTTCGGGGGCAACCCGATAGTTAGATAGGTTTGCTAGAGAGCAAGATTGATAGGGTCACGGTAGGGTGACTAGTATGGATAGACGGCTTATATATATATTCGTGTTTATATGTAACGTGACATTTTATTATCATTGGGTCTAAACCCATGTAGCTCACGAGACTTTTTGTCTCACGTACTCCTTGTTTGTTTTGCTATGTACTCAGGTTCGGGATCGAAGAAGTAGGTACGCATGGATAGAGATGCGGGGCCTAGAGTAGAAGAACACTAGAACGGATTTAGACTTAGCTTTGGTTTTGATATATTTTGTAGGGAAAATTGCTTATATGTCCTTGCAAAAATTAATAATTATTCCTATATCCTTTCAAAATTTATAAATTATCTCTATATCCTTATAACTTTTTAATTACTTTCATATCCTTCCAAAGTTTTAACATTTTTCTTTCTGTCCAAAAACCTATTTTATGATTTATTAAATCATTATAATATCAATTATCATTATTATCAAACATATTTAATCAAAAGATTACTATTTTACCCTTATTCTATGTAAATTTAAACCTAAACCTAAATTAAATGATATACCGAGTATTTGAATCTTTATCAAACCATCCTTCTTTCATCGTTCTACTTTGCAAAACCATTGTTTACTGATACCAAGCACTTATGCGTACAACCTTTTTATATATTTAAAATTCTATTCTTATTGAAATTCGATTCTATCATATATAATAAACAGCATAAGTTATATAAAAGACAAATTTGTGCAAAAAACAATGGATTATATATAATAAAAAAAGAAGGGAAATAGCTTCAAGCAAGACGAAAGTGTAACATCAATGGTTGAAACAAAACGCAGTACTGTTGACAAAAACGTTTATAGCCAAACCCAAAACTTCACTAACTTCGTGAACAAAAAATGTGATATACGGCTACCATTTAGTTTAGGTTTAGATTTAGGTTTAAATAGAATAAGGGTAATATAGTAATCTTTTAATAAATATATTTAGCAATATATATTATTGATATCATAATGATTTAATATATCATAAAATAGATTTTGGACATAAAGAAAATTTCTAAAGGTCTATAAGGATATGAAAATAATTAAAAAGTTTATAAAGATATAGAGATTATTTCTAAATTATGAAAGGATATAAAAATAATTTTTAATTTTTACAAGGACATATAAGAAATTTTCCCTATTTTGTAACACCAAACTTATACTCTGATTTCATACCAAAGGTTTTTGTAAATCCGTATTTTGGGATAGTTCTCCTCTTTATTAAATGATATATTTTGGTCAAATGTTTCGTATTAAAAATTGAGGTGTTACAACTTGGTATCAGAGCTATAGTTTAAGTGAATTAGGTTGGATGACCATCCTAGTCTTAGACTGTAGCTATAGGAATGTAAGATTCCTTGAGATCGATAGGTTGACCTTGAGACTTTATGCTAAGTTTAGGGTTGAACCTAGGAGACCTATGAAAGTTGAATTGATTATGGATTTGAGTCTTATGAGACTAATGGGTTGTACATGAGGTGCTAATTGTTTGATGTCTTTCGTATAGTCTTGATCGAAAGAAAACGGTGAATACCCGCCGAAGTGGGAAAGCCCCGGAAAACCGGGAGGGAGAAACACCTCATGTCGAGGTTGTGGTTGAGCAAGAAAGTCAACCATCGATGCATCGAGTTGATGAATCGGAGGTCGGAGCTAATAAGACTCCGGTGACCATGGCGGACCTCCAAACTATGATTGATCAAATCAAAGGAACGGTGGCCGAGGAAGTGCACCGTATTATCAATGACCGAGAAAAGTCGGGGGTGATCGTGAATCCGAGGCTAGGTCGGATGAGAGAACCGGGGGTAGTGGCACCGGTGAAGGGAAATCATCTACGGGTGGTCAAAGTGATGCTAGGGCAAAGCTCGATGAAAAAGAAGGTTGTTCATTCAAATCTTTCATGGCTTGTAAGCCAAATGTGTATACGGGTAGTTCGGACCCGAAGGTTACTATGAGGTGGATGCGAGAGACCGAGCAGGTCATCGGAAGTAGCAAGTGTAAGAAGGCCGACATGATGACGTATGCGTCACAACTATTGAAGGAAGATGCTATGGTTTGGTGGGATATAGTTTATGAAACCCTCGGGAGGGAGGTTATTGAGGTAATGTCGTGGGATGAGTTTACCACGAGATTGAAAAGAAATTTTGTATCGAAAGGGATTTGGAAAAGATGCACGAAAAGTTTGTGACACTCAAGAAGGGTGATATGTCGATCGAGGAATACTGGAGGGAGTTCACGGGATTGCTCCCGTTTGTTGCTAAGACCTACTTGGATGAGAGGTTGAGGGTGGTCCGGTATGCTAGTGGGTTACCGTGGGACTACCAATTGGAGGTTAAGAGGGTGGTCACACTTGATGAGGCCATTAGTGCCGCCCGAAGTGTTGAAGAAGTGAATGAGGCACGGGTTGCCGAGAGGGCCCATGTGGACGAGAAGAGGAAAGCCGAGAGCGTCTCTAGTTCGTTCAAGAAAGGGAAGTTCACTTCGAGCTTCTCTAAACAAGGAAGTGTTGCCTCGTGCAAGAAGTGTGGGAAGAATCATACCGGCGAATGCCGAAGTGGGTCGAAATCTTGCTTTAGTTGTGGAAGGTCGGGGCATATAGCCCGGGATTGTAAGGCCAAGCCATTGGCCGAGGTTGAATGTTTCTCGTGCCACGAGAAGGGACACTATATCAATGTGTGCCAGAAGAAAGGGACCGAGTCGATGGTGTCCACGGCTCAAAAGAAGATGGAACCGGCGAAGGTGAATGGGCGATCCTTCCAACTCACTCGGGAGGAGGCGAAGGAGGCACACGATGTGGTGTCAAGTAGGGGGGCCCAACGGGTCAACCCGACCCGGCTCTTATTGGGTCGGGTCCGTCGGGTTTGAGGTTTAAAAAATCCTAACCCGAAACCCGACCCGATAAGGATTCGGGTTTGTCGGGTTCGGGTTGGTCGGGTTTCGGGTTTCTCGGGTTGACCCGATCGGGTTGGTCGGGTTACACTTGAACTAGGAATTTTTGGTAAAAATTAAAGAAATTATTTAATATATTAAATTTTATGAGTTTTTATTTACACTTGTAATTATTAATTGATTTTTATTGAATACCTTATTATAAAATTTGCTAATTAATTGATTTAATAGTAAAAATTTCTTAATTTTTATAGGAAATATAATACTTAAACTTTAATCGGGTCTAATCGGGTCAACCCGAACCCGACAAAGTTAAGAAATTCTAAACCGAAACCCGACCCGATAACGAATCGGGTTGGTCGGGTCGGGTTTAAAAAACCCGATAATAACATGGAACCCGAATAGACCGACCCGATTAGCATAATCGGGTTCGGGTTTAGGTCGGGTCGGGTCAACCCTTTGGGCACCCCTAGTGTCAGGTACTCTATTCATTAATTCCTTGCCTACTCATATATTATTTGATTCGGGTTCCAATTATTCATTTGTGTCTCATGAGTTTGGTAGAAAGTTGAATGTGGTATCGGAATTGTTGGAAGAGGTTTATGAAATAAAAGTAGCCGATGGGAAAACCTCAACGGTTGAATGTATCTATAGAAATTGTGAATTAGAAATAGATGAGAAGAAGTTTAAGGTCGATTTGTTGCCCATGGGGATCAAGGCTTTTGATGTAGTTATCGTTATGGATTGGTTTGGGATGCACCAAACCAAGATATTATGTGACAAAGAAAATTGTGTCGATCAAGACTCCCGAAAACGCGAAAGTGTATGTGTGTGGGGAAAAGCGACATCACATGCCTAATGTGATTATCGCCATTAAGGCGAGGAAATGTTTAGCAAAAGATTGTGCATCGTTTATTGCATATGTGTTAGATGGCCGAAAGGAAAAGAAAGTTGTTGGTGATGTTAAAATTATTCGGGATTTTCCCGAGGTGTTCCCCGATGACTTACCCGGTTTGCCACCGGAGAGGCAAGTTGAGTTCAAGATTGATTTAGTGCCGGGGGCGACGCCGATTGCTCGTGCTCCATATCGTTTAGCTCCCACCGAAATGAAGGATTTATGTGCACAGATAAGTACACGTGTCACCGTGTCCAATGTTATAAGACACTAAAGGGTCACACCACTACACACCTAATAATGGACAACCAAATAAAGTAAGTTGTGTGGAATAATTAACTAGTTAAGTTAATTATAAAGAAGAGAATAAATAATAGTAAGTTAATTATTATTTAAGAGAAAAGTTAAATATTTAACGGACAGTTAATTAATAGTTAATTAATTAACTAGTAAAAGTCTAAGGGTTTAAAGTGTTAATAGGAAGTTTAATTATGTGATTAAACATAATTAAACTCCAAGGACTTAATGGTAACTTATTCCCTTATAAATAAGGGACTAAGGTTAAGGCTTAGAGGTTGATTCACTTGCTTAGAAAAACTCTAAACACTCTCTCCCTCTCCTCTCTTGGTCGTCGACCGAACCAAAGAACCCTAGGGGTTTTTCGGTTTTGTGTTCTTCGAATACAACACACACACACAAAAATTCTTGTGTGATACTTTGTTGGTACAACGCGGTCTTGCAGCGTGTTCAGGTGGTGCAGTAGAGGTGGATCATTCTTTAGCAATCTAAAGGTAATGTTCTTCATCTTATTCTTCTTGTGATCTCATTGACTAGTAGAGATCCGGTATGTGGGATTCAAGTCCCGCCATGTGAATCCTACAAGGTTTTCCTACTGTGGTATCAGAGCTCCCTACTAATCTCAATGAGATTCGGTTGAGTTTTTTTTTGTCTTGAAAAGAACCCTAGAAACTTCGGCCAAGTATGTGTTCTTCAAGTTTTGAATGAGCATTGGATTGAATAGGGTTCTAGATTAAAAGAAATTAGGTTTCTTTTTCCCTTCTTGTGTTTTACGAATTTCGCATATATGTATATATATTTTAAGTTTTTTTTTATCTTAGATAAGAAACCTAGTGAGTTTGATCCAAGAAAATTGTTCAAGTTTATGAACAATTGGATTAAATAGGTTTCAAGATAAAAGGAATTAGTTTTTTCTTTTTGTTTAGTAAGAAAACCCTAGAATATTTGATCCAAGAAAAGTTGTTCAAGTTTATGAACAATTGGATTGAATAGGATTTTTAGACCAAAAGAAAAGGTTTATTATTATTATTATTATAAATTAATTAAAAATTAAAACGGGAGTCGAAACCAAACCAACCGAGATTCGATTGATGCTTGGTTCGACGACCGAGTGGTCGACCGAAACCAAGCCCACCGAGTCTCGGTTGGGTGATGGTTCTTGGTGACCAAGTTATCATATTTAGGGTACAAGATTTTATGTAACCTAAATCGGGAATAAAGAATCTACAAGATTTTATGTATATTCTTTTAATTATTAAAGATAATCTATGTAAATCTTTGTTTTTTTGATTAACTATCAAGAATAAAATCAAAGGATAGATTTACATAGATCTTGACTAGATTATATATATAATTTTTAATTTAATTAATAATAAAAGATAATAAAATTATTAAACCTAATGATTTTAATAGTTTATTAAAATCAAGATAATTATAAAATTAAGAGCGAAATAAGAAACCAGTTTATGGGTAATTTAATAATTATCAGTTTGGTAATTATAATCATCAGTTTATTTATTTATTTAGTATGACATAACCCAGGAGAAGTGATATTGTGTTTATTTTATATTTTTTCGAATTTTTTTATAAATTTTCGGAAATTTTATAAAGTTTTTTTTAAATTTTTCAAAATTCAAAACCAAGTCTTTGGGGTTATGGCATAGCAATTCTCGAAATTGCATTATTTTTTTTATTTCATTTATTTATTATTGTTGGAATAAAAAGATGGTAATTATAAACAGTTTGTTAGAAAACAAAGTTTTAATAATAAGATGATAATTATAAACAGTTCGTTTAGAAAACAAGGTATAAAATTAATAATGGTGATTATAAACAGTTTGTTTAGAAAACCAAGTTTAAAATTATAATGGTAAAGTAAACAGTTTGTTTATAAACCAAGTTTTATAAAGACAAATTAAAAAGTTGAATTTATAAACAGTTAGTTTATAAAACCAAGTAATTAAAAACTGGCTAACATTTTTCGAACAAAGGAAAATCATTTTTAGAAAATCTTAGATCAGAGTGCAACCCACTTAATGGAACACCTCACTTGTTCAACGATATTCACATTGTAAGGAGAAAGAACCTTAGATGTGGATTCAAATCATTGCGAGTGTTAGGGTGCATAGGGTCTTGTGATAATCGGGAGTCCCGGCGCAAGGCATCACACTGTCTTAGGTGGTACGATATATTTTGGTGATAATCGGAGGTCCCGACCCAAAATGCACTAGAGGGATTAAAACATGTACAAGTTTGTTGTTCAACTTGATATCCCGAACATCTAGGAATCGTTTCTAGTTCAAGAGGCGATCGGTATGGCTATACCTACCAGAAATAGCGTGGCTCTAATGGGAAGTGCCCAAACCTTGCATTAGAGGGCGTGAAATATGGATCCTAGTCCAACTATTATTCTTAAAAGGTAATAATGTTAGAAGTTATTTATTTTTCTAATCATACTAACCGTTTGTTGTTTTTCTTATAGATGTCTGTATTGTCAGAAATTCCGTTTTACTCACCAAGTGAATCGCGAAGGCTCATCACTGGAAAATGGAAGCTTACTGGTCCAAACTACAAAGTTTAGAATGTGCATTTTAGGAGCTTCCTAAAGGCACAAGATATACTGTACGTGATAGACGAAGTGCCCAAGGGACAACCAGGGCAAGATGCCCAAGATAATGAGCTTGACGCTTATTATCAGTATCTGGCAGATGAATCACAAGTTATGTCGATTCTCATTCTTACTTCATTATCAGAGCTTACTGATAATCTACATAAGAAACCATGCTATGAGTTTATCCAGTATCTTGAGGAGATGTTTAAAGATAGTACTGAAGAAAGTAAGCAGTTCGTTTTGCAAGAAATCTTTTCGTCAAAGATGAAGGATGATCAACCATTGAGTGACCATCTTATTAACATAAGAAGGTTGCTAGATTGTCTCACCCTGGTTACTGGCACATCAAACCAGCAAGAACAAGTCTTGTTCTTGTTTGGATCTCTCACTCAATACTATCAGGATAAGGTAGTACGTTTAGTTGGGAACTTTGATTTGACTGTCGCATGTCTGCACGAGAATCTCTTGTGTATACGCGATGTTCAAAGGCTAGAGGAAGAATCTCTCCCTGAGATTCAGCAGGATGATTTCGATGATTGGTTGAAGAACTTTGCTGATTTGTGTTGCCCAACTTGCGGCAGCAAGGATATTTGCGAGCATTTAAGATAATGAAGCGGATCGGGCTTCAAGCATTTAAGTTGGAACTTCCACCCGAGCTTCAAGGTGTGCATGACACCTTCCATGTGAGTTATTTGAAGAATTTCATTGGTGAAGTCGAAAATATCATTCCATTGCAAAAGTTGCGGGTTGATGCCCCGAATCGGTTGATTGAAGAACCCGAGGCCATTTTAGAGACAAAGACAAAGAAGCTTCGGAATAAATAGATCGAGTTGGTGTTGGTCAAGTGGAAGAATCCTCTTGGACCAAATTTGACTTGGGAAGTTAAGGACGAGATTCGGAAAAGGTACCCGGATTTCGTGAACTATGATGAGATTCCGAGGACGGAATCTTCTTAAGGGGTAGATAGTTGTAACGACCCGAAATTTATAAATAAATAAATTCCATAAAAAATATGATAATTAAGGATAAATCGTTTAAGGAACGTGGGAATTGGTTTTGTGTCAATCGGACATCGTATGAGGAAGTTATGGGCGAAACCGTGTCGAAGAGAATAAAGGAAAATGCAACCTCAGCTGCATAGCCCAGATAGCGCCGCTATCTGGGAGTTCGCGACACGATCGGCGATAGATGCTACAGCGATCCGAAATAGCGTAGTGGGAAACGCGATCTTGAGATCGCGTCGGGGTTAGCGGCGCGATGTATGGCGCGATCTAACGCGGACTGCTGGATCGCGACGCGAAATGGGGGATAGGGGCGCGATTTTCTGTCTGAACAGCATTAAAGTTGGGTTTTGGTCATTTAATGCATACAAAAACCCTAGTTCTCTCCCAACTCGAGCTTGTGTACGTTTTTTAGTGTAAAGCATCATTTGGAACCGATTTCTTTGTCAAATCTCGTGATTCTTCACTCCTAGTTGAAGATTTAAGGTATATCTTCACTCTTGTAGTTGTAGCTTTAGATCTAGGGGTTCATTGGCTTGAGTTTGAAACCCTAGTTCTTGGGTTGGTGAGTTATGGTTAAATAAAGGTTGTATACACTTAGTAGATGGTATTTTAACAAAGGAAACAAGTGTATGGTTAAGATTTGTAAGAATCTTAAGATTGGTTAAACCTAGGGTTTTGGAGATCACCAAAATTGGGGGAAAATGTTATTAAAGGGTATCTAGAGATAAATGGTAATAATATTAGTAGTATGTGATGTTGAACAACTTGTGATTGTTGTATTAGGCTTTTGGTGAAGTCTTGTAAGGTTGACCCAATTGTTGAAGCAAGAGATTGGTGTAAAGAACACAATTGGAGCATTATTTTGCTAAGGTGAGTACGTGTGGACTTTACTGAGTACATAGCCATTGAAATATGTTTTATTATTTGTGTTATGGTCTATTGCTTAATTGTGTAGAATTGTAGTGGTTTAGTTAGTGTTATGTTATTGATAATATTGGACTAACTTGTTGATGATTGATGTGATAGCCGAGAGCTAGATTGACATGAATGTTGAGTCATGGTAAGATTGAGATGATGTGATGACACGAGCGACTCCCGGTCATGAGGTGTGGAGTGAGGGGCAGTTGGGTGGATTCCCATCGACTCATCCACGTTAGTAGTCTTGCTAACTGGACGTATTCCGGCGAGTAAGGCAGGTATCGGTAGATTGAGCGATTCCCTCTTACCGGTATCTTGTTTCTAGTTAGTTCGGGGCAACCCGATAACTAGATATGTACGTGCTTCTAGCTAGTTCGGGGGCAACCCGATAGTTAGATAGGTTTGCTAGAGAGCAAGATTGACAGGGTCACGGTAGGGTGACTAGTATGGATAGACGGCTTATATATATATTCGTGTTTATATGTAACGCGACATTTTATTATCATTGGGTCTAAACCCATGTAGCTCACGAGACTTTTTGTCTCACGTACTCCTTGTTTGTTTTGCTATGTACTCAGGTTCGGGATCGAAGAAGTAGGTACGCATGGATAGAGATGCGGGGCCTAGAGTAGAAGAACACTATAACGGATTTAGACTTAGCTTTGGTTTTGATATATTTTGTATCACCAAACTTATACTCTGATTTCATACCAAAGGTTTTTGTAAATCCATATTTTGGGATAGTTCTCCTCTTTATTAAATGATATATTTTGGTCAAATGTTTCGTATTAAAAATTGAGGTGTTACACTACATAACCAAATAACAATAATACTCTTAGGGGCGTTTGGTTCAAAGTAAGTAATGAGAAAGGGAAATGTAATAGGAATACTAAGGAATATAATGAGCATTTCTTAATATTACCTTGACCATTAATGTTGCTTGGTTAATCAAGTATTTAATATGTACATGGATAAGATTAATATTAAAAGAAAATAAAAAATATGTTTATATTTATTTATAATTAATATTAATTAAGATAATAATATTATAGGAATACCTTTTATTAAAAAACAAACACCACCTTAGAAATATGTAGTCTGCGAATTGTATCTGCACAGAAGGTATAGATTAAATGTCTACAGTCTATAAGAAAAAGATCATTTATTTTTCTATGTGTGCATACTGAATATCTTTTCTAGTGGCGGTATCGGTGGTGGTGGGTGGGGCGGGTGGTGGTAAGTGGCGGTAGGTGGTGGTGGTAAGTGGCGGCGATAGGGGCGGTAGTGGTAGTGGTGGCGGTGGTGGGTGGTGGCGTTGTGGTGGATGGTGGCGGTAATTGGTGGCGGCAGTTGTGGGTGGTGGCGGTGGATGATTACGACATGTCGTATTGTGGGTGTGATGGCGGGTGGTGGCGGTGGATGGTGACGGCGGGTGGTGCCGATAGGTTGTGGTGGGTGGTGGTAACGGTAGGTGGTGGTGGGAAGTGGCGGCGATAAGGCTGATAGCTCAAAAGTCCCTAAATAAATTTTTCTAAATACGCTTTTACTATACAAATAGAGTTATGAGTTTACCCATATTTTAAAAACGTCCTCTTTAAAGATTAATAATTTATTTCTACTAACATAATATTCTTCTATTAAACATCAAAAATAAGATAATTAAAAAATTAAAGTTAAACTCAAATAAATGAATAAATAAAAATTGAGTAATGGTATTTTTTCTTGTCATATTTTTATCTATTTTAATTATAAAAACTGTCAAAAAGAAACGATATAAAAATAATAATTAGTGAACATGTCAAGTTTAAAACTAAGTATACATATTATTCGAAATAAAAAATAAAAATACATACTTCCTCCGATTCAAAATAAGTGATACACTTTGGATTTCACGTTTTTTGAGGCAAAAGTTTTAAATGTGGGTTATTTTAGATTAATTAGATGGTTAGTGGAGAATGAGTCCCACATTTTTTGAATAAAGTAAGATTAATGATGTTTAAAAGTCAAAAGTAAGGGTAGATGTGTCATTTCACTTTATTAAAGTATGTAGTTAGTGAGTGTGGGGACCACTTTTTTTTACCAAATAAGGTAAATTTTAAAATGTATTACTTATTTTAATACACCTAAATATGGAAAATGTATCACTTATTTTGAATTGGAGGAAGTATGATAAAAAATTTAAGCTATGTTGACCATTTAGATACACATTCCTTACCAACAACCGCTTGCTTAACCTAAAATAAATACGATTTTTGGTTCACTTCAGATTTCCCCTGAAAACCAAATACCAAAACCCTAACCACTGCGCGCTTTGCGTTCTCCAACGCAACGATTTTGCTCCGATGGATGCAATACGAAAGCAGCTCGATGTATTGATGGGAGCAAATCGGAACGGAGATGTCACAGAAGTTAATCGGAAGTATTACGATCGTGATGTCTGTCGTCTATTTTTAGTCGGCCTTTGCCCGCATGAACTCTTTCAACTCACTGTAAGCGAATTAAAACCCTTCATCTTCATATACTCGAAGAATATGTATTTAGATGTATGGAAACTGCGTTTTAGGGTTTTTTAATTGATGATAACATAAGTTAGGATATGCGAAGGAAGCAAAACAAATTTAATTTACGAGAGTACATTTTATGTGGAATTGAGTTCTTCTTAGCTTAGATGAATCTGTTTGGTTGTATTCATGTAGATTTTCGCATTAGTTTCGACTATAATTTTCATGTAAGCTTATAAGAGAAGTAGGATAATAATCTGTGGAACCTAACACCAGTTTACCGGTGTGAAGCAGTAAAATGTGAAATTTAGATGATAGTTTTGAGTCCATTTTATTGGAATATTCACTATTCAGCAGTCAATTGGTGGAGTACTGACTACTGAGATGAGAAGAACCGAAATTAGCTTGATTATACTCTTTTATATCAAGTGGAGAAAAGTATTGTATTTGGTGTCCTTTATGGTTCATAAGATAATAGCAAAGATCATTGAAGTAGGAGATCATTTATAAATTTGAATGAGTTTTTTGAACTGTTAATCTGTTATGTAAGCGTGTTGCATTGTTGTCTTATTACAGTCAACTTATGCATATATTAGCTTTGCCATTTTGATGCTTACTCAAGTTTTCTGTTTTCCCAATTTCAGAAAATGGACATGGGACCATGCCCGAAGGTGCACTCATTTCAGCTGAGAAAAGAGTATCCTTTTTGGCTTTTTCTCACCCTTAAATTATTTTATCATCTTCTTTTGTTGATTATGATCTAGAAGTGTACAAAACATGATATCTCAAGCAGTGATCCACTTTATATGCTTTTTTACTTCCTCCGATTCAAAATAAGTGATACACTTTGGATTTCACGGATTTTGAGGCAAAAGTTTATAATGGTGGTTAAATTAGATTAATTGGATGGTTAGTGGGAAATGGGTCCCATATTTTTTGAATAAGGTGGAGTTAATGATGTTTAAAAGTAAAAGTAAGGGTAAAGGGGTCTTTTCATTTTGTTAAAGTAGATAGTTAGTGGGTGTGGGTCCCAATATTTTTTGCCAAATAAGGTAATTTTTCAAAGTGTATCACTTATTTTGATACACCCCAAAAAGGAAAGTGTATCACTTATTTTGAATCGGAGGAAGTATAAATGTTATACGATCTGAACAATATAGTTTTGCAATGTTAGTGTTACTTAACTGTAATCAGATACCAAGAAGCTAAAGCAAAAGGTCAAGATAACTATGATAGAGAGTTAGAGGATGTAATAGACAGATTGATTGTTGAATGTGACAGAAAAATTGCAAGAGCTCTTAAACGCCTTAGTGAAGAAGATGCTAAAGCAGCTATTGCTATCTCTGTATCAGAAGTTACACAGGTGGATTTGGATTCAACTTACTTTCTGAGATTTTTATAAATCACGTTGTATCTATGCATGTTTTTACCAACTTATATTATTTGTCTAATTTGCTAAATGTGCAGACACCTGAGATTCTTGAGTTGTCAAAGCAAATAAAGGAGAAGCTGAAAGAAGCTGATCAATATGGTAAAAAAAATATTAAATAATCAAATCTGGCCCAAAACATGTTAAATGACGGTTTTTTTCTTCAGTTTTGTGACTGTACGATTATATTATATTTTACAAAATAGAAAAGTATACAAGATTTTTTTTTCTAAAATTTACTGTTATTTTCATCATCCAACGTGTTTATCTCATGATGTCTGTTTTTTTACTCATTATTCAGATCTGGAAGGAAACGGAGATATGAAGATCCGATGTCTGGAAATGGTTGAAGAATTCAGAACTCAAAGAGCAGACAAACAGGTAAATGTTTGGAGTAGTGACATGTTTCATGCTGAAGTAAATGATTATTTTGTCTTTTAGTGTTTTCTCAAATTAAGCATTCAAGCCTTTTGTTATATCTCTTATCTTAAAATTTATTTTCTGTTTTTCAGTCGATGCTTTTATTAGACGCATTTAATAAAGACCGAGCTTCTTTACCTCTTCCAAATCCCCCATCATTGGCACCATTGCCTGTGGATGCTCGCACACAAGAGTTGATTAATGAAAAGCTGAAAAAAGCAGAAGATCTTGGTAAGTCGAGTTTTTAAATCATTTTAGTTTCTATTTTTCTATTTTAGTTTCTACTTTAGTTTTTAAATCATCTGTATCCTTTACTATTATATATTTATACATGTTTTTTGTGGAAATAGGTGAACAAGGAATGTTGGATGAAGCACAAAAAGCACTAGAAGAGGCTGAAGCACTTAAAAAGGTTCACCACTTTTTCATACTTATTGGTATTCTGAAAATTGTTAAAAACTTTTTGGTTATATTCTTTGTCATAGAATTCAGCTAGTAATGGAATAAGATTGCACCCTAGGTCAAAGATGATCTCACATGGAGCATGAAATCATATGATGTATGTTTTTCTTTTGCCAAGACATATTGTGTTAATTAGTGAGACTAATTATTGAATAATTTAATATAGGAGGTTGTATGCATTAAAAAAAAATACATTAGGGTGACTTTCAACGCGTTTGACTTGTTGACCCATAAGGATAAGGCATAATCCAGATCAATCCATTCTTAAGTGACATGGTTAGGTATAGAAGGTAGATAACTTGTGTTATATTTGTGTCCTCGGGGACATAAGATTCTGATAAGCCCATAATGGGGGATAGGACCCGCCCAATGTTGGTTTACCAAAGGGAGAAAAAGAAAGGGTTACTAAGGACCAAAAGTTAATCTTTTTGTATTTTATGTCTTTTGTCTTTATTTACAAGAAATGGTGGGAGCACTAACTTTCTAGTGTCAGGTAATGGGGGCACCATTTTGTTGTCTGCTGCAGCCCTTACCCCACCTTAGAAGTATTTAAACCTTTTGTTGCCTTTAGAATCAATTATCTATGAAATGAATTAAGAAAGTTTTCTTTGGAGACACCCTTCTCGAATTGAAGGATTTGTTCTAACAATCTGTTTTTTATTAATGGGAATGATTCCTGATAGATCAATGGTCTATCAGATTCATACAGGTGAGCTATACATACGTGTATGTATATAGATGAATAGTTAAAGAATGATGAAAATTAAGGTAGTGAAGGTAGAATCGAAAAATTATTATGGTAGTAATATTTTTTATTTTTTGGTGCAAATTATTTCTATATCCTAAGCAATTTTTTCTATTAATCACGTCACAGTTTTTTCTACTTATAAATCTCCTTGTTACAGTTTATCAACTGCTTTTTGTCACTATAAAATAAAAATTGGAAATTCAGACTAAATTGGTTATACCATTTGTCTCTCAAAATAGATGCTTTGTTTTTTTACATTTTTATTTCTTAATTTTCTGTAGCTTTCAATGGTGCTGCCTCCTCGTCAAGAACCTGTTACAGATACCTCTAAGTATACAGCTGCAGATGTGCGAGTTGTAAGTTTTCTCATCTCACATGGTTTTTGTTAAATTTTTTATTGTTGTTTTTTTCATAAATCCATGAAATTTGCATTTTTTTACTGCAATATATAACATTTAAAGATGTAATAGTTCTATTTTGGCTTGACACATCCCCTTTTTTTTCTAGACTGATCAGAAGTTACGTGTTTGTGACATTTGTGGAGCATTTTTAAGTGTTTACGACAGGTAATTTTTTATTTCTTTCTAAATGGTGAATAGTTTTATTTAAATAGTTATTTTAAAAAGGTGAAGAAGTAGTATTTTGGGTTTAAAGTACTGAATTCAGTGTTTGACCTGGCAATTATACCTCCTTGTCAGGCTTTTGGGCCCAGTTTTACGAGGATAAACTTTTGCAGCTAAAGAATGTGCGTTTTTTATATTTCTGTTGATTGATCAATCATACCATATTAGTTAAATTAACAATTATGTGACAGTTTTTGATATCTTTATTAGTTGTGTATATATCATTTTAACTTCTCAAATTATTATGTTCTCTTTCTTTTTCTAACGTCTCTCTCAGTGACCGGCGGTTAGCGGATCATTTTGGTGGAAAGCTTCATCTTGGCTATATGCAAATCCGTGAGAAGTTAGCTGATCTTCAGGTAATATATTGTTTTGTATATTTATTATTTACTTTTATGCCCCTGGATGCAAGTAGTATCATGTATTTTTGTAAGATTTCTGTTTTTGATGAATTCTATTAATTATTTCAGGAAGAGAGAAACAATAAAAGGAAAGCTCCTGAAGAAGACAGAAGGTAATCATCGTTTTTTGATGCATTTATAAATGTAGAGGTGAGTTAATGGGTAGGTTAGGTGACTCAGGTCAAAACATATAGATTTTCTCGGGTTAGTTTGACCAAAATACGTTTTGTACAATGTTTTCTACCTCTATTAACAATTAGTGTTCAAAAATGAATTTTAAAATCATATTATTTGAACAGTTTTCTAATCTTTTGAATAAAATGATTTTGGAGGGTATAGACGGTGGCAGGTTAGTTGGGGAATGGGCCAAAGCATGTAATTCTTTGTAGGTGTCAAACCGTGTTGTGTTTGGTTGACCGAAAATACTTCTTTATCCAATATTTGTAACATCTACACACAAAATTAAAGTCAAATATGAATATAAAGATTATACTTTGGTAATAGTCAAATACGATTCTGTAGGTTATATGCGTTAGAAACACTTTGGGCTACTTTTTTTAAGCCAGTTTTTTTTTACTCGTTTGACGCATTAGAGATAAAAATATCCTTATTGACTAATTATTAAGTGAAGGGGTCGAAATAACTACCTACATTTTGTTATGTAAACAAAAATTCTGTTGATGTGTTTGAAAAATAAATTTAGATCAAAAGAACGAAGCAAGGATGTTGAACGGGAAGGTAGCAGAGACCGAGCAAGTAGCCGTGACCGTGACCGTGCACGGGACACTGAGCGTAGGAGCCGAGACCGTGATAGGCACCATGACCGTGGTCGCGGTTATGACCGTTATGACCGTGATAGAGAAAGAGAAAGAGACCGTGACTCAAGAAGTCGACGGTCCCGCTCGAGAGATCGCCCCCGTGATAATGATCGCCCAAGGTTCTATTTCTATAAACCTATTTTCATCGTTTATCATCTTCACTTTTATATATAGTCATTTTTCACCACATAGTACAAGTTTTACAGCTAATTATACAACCATACAAAATAATAGTTGTGGTGAATGTAATAAAAATTGTGGTGTAAAAATCACTCTTTTTTTCATTATTTATCGTAATTGTGGTATATGACATGTTTTACACAAACTAGTTGAAAATTTTAGAAACCACCATGTAGAACACTATTAAAAAGGGTCAGGTTGTGTTTTTTGTCTCAAACGGGTCAAGTAAAAATTATTAAAAAGAGAATGGGTCGAACATTTTGTAAGTTGAATATCTGAAGGCTCATTTATTTGACTTGACATAAAGTTGAGTTTTTCAAGCCAAACTCGAGTATGGATCATGAAGGCTCGTTGAGCACGGGTTAATTTTGGTAACATTGTTAAATTTGAACACTTGTGCAGGCGTTATGACAGGTACTAGCCTTGAAGCGGGATTGGATAAAACAAGGTTTCTTTATTGGTCCTTACGCAAACATTTGTTTTTTTTTTTATTTTATATTATCAGTTGACGATGATGTTTTAGCTTCAAATTAACTAATTAGTGGATCTAATTTGGTACCATTAACAAACTGGCCTTTCGTATTTATTTTCATTTCATTTCCGGATGATTTTAAGTTTCCTCGTGCAGCTCTATTATTAGTGTTGTATCATTGTGTTCAAAGTGTGGGATTGTGGCACTCGATATTTATAACCTGTGTTTTTCGGTGCAAGTGTATTCTTTTTTATAGTGCATGTTTTACATTTGTGTTTATGTATATGCATGTCATTAACCTACCAAGTAATCCGGGGAGAATAATTGCTACAAAAAGATGTATTCATCGTATTAATTAGTGTTTCTGTCATAAACTAACAAAATGCAAATGAAGAGATAATGTATTCTTATCTATTACTCTAACAAATTATGTGATTTGGAATATACTTTAATTACCTTAAAAAATAAACCTGCTATTCACATACTATTGAATATTAGATGTTTTGATTTTTTAAATTATTTCATAAGAAAAAGAATACATTTTTTCTAAAAAATTATAAGAGCTTTCTGGCTAAACTTTTTTGTGATGTATATAATTTAATTGTTGTTGTCTTTGTTTCCAGATCTTTCTTTAACGTAACTTCATTTTACATATATAATATGTTTTAAGAATTTCTTTAATACCTTTGGTGCTTTACTTATAATTTGTAAAAAAAGAAACAAGACTCTATTAAATAATAATTAATTAACCAAATAGTTTATAGCTTGATGATATATGAAAAAGTGTCTTTAAATGTTTTTTTCTTGTAATTCTTATTTAATGTTATTTTAATTTATGCATTTTTTTTAATTAGTGAACTACAACTATCCAAATTTTATTTTGGGATTTGAAACCCAGTTTTCATGTTAACCTAGCTTTAAAATCGGTTTAGACATTAAAAAAATCAATTTGAACCGTTTAGAACTGGATACACCCCCTCATTTACCGAAAATCGCTTTAAAAATTGGTTTCCCTCAAACCGGTTTTGACTTTTGTTGACCAAAACCGAATCATTTTTTCTAAAAACCGGACCAATTTAACCAGTTTAAAAACCATTTTCGCATCCCTAATTAGAATTTATCCATATATGTTATATTACTAATACTTCCTCCGTATCAAAATAAGTGACACACTTTCCATTTTGGGGTGTATCAAAATAAGTGACACACTTTAAAAACTTTCTTTATTTAGTAAAAATAGTGGGACTCATACCCACTAACTATCCACTTTAATAAAGTGAAATTACCCTTATACCCTTATTTTTACCTTTAAAACTCATTAATATCACTTTATTCAAGAAAAGTGGATCTCATTCTCCACTAACTATGTATTTTAATCTATTTTAATCCCTACTTTAATCTTTTACCTCAAAAAACGTGTAAGCCAATTTGTGTCACTTATTTTGATACGGAGGAAGTATAACATTGGCCATCGATAGTGTGACAGCATGAATAGTGATTTGATATTTTTTTTTAAACAGGGCTATTTTTTTTACTTTCAAAATAATTTTCTTTTCAATTATTTTTTAGCTTTAACATGAATAATTTTACGTTTAACACTTATATTATCACGTGATATACCTCTCAACCCATTTTCACGTGTTTTTGTCCTACTTCTCACACAAGTACACAACTTTCTTCTATTTAGATGTCTGAAATTAATAAATTTGTTTAGATTAATTTAACATATTTATATAATTTATTACTCCCTCCGTCCCATTTTTATTGTCCACCTTACTATTTTAGTTTGTCCCAAAATAAGTGTCAATTTCACATTACAACCACTACGTAATTTTTTGGATATCATACTAAATCTCCTGTAGGGGTGTGCATGGGGTGGTTTGGGGCAGTTTTAGGCTCAAACCGAACTCAAGCCTCTAATTTCGGTTTTAGGATTTTCAAATCCAACGGTTTCAGTTTTAGCGGTTTTTAGCCTTTAACGGTTCGGTTTCGGTTTTAAAACCGAATCCACCTCGTTTTAGACATAAATATATAATTTCATGTACTAATCTTTATTTTTCCAAAATTACATACAAATTTCAATAACAATATCTAATTTACAGCATTAAGTGAAATGTCTAATAACATATTTAAACAATGAATATCATTTTCAGCCCAAGGTTCAAACTATAAACGTATTTTATACGGTATAAACATTAATGAACCGTAATAGATGAACTTTCAAATATTTAAATAGGTCGACTTATATTTAATAAATATAAAATTAAAAAATATATATAATATATTAAATATTAGTGGGGCGGTTTCTTAATGGGGCGGTTTTGGTTAAAACTGAAACCGAAACGAATCCACCGGTTTTTCAATATCTAAAACCAAATCGTCGGTCTTGAAATGGTTTCGGTTTTATCAGTTTTAATGAGTTGATTTTGATTTTTCGGTTTTCATGCTCACCCCTGATCTCCTGCATCAACGCACTAGGTAAAACCTAATGGTTTAATATAAACTAATTTAGTTGATAAAAATAACCAGTTAAAATTAAAATTGAATTGGCTCCATAAAACAAAAACTAAACTATTTCCAATCTCCATTTCAAAAAAATGCCATTTCCTTTTTCCCCCTTTTCCTCAAAAACCCTAATCTCACACAATCTCTAAGGGTGTGTTTGGTACAGAGATTTGAAGGCAGAGAAAGGGAAATAAAGGTCAAGTCTCTTGTTTGGTTACATTGAGAAAAGAAGATGGAGAAAAAAATCTTTTCCGTTTCTCTAATTTTCATTCCCTAATAAATAAGGGGAAAAGAAGATAATCACAAAACGAGAATTAAAAAAGAAAACACGGAGATTAGAAAGCCCACCACAAAGCCTTCTTTTATTTTCTCTATACGTTAGCAAACCCTTCGTCGTCGTTGTCAATCCCTATTCGTCCGCTGTAATTTCGTCCAGCAACAATTCGTCGCTTCTTCCAGGTTAATCTCGATATGTGTCTCTCGAACTCTATCTCTTTGTCTCTCAATCTTTATCTTTCGTTAGACTTGTGCAAACCCAAACCTATGTCTCTCTATAATGAGTAGCATATTTTTACTATTCATTAGTAAAACAGTGAGATAGAGTTTTGGGGAAACCTACGTCTACCTACTACACACACATAGGGTGCTTTCATTGTAATAATACTAATACATATTTATTTATCTATTTTACATAATTTGATTGTATATATGTATCTATTAATTATGTATCTATTATAATTATGTATCTGTGTCTTTCGTTTTATGCATTTGCTATGTATCAACTTTGTATTTTCTTTTATTTTCTTTTTAACAGCATCAATTTTGTATCTATTATACATAATTTGGTGTAACAATGATGTAACTTTTTTTATTTTCTTTTTGAACAACACCAATTATGTTTTTGGATGTTATTATTGATTTTATTAATGCACTTTCGTTATTAATTTATCCATGAATTTTGTATGTTATAATAATGATTGTTGTGGGAAAAAATATGTTTGCTAATTATAAAGTTTGTACAATTCTCTACTGATTTTTTTGTTATACCAAACAAGAGAAATGATTCTCTGCTGCAATTCTCTGTTGAAGTCTCTGTGCTACCAAACAGAGGAGTCAATTCTCTTTCTCCAGACTAATTCCCTTTCTCTGCAATTACATTCTCTGCAACCATTTCCCTGCAATTCCATTCTCTGTACCTAACGCACCCTAAAATTCTTCCGCAAATCCCCAAATCAAGCAATGGAATTTCATCGTCTAGCAACAATCATATCATTCCTCTTCATTATAACGCAATCATCATCATCCCCGCCCCAATGGTCTCCCAATCGGCCTCCTTCCAAAAGGAATCACAAACTTCACAATCGATCCATCGACTTCGAAGTCCACTTAAACAGATCATGCAACACCAAATTCGAAACCAGCGTCCGATTTGATTGGAATTTCGCAGGGTTTCTCAGTTACGGCCAAATCTCTAATTTGACCGGAATTGCAGCTCAGGATTTGTTCCTTTGGTTTCCTGTGAAAGGAATTCATGTTGATGTTCCTACTTCTGGTTTAATTTACTTTGACGTTGGTGTTGTGTTTAAGCAATTTGCTTTATCGAGATCCCTAAAGACTGTACGGAATTAATTGATGGTGATGGTTTGAAGGCAGATTTAGTTGTACTCAAGGATCATACTCGCGGTATTCAGGTTAGTTAAATTATATAGTTGAATATTTATCAAATTAATTCAAATTTGCTATGGATTTGGTCACAAATTCACTGTCAGGAGTTTCCTAATTGGCTATTTGTAGCATTAATTGAATTTGTAATAGAGGTGCATGTTATATTACTCTCCAGAATATATACGTGTGTGAATTAGAACATTTGCTTGACCTCTAAGTTAAATTGTATTATCTCATTTGTTCTAAGATTCTGGACTAAATCCTGTTATTAGAAGTATTTCACATATAGAAAATATGTTCTCATTTAATGATTAAAATACAATTAACAAACTTGATGAAATTTGCCTGTTTACACTTGCGTCAGGGCTGCTAGGTAATCTAGTTTAAAAAGGGAACATTGCATAAATGGCATTTGTTTCAAGTTTTTCCCAACGTATTTTCACATTTATCCATGCTTAATGGTCTTATAAATTTCTGTCCAATTGGGTATTCAACAACCGAGAAATTGATGACGTGGTGTTAACATAGTGAGGTGGCATGTGACTTTTTTTTTGCCATGTCATCTATTTATCGGGTCATCAACTTACCAAATGGCCCACATAGGACACAAAACCATCTTTTAAAGTCTTAATTATGCAATTGGACAAAAAATGTATAATGGCGGACAGACGTATAATTGTATAAATAGATACATTGGGCAAAATAAACCCCTTTGAATTTAAATTTTCTTGGGACTATTGCAGGAGAAAGGCGAAAAGCTTCTGAAGCAACACAAAGAGGGCGATGAACAAAGAGCAGTTGCATAAATTCTGAAACAATTAGTATCTTGGAGAGTTTGAGATTGAGTATCTGACAAAGTAATTCTTTCTTGAACAATTTGTTCGTTCTGATCCATTGATTTCATGATCATGTACAGTAGTATGTTTGTTCTTGAATGATTAGTTTTCTGGTATACATGTAATCACACGTTTTGTTTGAAGATTGGTGTCTTGTAATATAGTACGTTAGGAAAAGATCGAATTTTAATGGTTACATTGTGATGTATGTTTGTCAGCCGATTGAAAAAATATTAAATACTATGGCTATGGCTGTATCATAATAAAATTTGAAGCAAATAAATAAAATTAAACTAAATAAATATTAAATACTATGGTTATATCGTTAAACCAACACTCTAAGTATACAATAATATAGCGGTTAAAATATGATGTGGATGCATCATGTTATCAACAAGCAGGTACGACGTCCCCATTTTACCAGCTATAGAATGTTATATACAGTACTAGTTTCATAACCCGCCCGATGGGCGGGCTAGCTTCGAAAAATAAAATGCATAACGACAAAAAAAATGTACGGAAATATATAATCAAACAAATGTTGCAAGATTCAAAATTGATATGATTGGCTCGAAAGTCATACGCAATGCGATCTTGAACTTCAAACAGGCAGGAGGCAATGCTATGAAACAATTAAGTTCAAGTCAATAAAACCGAATAAACTCAACAATCAACAAAGATTGATTTTATGTGCATATTTGAAAAATATAATTAAATAAAATAACCATAATTACAAACATATCTACACTTTTAATTACAACCAATACTAACTGCACAAATTATACCAAATTAAACAATAAATAAGTAACTTCCACCATAGCTGCTGTAATTAGATTATGATGAAAGTTACTTGGTTGAGACCCCTTTTGTAACTTCTAAAGTCTTAGACCAATTTAAATTTCTAAACATCACTTCGTCCAATACTAACTGCATAGAAGTTTGACCAATTTTTGGTTAACTGTTTCTTTTGGCTAACTGGTGCTTCTTTATGACCAACACTTATAAACGGAGTGAAGTTGAGACTGCATAAAGAAACATTAAGCTCCTAGATTGTGAAATGCTTTATATATAGTAGAGATAGAGATATTACTTAACCAATCATAATTACCGTTAAGTATTTAACAATGATTGATTTGTACCTGGTTAATAACTCCTAGAATATGATAAAAAAAAAAATAGCAATTCATGTGATTTAAATTATGAAACATAAACCATAAACTTCAAATTCTTAACCTTATAAGTTGCTGCTGCATCTGATAATATATAAAAGGTTGGATCTTCATAGCTAAAAATAAAATAAAAAGGATTTAAAAAAGAAACGGGTTAAACGGGTCAAAAATAACCTAAATCATTTATTCAATACAAATTTAATCATTATTGAAGTAATGTAGTTCTTGTAATATCTTGAAGTCTAATTTTAACAATTATTAAATACATTTTTGAACATATATGATAAATTGTAAAATCAATAAATGCTTTTATCTCATGCCCTCAGGATATGAGTTAGAAAAACCCATCATAAAAATGGTAATGTGCATTCTTATCCTTATTATAAATAGTTTGGACTTCATTAATGCACCCATGTTAGAAAAACCCAAATAACAATTATATTATACATAATTTATGTTATTTATATGGAAATGTTTCACAGATATGGTATTCATAAAACCGACAATTATGTCATTTCCGTAATTAATGATTATTATTAATTATCCGATCAGTAAATATGGAAATGTTAAATTTGGGAATCTTCATTTACTGTAAATATGTCTAATTATTGAAACTGATTTGAAGGAAAATGATCTTTTAATGCCTAATTATTTGCATAATGAATTTCAGTTGATACCGAAAATGTAGTAAATCCATAGTTTAAGGTAAATGCAGGCCAAAACTGGATTAAAATGTTGAAGACACTAACCTGTGTACACCAGTAAGATTAAAATCAATGACCTTTTTCCATTGAGATGCCTTCATTCTTATTGACTTTACCATCTCTTATAATTTATTTATTTATTTTTTGAACGGCTTACCATCTCTTGTAATACATGCATTATTTCTTATTTTACTCAGATTAAATAAAAAACAAATATGAGAGACATAGGACCAATAACTAACCCTATATGAATTAAGTAACCTGCATTGTTGACAAATATTTCATTGTTGAAAAATAGGACCAAAAACTAACCATATGTGAATTAATAACTAACCACTTGTCTGGCATGTCTTGCTTCGCTATTAAGAGCCAATTGCAGTACAATAATATTTCAAAAATAGGAAAAGACAAAATAAGAAATAAAAATAGTAATATTTTAAGTAATTTAGTAAAATGACAACCTTGAGGATTTCAAGGTTAGTCCATGGCCCTTTATTAGATAGAAGACAACCCCCTTTATCTGCACTGGTACATGTGTCACTTAAGAATTCTTGTAACACAATACAAAAAGTACCAATCGAATATTTAACATAAGAATTATGATATAATAATATGAAGATGAATAATTACTTTGCATCGATTAGCTTGAGCAATTTTTTATGGTCCTTGTTACTCAGAACCTGACAAGAAATCATAACAGATATCACCTAACAAACTTACATAATAAAGTTCCAGAATTTTATATTAAAGATAAAAAATAAAAAATTAAGCATACATGAATTTTAGCAGCCCGCTTTCAGATCTAGAAATGACTTTACTGTACTCCAGAGCAGCCTAAAACCAGGACCCCTGTAATGCATTTGATGGAGTGTCTGGAAATTTTAAAAAAAAGTTAGTTACTGATGACACAGATAAAATTCATCTGTATAGCGAGTGATCTTACTTCAGGATCAACTTTTCCTAATCTTTCAACCTAAAGCAAATAAAGCATCAATCTTAAACTTATATTCACTTATGAAAAGATTAAAACTACAACATAAATGCAAAAATATACCTCAACATCATATGATAATCAGAGCAGAGTTTTTCTGGGTTTGATTAGAAGTCAATTTGAATAATAAAATTAAGCCGAATGCAGCCAATCCACCAAACACTACATATATGCCGAATGAGTAGATCAATTAGTTAAGTTAATTACCTTCATGTGCTGCAACAGACGAACATACGTCTTGGATATGTTGTGTAGATCAACATAATCAGGCTTCATAAGTAGACCTTTCTGCCCAAAGCCAAACACCAATAAATAAATTTTTTGTATTTTTTTACAAAATAAAAAAAAAAAAAACATAACACATTCTCAATGCATATGGAGTGATTCTTGAAAGCAAATACTCCAAAAATTTCCCCATCTTCGTTTCTGTGTAAACATTCAATTAACAATTAACATAAAGTACCTATATACATACAATGGCAGTTACAGTATTTACACGATTCAAATGCATAAGGATGAAATTTAGCAATACATTTAAGAGATTGTTGTTTCACAGTTCATCATAAATCAATGATTTTTCATGGCAACCTTCGGTTTTGCTGATATAAATTCATGTAGATTCAAACAAAATCTGAAACAAATTTGTATCGAATTAAGTAATTGGACATGATATTAGGGTTTGCAAATGTACACATCCATAGTCTAACGTTAATTCGGTAATTAAAAAAAAACAAATTCGGGATGGTGTAATGGGGAAATAATTCGACGGCAGTACCTGTCGCATTTGTTTTTTCATTTATAATCTCAATTAAATGGTGCATTTCAAGATCTTAATTCGAAGATCGACCTTACACTTCGCATCCGATGTTGTGGTAGTAGTCGCTGTTTTTCCGGTGGGAGCCACCGCCTTGATTTCTTGACAGGTAACTCTAATCGGTAACGGTATGATTCGATGGGAGCCGCCGCCTTGAATTCGATGGAATGAAGAAGAATCAATCACATGATTCGATCTGAATTGCAAGCGTATGTAAATGAGGAAGAATGGGGCAAAGTGTAAGACATCTGTGGAAACAAAACCCTAAAATGAAAGAGTCGATACATGTGATTGCTGAAGTGTGAAGTTACCAAGTTACCCTTTGAGTCAGCGTTTGAGTCATCATTAAGGAGTGATGTGATTGGCTGCCTAAGACACGTCATCAAAAAAAATTCATATCCTTGCTCCATATATAGGTGGGAGATATGCAATGGTAAAAGAACTAAATTTTGTTACACCAAGATGTAAAAATAACAATTTATTACATACAAAGACAATTTGGATAAAGCTTGTTACGATTTCGTGAATGGATGGATATTCACTACATGCTATGACAGTTTAATAAAACCAACGAGGATGAAAAACCAACCCGATTGTGTTGTAAGGTCAAGGAACAACTTTATGTTTTGAACTCACACGATAAATTAACCTTACAAAAATGTAAAAAGTTAGAAAAACGAGTGCGTTTGCCGGGAGTCGAACCCGGGTCTATTGCTTGGAAGGCAATTATCCTAACCGTTGGACTACAAACGCTATCTTGGTCTAATATATATATAAACCAACTTTATTACAGCCAGATGTTTAGTAAAATGTGTACACATGGATATTGATGCTACACACTAAAAAAAAACATCGTACGACTACATTTGACATTTCTAAGGGTTCTTCTTTGTTAATCATATAGGGTAATCCACGACTCTAAATTCTTATCAAAGTTTATCAAGATCGATTTGTATCACTAAAAAGATTGTGCTCGAGTTGATCTTATTACGCACATATATTAGTTAGAAAATGGGCTTGTAGTTAAGGTAGTAATTATAAATATGTAGCTCTCAATAACACACATGTGTATTTTATTTTTCAGAAAATCACCACAAGGTGTGGCAACCTTCATGTTAAATGTTTTTTTACCTCTTTAACATGGTTTTAACACTCATATCAAAATTAACTTTCATGGTTTAACATCCTATAACACTCTTTTTTTTGACCCATAAAAAGAATACTCCACCAGTCACAATTTATAAAATTAAAAAAGAAACATTTTAAGTTTGGACGTTATAGGCATATAACAGGGGTTTAACACCCCGTACCACTGCTCTAATGGTAAACAAAGGCATTTTTTGAGTTATATACCCATTTTGAATGTTTTAGTTTTATCTATTTTCAAGGAAATAAAATTATAATCGAACGAGATGCAAATCTAGACTTTATATCTAAGATAATTTACTATTTAACATTTGCAAATAAACATGGTAACAACAAGATCCACTCTAGCCATAGTTTTTCTAATACATTACCATTTGAGTAGCTATTATAAACACAACCCACACAAAAACCCAAGACCCACGGGTATGACCCGCCCACGAAATATCATGAGCACCAACCTCGTACAACTTCCCGGTTTCTTCATCTTTCACTTTAATGCTCGATGAACCTGAGACAACAAGAAATACATCTTTCTAACCATCCTTCATAACGTTTGACCAAAGTAAAAGGTAGTAGTTTTGACCCATTTATTTATTAACGGGTCAATTTGGATTGTGTTTAACCTCAAATTAACTGGTCAAATAAAAAAAGGTTTTGATTAGGGTTGTTATTAAGAATGAATATTTTGTTTTGAAAATGAATAATTAATTAAATTGTAAATCATTTTATCCATGTTTATCTTCATTGGTCAAATTTGTTCTATATTTTTAGGAATATTCACCTTGTCAAGTAACTAATTCAACTAAAAAATTCCTTTTCAATACAGAATATTCATTTTTAATGACAGCCCTCATTATCAAAACCCATAGAAAAATAATAAAAAGGGTACAGGTTGCCCAACGTCTATTTTTAATTCATACAACCTCTTGAATCGTTTTTATTTAGAGAAAAAAGAGGGATGTGAATTTAATAAGAAATAGAAAAAGACGATTGTACCCTCACATGCAAGGGGCGTGAGAGTGAGTCACTTTAAACGCCATTTCAAACGAGCATCCGTTTTAGGGACCGTTTACGTTATAGTTTCAAAATTAGGAACAATATTTCACCTAAAGAGAGAGCGAGAAATGTAACGACCGTAATTTTACGTTTTTCATTTCGTGTAATTATTCGGGATTTATGTGAATTTTCGTTATTTATGTTAGTTTTCATTTCGGTTTGTGTTTTATCGAATGATTGAATGTTTGGGACTTGGTATAACCAAGTATGGGTCAAGACTTGGATGGAAACAAGTTTAAAAGGCAAGAAACTGACCCAGACAGCCCTCGCGGCGCGAGCCAGGCGCGAGGCAGTCGCGAGGTTGAACAGGAGCTCCAGAAGTGAAACGCGAAAATCAAGAGTCGAGACAAGAGCCGCGAGCGAAACGCGAGCCAGTCGCGAGCGAAACGCGAGAATCTCGAGTTGAGACAAGAGGCGACGAAACGCGAGCGAAACGCGAGCGAAACGCGAGGTCTGTTTTTCTGCGCTGACCAAGAAGACATCCCGCGTCACCTCCCTGCGCAAGAGTAGTACATCTAAGTGAACGATAACCCGAAATTCGGGGGACTATGATAACCCGATAAAAAGGGGGATTACGATAACCCGCGGGACGGGGGAGTGATGATCTCGGTAAGTTTGGGAGAACCCCAATTACCATAAGATCTTTTGATGATAACCCACATCGGGGGAGTTGCTTCGGGATGACCCGTTGCGTATGTGTGAGCTTAGGGCAAGCTCGAGTTTATGTTGGACTTATGTGCAATTTGATGACCATTTTATTATTATTACTTAATTGCATTTAATTATGACCGGGTCTAAAACCCATGTTTCTCACGAGACAATTTTGTCTCACGTACTACGTTTTCCTTTATGTCTATGTACTCAGGTTCGGGAGCTAAAGATTAGACGGCCCGTAGTGATAACGTTTGGATGATTGGCTCGGTGTACCATTTGATTCCCTAGACTATTGTTTATGATATGTATTGTAACACCGGTTTTGATACTTTCCAATTATTTCAAATGTTTGTTTAATTCACTTTTTCGGATATTATGGATTTTTAAGTATTAAACTTATTATTTAAAAAGTTTAAATTGTTTTGAAAAATCGATGTGTTACAAGAAAAGTATACATACAATCATATTCCGTCCATCCAATAGTTTGTTCTTCCATATCAAACGAAACAAGTTTATCTGTTAGCGCAAGATCTACATACAAAAAGGACCCACAAAATATTAAAATAATATTTAGCTAAATAGTAAAAAAATTATTCATAATTATCATTAAATTTTTGCCTAACCTCCCAACAATGTCACATATCTTCCCTCCTTTGGTTGCACACCATTGCTTAAAAACCCTATGCACCATTTGTTATACTGCAAATACAATGTAACAATACAAATGTTCAAAGATAACAAATACCATAATTTTAAAAAAAATTATATATACAGAACAGTTAGTACTTTAGCATATACCCGAGTTTTAAAGAGATATTGATGAGGATATACTTTTAACTTAAGCGAATTCGCAAAGTGAAACGTTACCATCGGAAAATCATCATCAACACTGCATAAAAATTCCTACTTTTTAAAATGTTTTTAACATTTTATTATTTTAAAATATAATAATATGCAAGTGAAAGAACACTTACTTTCCATGGTACTTGTAACACTTAAATTGCTCTTCAATTATGTAAATTTTAGCATTCGGATGTGCGGACATAATCTAGGTCAACAAGTCAATCATAATAATCATTCTATAAAAAGATCAATGTTTTTTTCAATATTAATATATCACTTACCATATTCATTAGTTGGTTATAAATCCCATTAGGAAAATAAGCCAAAGTTGTACCACTATCAATTATCGTCCCTCGTTTTGATGCGGTGTTATATATACTCGTTGGAAGTCGAACAAAATCATCACCAACCTCAATTGCCATTAATTCGATATTAAAACGTGCCCTAAAATATATATAAAAATGTAATCAAGATTTATTATACCAATATAAACTATAAAGATAGTAAAAGGTGGAATCCTTTTATAGAATGTAACTTACTCATTAGGTAAAATCGGTGTTGTATTTACTCTTGGATGAACAACTTCTCCTATAGCAAAAATCCCGCCTTTAGAACCCGCTAAACAATGTGAAAACGCCTTTTTTACCTTTTTAGCTAATGCAAGTTGTGAGATTATTGAAGAATTTGATTGCCCGAACCCTAATATTCCATCTAGGGCTTGTTGGGATGAACCTAGTCCCCCGGATTGTCGGGATCCACATCTATATTGGAACAAAAGATTATGAAGTTCAAGAATTAAAATCATCGAACGAAATCTTACAAGAAAGACTAATAGTTACATAATGATCATAAATTATAGTTTTTAACTTCATCGGAGAGTAATGAACTTAGGTAACTTTCATTTTTAAAGGTAAACAACTTTGTTTTCTCTCTTGAAAGCCCCAAACTTTGTAATCAAAGTTCATTGTACGGTGGGAGTTGATTCTTACAGAGCATTTTTTCCACACAGAGTAATCTTTATATTAAACGACAATAATACCTTTAGTGAAAGGGGTGAAATGCAAAGTCTGGTAAAAGGAAAAGAAGGGCATGATTATCCTTTGACATGAAATTCCTCTGTGTGGATAAAAATGTTCTGTAAAAATCAGCTCCCTAAGACCGTGCGTATCGGGCGACCGGTCGTTCGGTCGCGACCCGCCAACTCGACAACCCCGACGCGTCCTCCCCGTTACAACCCGGCCTCCCCGACGCGTCGACCTCCTCCAACGGTCGACAATTCGACCGTTCCCACTCGACCGTTCAACGTAAACAACACCCCCTCCAACGGCTCTTTTACCCCTTCAAATTTAATTTTTACCCTTTTTTTACCCTATAAATACCCAATTCTTCTACCAAATCATTCACAACTTTCATTTCTCTCTAAAACTCAAACACACACTCATTTCTCTCAAACATCATCTCTAAAAATGTCTTCCTCCAAGAACAAAGGAAAGACTACAAAATCTCGCCGCGAAGCACCCTCTACTACACCCTCTCAATCACCCTCGATCAACTTTCAACCACCCGGTTTCGTACACCAAACTAGTCACCAAATCCCACAAGGTTATCAAAATAATCCATTTGCTCCCCCCTACTTCCCACAACCATACCGACCACAACAACAACCACCACAATATCAACAAGTACCACAACAAGGTTATCAAAATTATTTTGGTGGGGACCAATACGACCACCAAAATTTTGATCCTTTCGCCGAGCTCGACCAATACGACTACCAACCACGAACACAAAGTGGTTCCCCCGCCACTCCAGCCGCGCCCCTCGACGTCGAGTCTTCCGAGTCGTCCGACGAGCCCGAGCCCGTTGTAGCGCCAAAAAAGGTACCAAAAAGGCGTCAACCACCGACAAAGGGGGTGACCGGCGGAAGCGCGTCATGGACGAAGCTTGAAGAGATAGGGTTATGCAAGGCTTGGATCGACACTTCCGAAAATGTCATCAAGACGAACTCCAGGGCTAAATGTGGATTTTGGCAGGATGTGTTAGTTCGCTTTGCGAGCGAAATGGGTGGGACGAACCGAACATACGACTCCCTCAATTGCAAGTGGAAGAGTAGGCTTCGTCCTAAAATTACAAACTTTTGTGCGATCTATGACAACCTCGTACAAAGAAACCCAAGTGGGGCGAACGACCAAATTTTGTACGAGCGGGCTTGTGGTGAATTTAGTGCTGAACATGCAGGGGAGTTCACAGAGGTGGAGTGCTGGAGAATTTTGAAGGACCATCCAAAGTGGAAGGATGTTGAATACCCAAAACAGTTGGCGATGTTCGCTAAGGCTAGGGGGAAAAAATCAAGGACTTCGTCATCATCAGCTGCGCAAGGTTCAGGGGTTGGTCCAGAAGATGAGGATCAATATGATGAAGAAGTGGAAGTTCCACCCCCTCGACCAATGGGGCGGGACAATGCGAAGAAGAAAGCAGCGGCATCGTCATCAGCTGCTCAAAGTTCAGAATACGGTGCCCCCCAGCCATCATCGGCTCGAGAATTAGTCGGGCATTGGAAAGAGGCCACGGACGAATTTTTTGACTTCCGCAAAGCGAACATATCTGATTTCATGGAGATACAAAAAGATACCCAAGAGCTCAAGCACATGGAATTCTACAATTCGTCCCATGATCACCTCACCGGCAGAAATCTTGAGTGGGTTTTGGCAAAGAAGGTGAAAATCAGGGCCAAATATAATTTGGACTGATAGTTTATTTTTTTTAGTATTTAATGTAATGTTATTTTTATTTATGTTTTTTTTAATTATTAATGTAATGTTTTTTTTTTATAATTAATGTATTTGTTTTTAATTTAAATTAAAAAAAATAATTTTCCGAACGGTCACCCATTACGGGCATTTGGTCGCTGTCTGGTCGTGTGATTGATCAGGAGAGAGAAAGCTGATGTGGCACAGATGTGGCAGGGGTGACCAAACTGCGAACGGTCACCCATTACGCACAGTCTAAAGTAACGTCAATTAATCAATGCCACTTTAAGTCAACATTTACGTCTAAAAGGAAAGGAAAAAAAAGTCAACATGGTCATAGTTACGGACCAAAAACTCTTGATTACCCAAAAACTCCATTATATTTAAAACTAGGTTATAACCCGTGAAAAATCACGGGCTGTCGTAATCAAAATGAAAGTTTAAATTATCGAATACGAAAAATGAATTGTTAATTGTACTTTAATTACGCATAAGATAATAAGACACATAATTGGTTTTAGAAATCAAATGTATACATTATATAACATGAGGAAATATAACATAATCAAAAAAAGGAAAATTTTAATTTCATATATATGAAAATATAATAAATAAAACATTAAATAACAATTTACAGAAAAGTGTTTAATAAAAAAAACAATGTATTTAAGAAAAATTTCTAAACACTTCCTTGATTACAAGGTTCGGCGTTTTATTTGTTAAATCATCATTTTTATAATATCTATTAATATTTTCAATCATCGTTTGTTTTATACTTTTATACTCTAGATAAATCTACATATAATCACTACTACAGATCGCATTTGTTGTTGCGGACGTATAAATTTATATATTGCGGTGGTAAGATAAAACCGCAACAACAAATGCAGTTCGCACTGCAAAAGAAATAACCGCAACAACAATTTAATTTGTTGTTGCGGCCCTGCTAAACCCGCAATAACAAATCCATTTTTTGTTGCGGTCAAATATTACCCGCATTAACAAATCCATTTGTTGTTGCGGCCATATATTACCCGCAACAACTACAAAATTTGTTGTTGCGGCCATTTTGAACCCGCAATAACAATTCAATTTGTTGTTGCGGCCATACATTACCCGCAATAACAATCTAAATTTTCAGTTTAAATTAGTTAATTAATTGGCAAACAAAAACAAATTTCATAAAGATACAACGATAACATTACATCATGTTGAATTCATGTTGACAAACATCAAAACCTAATCAAGGACAACCAAAACCTAAACACAAAGTTAACAAACATCATGTTGAATTCAAAGAAGAGTAACGTTGAAGATAACTCCAGCACCTCTGTTTTTTGTTTCGAGATCAAGGGTGAACCAACAAGAACCATGTCATCCAACATATCAAGGATGTTTTAAATCATCATCCAAGCAAGTCATACATTCTTGCACCATACTATCAACAGTAATATTTGATTTTCCATAATACATGCAACACTGGATGTTTTAAATCATCATACAAGCAAGTAACTTTGATTAATTGCTTGTGTTTACTTGCAGGCAACACTGGATGCTTTTTATCCTCTGTCCTAAAACGAATATTGCATATATTGTTGATTCTTTAAAGCGTGAATCTGGTCCCGAGTACTACACTCTTGTAGGAGTAATCAATCATATGTTTCCCCGTAGATTTAAATGGATAAACACAACTGTATGTTTTCAATTTCCATTTTTTACCAATTTATTTAAGATGTATAAAATTTCAATATATTGAAATATTATAGTGCTGGAAACAAGACCAAAGCTGGGAATGTGGTTACATTGTTAGTCGACATATTGAAGAATTTTTACAGACCATACAGTTTAACATCAACCAATCTGTAAGTTTATGTTATAATTTTAAAATATTACTCATTTAGATGTAAAAATTATTGATATTAATTCTTTTTCATGAGCAGATGTGGAAGAGTAATAAGAGTTTTGATGCTTCTATGATTCATGAATACATAGAAAGGTTGTTGCCACTGTATCTCGAATGGATGAAGAGGTGCAAGCAAAGTGATGCCACTTATTAAAGGTTAGCAATTAATTAGCAAGTGTAAATTCTTGAACATATAGTTGTAAATTTATGAAACACGGTCCATTACAATGATCACAACCCTGCAAGTGTACATTTTTTTGACATTAAGTTACTGTGCTGTTGTATATATGTTTTTGGGTGCTATCTTTAAATATAGAATATAATAATATATATATATATATATATATATATATATATATATATATATATATATATATATATATATATTGTGGAATGATTTTTTTTTTGTTTATTTTGAATAACAAATATTGCGGTTACTTTATCATGTGTGCGAATAACTAATATTGCGGGTATGTGTAGTGTGCGAAAAACTAATAGCGCGTTTTTTGCTTTAATGTTGCGGTTTCTGTCTTATTGCGGTCTCAGCGTTTGATATTGCGGTTTCTCTTTTGTTGCGGTGTTGGCTTTAATATTGCGGTTTCTTTCTTGTTGCGGTCTCTGTGTTTGATATTGCGGTTTCTCTTTTGTTGCGGTGTTCGCTTTAATATTGCGGTTTCTTTCTTGTTGCGGTCTCTGTGTTTGATATTGCGGTTTCTCTTTTGTTGCGGTGTTGGCTTTAATATTGCGGTTTCTTTCTTGTTGCGGTCTCTGTGTTTGATATTGCGGTTTCTCTTTTGTTGCGGTTTGTGTTGTTTGATAGTGCGTAGTTTGTTAGTGCGTTCCTTTCCCCGCAACAACAAATCGTTTTACCCGCAACAACAAATCGTTTCTGTAGTAGTGAATCTTTTTAACCTTTTTCTTATCTCTACATTCTTGAAGATACATCTTGCAAATAAAATCTGATATAAAGTTGTAAAATATCAATAGACCAAATAAATATAGAATATTGATAATATTGGTTAATGATGTTATATTAAAAGGATACTATTTTAGTTAATGAAATAGATAACAAAACTATAAAATCGAAGTCACCTTTTACACTAATCTCCAAATTACAACAGAAACTGGAAATTCACATGAAGATGCAGCTTTGCTTCATATTGTAATTCAAACACAATAATAATACTAAGGGGATATTGAGTGTGCCTGTCAGGTATCAAAAGTTAGACGTGGAACCAACTATAACAATATAGTTTTGGTTTAAAAAAACTCAAAACACTTATTCTTTACAATGTCTTGTAATTTTCCCACCATATTAGAACACTTAGACAGTAAAAAAAATACTATATACACACATATATATGCACATGTGTTAAATATAAACACTGTTTCAAGAAATAGGAAACTTGAAACATTATTTCAACAAAAACATAATTAAGATTTAAGATAAGCGATAAGTTTTATATGGCCTTCGATATACTAATGAGTTTATGTAGTGAGTTATTACTTTTTTTTATAACTAAAATTACGTTTTAGGTGGTTCCACACTAAGGTTAGACATGTAATAGATACACACTCACTTTTCTCTAATATTAATACATAATTCTATTTTGACTACTAAAAAGGTCAGAAAGGATGGTATATAGTTAATTATGTTTGGATTACAATAAAATTTTACTTTTACTCACTAATCTAAAAAATAAAAAAAATAAAAAATGATAGAAAATTATTCCAATTGCATTCGTTGCTTTCACAATCATGGTTTTACCGAATTTCACTAACACTATTCTCATTAGCAACCTAGTCCAACACAACTTTTTTATTCAAAAATTAATATTTCTTTATTCCACTTACACAACTCAACCAACCTTATTTTTCACACACATTAACAATCCAACCCAACTTAAAATTTAAAATCAAACCTACCAATCAAAATAATTCACATATCAAAACAAAAAAAAATTAAAAGAAAATGTGTGACTTATGGGTTGTGACCTGTTCCCCACCACAACCCGCTTATTATTATTTTAATAGGGTGACCCAACCAAGCCCATACCAATGGGGATACTCGTAAGACTTTGGAGCTTTTTGATGGTTAACATAAGTCAAGCCTGTGTTAAAAACATTAGAACATGAATAACATAATTTTTTTTTAAAAATTTAATAAAATAACAAAAACTGTAAATTACGGAATTAGATTAATGTTTTTTCTTTTTATTTTATTGTGCAGAAGGAGACATGCAATAGATTTGATATAATGTATGGAATCTTGGTATTTAGTTATACATGCAAATTAATTTTATTATAAATATTAAGCTAATAGTATAACTAAGAATTTAGGGTTCCATACTCTAAAAAATACGATATTTACATTAAATTAAGGTATGTTTAGGGTATTTTAATTTGATTTAAATATTATATTTAAAAAATATATATAATCGTTGATAGCAATGGTTAAATGGACTAATGTGGCTAAATGGTTGTTTTTGACTTTTGAAAGTCAAAAAGTTATTTAAAACATAACCTTGACCCTAACAATAACCTAAAAAGGGTTTTTATACTACTGATTTAACCATCAACCCTATAAAATGTTTTAATTTAGCATGTCAAAATTTGACTACTAAATTCAACCATCTAGTTTTTAAGGTTTTTTAAGCTTATGCAGGTTAATGTGTGTCAAGTAACATCTATAAACACACAAAAAAAAAAAAAAAGAATTATAAATAAAACAAATAAGTCAAACTTGTTTGTGGGTAGTTTTTTTTATTTATCTTTATTAGTATGTATGTCAATATCACAAAATAGTCATATTGTAAATATAAAAACATGATAAAGATGTATGTAAATTTATAGTCAAGTTGACTAATAATAAACAGTTTTGACCATTATTAAAGTCAAAATTTCATTAAATTCAAAAAAAAAAAAAAGAAATTGTCAAAATTTTGTGAAGCAACAGGTAATTTAAAGCCATATATGGCCATTATAATTTTCAGAATTGACTTTTAAAATCAAATTGTAAAATCACAAAAAATTAAAAAAGAATGGTAAAATTTGCTTCACAACAACAGGTAATTTAAAATAATTACTGCTGTGAGGCTCATGCAATATTCACTGTTTGATTAACAGTACATACAAACATGATAAAGATGTATGCCAATTTATATTAATATTGCATAGTCAAAAACATTAACCGTTGACTTATGTATACGGATCTATCATATATCATAAATCCAGGTGAAATCTTTTACATGATTCAAAGTCATGGTTGAATTCTTAAAGTGGTTTTTTGAATGGTTTAAGTAAAAAATGTTGCAGAAATTTTAACTTACATTAAAAATTTTATTAAATGATTCAACAGTGACACTTTCATTTTGACTGTAGATACATTAAAAGACAACAGGAACTTTAAACATGTTAAAGAATTGGATTTATCAAAACAACAATACACTAACCTTTATTCGTGCTATTTAAAAATATTTAGAAATAACAGAATAACAGAATTTGTATAAAAAATGTTGTAAGAATTATGCATGCCTAAGAATTCTGAGAGTTACCTGCCAGTAGTTTTAAGAATTGATTGAATACTTGTTCTTGACAAACAATGGAGTTGGCTCTTAATTTGAATGTAAGTTGATGCTACAATACAGTTTAAATAAGACTAATGAAGGTTATGGTGTACCAGAATTAGTCCGAAATTAGTGATGATATACATGCAATATTTTAAATCTTCCTTATTATCGAATTGGTAGTTAATGCAATACAGTAAGCAGGCCACAAAATCCGCCAATTTAAAGGACCTGTTTCTAAAAATGAGGTCGGTATTTTAAGAAACAAACAATAATAATTAATATTTTGAATTTCAAATCTTGAAGAGATTTATGGCTGATTTATTTATTTAATTATTTATGGCTGAAAAAAAAAACTTTGACACCTTAAGGTGCTGCCAAGTGTCACATTGTAGGTCTAAGAAGGTGCCAAGTGGCCTTCTAAACCTTGTTTTATTATAAGATAGATTAAAAGTAAGAATTAATTCACCCAAATGTAATACTCCCTTTCATATTAGCAGTTTGAAGATTTCCCGAAACTCTATCAAGTTGAACATTATCTCTAACAAAATATCCACTCGTTGAGCTTCCGTCACCATATCTAACAAGATACGCACATCGCATGCCCATAAAACACTCACTATTTGAAGAAATTAATGTCGATGTGCAAAAATCTTGTTCGCAAGTAATCATTTTGGAACTCGAAGAGTTCATTGGATTGTATAGTGAAAGTGAAATCTACAAATGGGAAACAATAAATAAGTGCATAAAATTAATATTTTAAAAATATGAATGATTATAATATATATCAAAATCGTACTCCAAGATCGCTTTCTTTAGGACAATTTTCACATCCGGCACAATTCACCCATAAAAGATCGGTATCGACTTGCACGTGATAAGTTTTTGGAGGAGTTCCGATTTAAATCTTGGTGAAATATAGTCTACAAATAACCGTAAATTTATTAGATACGAAAATAACTAGTATTTGTAATTCCAAAATACGGAGTAATTCTTTTCTACAATCCTACCCTATATATGAGGCCTAAATTTGAAGAGGGTTTGACACCATGACAATTCCAAGCATTCCTATTCGTCCATAATGCCACTTGGAATTCCCTGATTGGTCCACGTCATTTGCACTAATACAAACGAATCTGGTACAGCTTACGGTCTATATTCATACGCTCCATATACGGCAAACGAATCTAGTACGGCTTACGGTCTACATTCATATGCTCCATATACGGCTTCCTACATACAAGGAAACAAATAAATAACTATTTAAAAGATCCTACATACAAGGAAACAAATAAATATTTAAAAGATCAATCAACGACTCAATCGTATTTATTCAGAAGTGATACACGACTCAATATAATTTCCATAAAACCGGCATTCTATGATTACGGCATAAAAAGTTGGATTGTGCAACGGAACCAGACTTCAGATATTACGAATTACGGCATAAAAAGCTGGATTCTTCATTTAATAAAATGCCCGTGTAACATTTCTTCATTTACCGTTTTTTTGTACAAAATTATCATCACATCTATCGATTATTATGTCATTTAGAAATATATAAAGTTTTTGGACATTTTTCTACATACTAAAATTTACAGCATACCCGCCCATCGGGCGGGTTTTGTAGCTAGTCTATCTATATCTCTATATATAATAAAAGAGGCTTTTTTAAATCTCTACCACATAGACAAATCCACTTGGCACTTCTAGGCCACCTCATGAAGTCCACTTGGCACAACCTCATTCCTTCCTACATAATGCATACCACTTCTAGGAAAATTCTCATATTTTAAAACATCCATAATACGTTTTTATTTCATGCTTTTATTGAATTTTCGGTTACAAAATTAAATCTCTATCTCTATATATCTTGAAAGAGGAAAAGTTCTCATATTTATCCATAATACGTTTTTATTTCATGCTTTTATTGAATTTTCGGTTACAAAATTAAATCTCTATCTCTATATATCTTGAAAGAGGAAAAGTTCTCATATTTATCCATAATACCTTTTTATTGAATCCATATTTATCCATAAGTCGTGTGAGCATCCATGTAAAAAGCCACGTAATGAATGTCATGAATTTACCAATTCATAATTTACAAATTTCAATTCGTAATGAATGTAATGAATGCATCCAGGCAACTCTCGAAGATTCTTTCATGGCAGATCTTGAGGATCTCTCAGAGAATGATAACGAGAACTTGGTAAGCATAGTTTACAAATTTTATTTATTATCACGGGAGAAAAAACGTAAGATGTACGTATATTATTTGTGTACATGCTTTTATTAAATACAATCTGCTATTTGTGTGGTTTACTGGTAGATCTTGTGGATCTCTCTGACAAAAGTAACGAGAACTTGGTGACCATAATGTATATGTTTTACTATAATGTTATTTAATTTCCATTCGAATTGTTATTCTAGATTTCAGTAAGCAATCATGTTTTTAGTCTTATTCTGCTTTACATTCTATCTACAAATTAAAAGAAAGAGACTTCATTTTCATTTTTCTTTATATTCTATTTACTAATCGAAGTTTTGATTATATGGATACGGGTTTTAAAAAAATATTGAAAATTTGATATGGTTTTTATAAAATTGCAGAACAATCATGTTGAATGTAGACTGGAGAAATATTTGCAATCAATACTGATGCTGTTATGGACTTGTGGATCAAGATGCGATTAGTGAAAAGCTAAAAACACTTGCTAAGTTTTTTGTGGATGCTTTTTAGGATTTGTTTAATGACAAAATGTTTCTCTTAAGCTATTAACATGTTCTTATTTATTCGCATCCGTTTTATTTTAATTCTTGATTTTGATAAAATTGAGTGTTTTTAGGACATTGAGCTTCGAGAATAGAAGCGAAATTGTGACTCCGAAATTGAACTATAAGATCGATTTTCTTAATTTCAGCTCCCTAAAATTAAATGTACTAATGTATGTATTTATGTATCATTTATGTATGTATTGTTACTTCTCTACCACATAGACAAATCCACTTGGCACTTCTAGGCCACCTCATGAAGTCCACTTGGCACAACCTCATTCCTTCCTACATAATGCATACCACTTCTAGGAAAATTCTCATATTTTAAAACATCCATAATACGTTTTTATTTCATGCTTTTATTGAATTTTCGGTTACAAAATTAAATCTCTATCTCTATATATCTTGAAAGAGGAAAAGTTCTCATATTTATCCATAATACGTTTTTATTTCATGCTTTTATTGAATTTTCGGTTACAAAATTAAATCTCTATCTCTATATATCTTGAAAGAGGAAAAGTTCTCATATTTATCCATAATACCTTTTTATTGAATCCATATTTATCCATAAGTCATGTGAGCATCCATGTAAAAAGCCACGTAATGAATGTCATGAATTTACCAATTCATAATTTACAAATTTCAATTCGTAATGAATGTAATGAATGCATCCAGGCAACTCTCGAAGATTCTTTCATGGCAGATCTTGAGGATCTCTCAGAGAATGATAACGAGAACTTGGTAAGCATAGTTTACAAATTTTATTTATTATCACGGGAGAAAAAACGTAAGATGTACGTATATTATTTGTGTACATGCTTTTATTAAATACAATCTGCTATTTGTGTGGTTTACTGGTAGATCTTGTGGATCTCTCTGACAAAAGTAACGAGAACTTGGTGACCATAGTGTATATGTTTTACTATAATGTTATTTAATTTCCATTCGAATTGTTATTCTAGATTTCAGTAAGCAATCATGTTTTTAGTCTTATTCTGCTTTACATTCTATCTACAAATTAAAAGAAAGAGACTTCATTTTCATTTTTCTTTATATTCTATTTACTAATCGAAGTTTTGATTATATGGATACGGGTTTTAAAAAAATATTGAAAATTTGATATGGTTTTTATAAAATTGCAGAACAATCATGTTGAATGTAGACTGGAGAAATATTTGCAATCAATACTGATGCTGTTATGGACTTGTGGATCAAGATGCGATTAGTGAAAAGCTAAAAACACTTGCTAAGTTTTTTGTGGATGCTTTTTAGGATTTGTTTAATGACAAAATGGTTCTCTTAAGCTATTAACATGTTCTTATTTATTCGCATCCGTTTTATTTTAATTCTTGATTTTGATAAAATTGAGTGTTTTTAGGACATTGAGCTTCGAGAATAGAAGCGAAATTGTGACTCCGAAATTGAACTATAAGATCGATTTTCTTAATTTCAGCTCCCTAAAATTAAATGTACTAATGTATGTATTTATGTATCATTTATGTATGTATTGTTACTTCTTTAATTTTGTACCTACACTGATGATGTAGGAAGCCTTTTTGTGTATTACTATGCTTTGTAACTTTTCAATTTTTAAAAAATTTCAATAAATATAGTATTAGAGATTATGAAAATTATGAAACTTTTTATAAGCCACCCGTGATTTATCATGGGTTATAGGCTAGTATCTAATAAAACAAAGCCATTTTGGTGCAACGTGGACACCCTAATATCACAGAGAGACAGATGTCAGCACTACATAAATCGCCGGGTTTTTTTTCTTCCAGAAACTGCTGCCTGTGAGTTTTTTCCGGAAACTGCTGCAGCCCACTTCGGTGAATTTATCCCACCTTCATCTTTAATCAACCGCAATTCTAAATCACCATCTTCGTACCATTAATCATCAGGATTTTTGATTTTATCGGATTCATGCTGCATTATTTAAATTTGGATTTTCTTTACAATCTCAGCCATGCCTCAATTGATTACCTCCTCCGCTGTGATTTACTCCATGCTCAAGCAATCATCTTCGTTCTCTATTTGATCTCACATGCCAAACTCTAATTAGTAACTCTTCTTCCAAACACAAAGTTTTCGGTTCTGCTTTTTGGATGAGAGATGGAGAGGGATTTTAAGGACATGGGAGACCGGCGGCTACCGCAGAAGCCGAAAAAACGTCCTAAATCTATACAGAATCAACTTGATGTAAGTGTTTCGGTTCCAATACTGCATCCGTATAAAATCACTCTAGATTTGATAAAAAAAATACGTATACTTCTTTGCATAATTTCATAAACACGGATCAATTGGGATTTTAGTTTGTTATGTAAGTCTTTCTAATATTAATTTTTAATGCTTCTTTAGAATCAAGTTCAATCAATTACTTTTACAAACTTCAATTGAGAGTTGTTTTTGTCTGCACGCCAACTGCTCGATGAATGATTATAGAGCCACGGTTGCTTTCCAATTTCATTGGTTTCTTCTTAAAGCGATAAAATAAGGACAATGTTTTTTTTATAATTGCAGACAAAGCCATGCATAACCCAGTAGACTTCATCTTGATTCTTATAGAGGTCTCAGTTAACTAATTGGAAAACTGAAAAGATACTTCCCTGCAATGTATTCAACGGGATTAGGGAACACCCTTGATTATGCTTTTTTTTATCCAATTTTATATTTGAATTTGTGGTTGTTCTTGCAGCCTTATAGGTCCATAACCCCTTTAGTTCCTGGACCCAACACTTGCTTATGACTATGGAACTATTGCTGAGTGGGAAGACTATTTTATATACTTGAACCCTGAATGTATTTATTTATTTCACTCTACCTTATATTTTTTAATTGTATAAATGTAGGTGTTGGAAGATCGAGCATGTGATGAAGGCACTAGCATTTGGATTTATTGTGGTAAGATACCGTTTTCTCTTGACTTTTCTTTATTTCAGCCTTTTCATTTCATCTATTTTTATAATAGAGGAGGTAAAATGGGCGGGTCAAGCAGTTTGTGTAGCGGGTCAAAACAACTAATTTTATAAACACCTTAGGATTTTTACATTTTCGCTTTACAAATAAATAAGTTTTGAATATGGAAATTAAATGTTTTTTTTTGGTAATTTATTATTTAATATTTTTGGGCAATAATTTTGCAGGGGAGAATGATATTATCTCACTTGTGTGATGAACCGAAGGGATTAAAAACAAGTATGTCTGTGGTAAGTTCTATTCTAACACCACTCACTAATAATCATTAATCAGCTAAACTTTAATAAGTAACTAAGCATGTGTGAACATTGATTTGTGTATAAATATTTTATGTTGTTAATCTGCAGTACTTGATTTATCTCCCGCTTACGATTGCTCACTTTTCCTTCTCCCTTTATTTATTAAGTGCTATTTTTTGTCTATTAGTTTATCTTTAGTTGCTATACAAGTTTTTGGTGCATTGTAAGATCTGATTTAGTTGTTTCTTCAACAATGGCCCATTTTATAGCGATAATGTAGGTTCATGTCAAACTCACAAAAATTGCAGAAACAAAAACATATTCGTTTAATGGTGGAACCGACCTGAATTGGAATTCTTCCATTTAATTACCTTGGTATTATTCGAATTCAAATCACTTCTCCAAGCATGTGCTATAAACTAACTGCAATGAAGTTTATTCTAAATAACATTAAATTGCTAGCTGTTTAATGCAATATCTTTTAGTGAAAATTGCAACTTAGCATAATTATATACGGTAACATCGCAACTGCGGTATGAATTCACCCTCGTGGAATGTTTTAGAGATATATAGCAGGTATGAATTAATTGATTTTATATTTTTCGTGTGTTTTTTTTTTTGTTTTGTTTTGTTTTGTTTTATAAATTATAAATTATCTTTTATTTGGTTGATGCAGCAATATTTTCATTCAGGGAATTACAATTCTTGCACCAGTTAGATCTCCTAATACTGATTGAATCAGCCCAGGTAATGAGTGGTTCCCTTTCATTGTCTATTTATACTTTGACTAATTTTGAAGTCAAACTACGTCCTTGCACTTCTCAAAACTTACAAATGACTATTTCAGGTCAAACTGACTAATTTTTAACTTTCTCAATCATTATTCGATATTAAATCATTTGAAATTTTGAGAAAAAGAATTTGAATGTTAAAGAATCACATGTTAACCTGTAAAGTCAAAAGCTAAGTTTTTTAATAATGAATTTGAATTATGCATGTGGATGTTTCCAACTCACAATGGTGTTACAATTTTGAACATTAAAACTCATATGTTTGACCTTAAAAAGTCAGAACAACATTTATTTTAAGTGAAGATGTATTGACCGTCTTTTTGTCCATATTTTAATTTTAGTGAATAAAATATGTTAAATATGATTACTAATAATTTTTTTGTCATATTTTTTCCTATGTTTTTAGGTGTTCCGTTTGACTCGCCGGTTAAATTGGTTGAACAGTAACCCGCCCATCACAGTGGACCGAGTAATAACCCGGGTTTTAAAACAGTTAATTAACTTAATACACACTTGCCAGACTAATCTCATTTGCCCGATGATGTTAGTATACCATCATATGTACTTAAGAATCCAAGTGTAATTTAATGTATAAATGGCATTTTAATAGAATTTTCAGTTTTTTATTCGACCGATAATTTTATAAAAATTGCCATTAATTTCGGATCCTAATAAATATTGAATCTAGCTAATTACGGAGGCATGAAATTTGACATTTAAATCGCCAAATTTAAATGCAATTAATTATGGAAGTTAAATTTTTTTCAAAACAGACTATAGAATGAATAAGGCATTTATTGGAATTTATGGTAACAAACCAACATAATAAGCCGATATATTTAAAAATACAAACGATATAAAACAGGTATTTGAATTACACTAAATCTCCCTAACTATCGGGTGGATTACCTATTTACATGGTATTTTGAAACTTACCCTTTAATTTCCCACACTTTAGTTAAACCCGTATATAAATTAGACATGTATAAGACAATAATAAAATTCAAATGATTATAGAATTCAAAACTTCCTTAATTAACCCAATGATTATAGAATTAAAATCATTTTAAATAACTGTAAATTTTAAAAGTTAAATTCCATGTGTATCGGTATCCAACTTTTAATCCTAATATTTTTCTATTATAACTGTATCTGCTTATGTTTTGGTACAACGTTCGTTTTTTATAAGTGTATTTCATGTTCTTGAAAGAGGTATTATTCTATCACCATGTGTCCATGTCTGCATTTTTTTCATTTATACTTTTACTGTTCGTATTTTTGTTAATCTTTTTTTAAATCTCCATTTAAAAAAAATTATGAATTGATACTATTAATTCATGTACTTTTTTAAACGAACCATTCTGGTATAAGCTACAAACTCTGGTCCTCTTCAATTTCCCACTCCTAATAATTAAAGTTAAGCAAAGAGAATTGTATTCAAAAACTTTTTTTTGTTTGAAAAATTTATACAGTAGTTGGCTTTAGAAAATTGCATTCAGCACATGACTTTCATTTGAAAAACGATATTTGATTAGGGTTTTAACATTGCCCTTTTTGCAATGATTAAGAGCAATTAAAGTAATTAATATACAAGTCTTTTTGCATAACCACTCATAAGTGGTTAGTGAATTGCCGTTAAAAATAGAAGTGGTTAGTGAATTTTAATAGTAGTATCGGTTTTTTATATAATTAGTGTAAATAACTTTGAAGTATTCAAATTATTTTTAACTATCGTTCTAAGAGCAATTGTTAGCAAAAATCTATTTAATTTGTGTTTTGCTAAATATTGTCCTTTTGGCAATGATTAAGAGCTATTAATGATCACCCTATATAGTATATTCTATTAGTCAAATAGTATAAATTTACATTTGATTAATAGATAAGGTCAATTGTAAAGTTACAACATAGGCACATATTTTACAGGGGATAATATCCTTTTGGGGAATATATATATCAAATATGAATACTGTTGAATGAAATTAAACATCTGTGGAGACAAAACGGATGTTTGATCATATATATAATTAGTATTAGTATGATATCAATTCAATACTAAAATCATATGCTTAAATAACACATCATCTTTTTGTACTGTATTCATGCTAATGTGATCTTGCAATTTGACTTTAAAAGTCAAGTTCGACTTTAATAACGGTCACTACTGTTTATTAAAAATGATTTAGGAATTACAGAAATATATCCATTTATGGTTAGTATTATGATAACAAAGTTGCTGAATCATAATCAGTAATTCAATTGCTTTATTTAGTATCCTTTAATCGAATATTAGTATTGCACAAACTCAAATTGAATATTTGGTCAATGTTGTACTTAAGGGGTGTTTGGGAAAACTTACTTAAAAAGCCTTATGCTTATGAGCTTATAAGCTTAATTAAAATAACAAGCTTTCGTTAAATGAAGTGTTTGGATGAGCTTATATAAGCTTATAGTAAAATTACTAGAAAAGACATACGTAAAAGTCTAAAGAAGCCTCTAAATAAGAGGGTTATTGAAATAAAAGGTTAAAGATGTAAAAGGTCCTAAATAAGCTTATAATCTCTTTCCAAGAAGCTTATTTAAAAGCCCTTAAATAAACTTACAAGCACAAGCTTATAAGCTCTCCCAAACACTTACAAAAGCTTATTAAACTTAAATAAGCTCATAAGCTCCATTAATAAGTTCTCTCAAACACCACCTTATCACAATTAAATCAATTGTGATAACACTAATTTCATCAGCCAAAAATAATAAACAGTATGCTTTAGTTGAATGTTATCGAATACACTTGCATAATATAAGCTGATGTTTCCTCAATTTGAATACACATTTGTATAATGTTTAAATCAAATTTTTTTATGATTCAGGAACCTCATTTGTATACGTTGTATATAAGAAACTAATTAACCTTTGTTGATGAAATACAACAATCTCTTTGAATACGATGGATCGAGGTGTTGGAAAATCGAGATTTTATCTTGTAACCGATTAGTTTGAGGTTTACATTAGCATAGCAACAAACAGAAGCTTTGCAGTAAAGGTTAATTCCTTATATCGATTTTTGTAATAGTTTTTGGATTTTGTTAATGACGGCCTTTAAAAGGTAGTTTTGTGCATAGAACGTTTGTACTTTATTAATGGTGAGTGATTCCTAAAATGCAGAGGCGATTATTGATTATTGTATAAGTTTTTTATGTGTATCTTAACGTCTTAATGACAGCCCGTCATTATCATTTTCCATAATTTTTAGGCTTAGGGTTTTACAAGTTGAATAGATCGAATCCATACAATATAAAGGGGATTTCGAATTTTAGTGCGGGAACCCTAATTGGGTTGTTGGGTTATTCAGTTGTTTGGGCATTTGTTTCTACTTATTTTCTTACAAATTAAATCAAGATATTCGATCATCAAAATTAGGTAAAAATATTAAGAGAAAATAAATGGATTATACATGTCATCTTATCATATCAAGTAGATATAAAGATAAGTAGGAACAAATTATAATTAGTATCATTCGGTTTATTAATTTTACACTTTATTAAAATTTAATAATGATTCTAATTCCTTGTAACTTCCATCATATCTATTATAGTTATAGTTTTATCAAAAGAATATTTCTTTTCTTAATTAATTAAGATCACTAACCATATTGATATTAATTTGGTATTTCGAACTTTAACATCTTAATATCAGAAGTAGAGATAGAAGAGAGCCCAGAAAAAATTATTTGAATATCACACTTTTATATAAAGATTTTCTTCCGCATCATCTAAGCACAATAATCCCTTTAAGTTTAAAAAGATAATTTTCACTTGCTATTTGTGTTGCTTTGATAATTAATAATTTGTGTTGCTTTTATAATTAATAAAGAGTACTGATATTAGTACCTACAATTTGTGTCTACTCATGTACCTACCAATTTGATCATGACATGTGTCAAAATCAAGGGATGATATGAAGAGAGAAAATTAGTGGATAACACATGTCAAGTTTAGAAGTAGATAGATAGTAGGCACAAATATCATTTCTCATTAATAAAAGTCAATGACAATCATTGTCAAATGTTTGTGAGAGTACCGATGTTTTTAAACGTACAATTGTATGTAGCGTTATCTAAAGTAAAGAACAAACAATGATTGAAAATATTTATAAAAAAAAATGATAGCGGTCTAACAAATAAAACATCAAACATTGTATTAAAGGAAGTGGTTAGAAATTCATCTTAAAGACATTATTTTATATATTAAACACTTTTTAGTAGTGTTTTATTTGATTGTTTATCTTCTTTTAGTTGTTATTATATTTCGATCTTTGTCGCATTACGTAATTACAAATTTCCCCATGTTTATATGATATGTAGGCTCGATTTCTCTATTTTACTATATGTCTTCTTATATTATACGTAATTAGCATACAATTATAATTACAAATTCATATTTATATTCTATAAAAGTTACGTGCATCAAAATTATGACACCCTGTGATTTTTCACGGGTCATAACCTAGTAACAGATATTTATATTTTATAATTTTAAATCACAAAAAGTTGCAAAATTTTTGAACTTTTCAATCAAGGGAAGCTTAGGTTATTTCGAATCTTGTAAATCACAATAAACAACTCAATTTCTACCAAAAAGTAGTCCTAAATTTCATATGCATGTGTATGTAGAGTGAGGTGAGAACTCACGCAGCGGAATTGGGGCTGCCATTGCCGCCGATAGGGAGGTCAACGGCGGAGAGAATTCTCCGGTGACGGTAAGAATCATGAGCTTTATAAGCAGTCAGAGATCTTTTATTTCCAGTGAATTTATGTTTCACCTGAAAAACAACATTTGCTGATACCCAAAAACCCAATTGCATATAAACAACAAGAAACCCAGTTGCAAAAACAAACCCTAGATTACATTTACACCCACCCATTTCCCAAGATTCAAACACGATAATTTTTCAAGATTTTAGAAGGGTGTTTCTTGAAATTGTAAAGAATTAAAGATTTTATAAAAAGATGAAAAAACCCACCTGAATTAGTATGCTGGTGATGAAGTAAAAGCCAAAAATAGAGCAATTGATGCAAAAGATGATGACTTTTGTACATTTTTATTACATCATGTATGAAAGAAAGGAAGCTTTATTCACATTTGTATATGGCGTAAGATGGTGTGGATTCATGCCTCTTGATTCCACCATTTTTGCTATACTTAGGTTAGCTACTTTAACAAGCTATCAATTTAAACGATGAACACAAATACACTACTCGTGAATTAAAATGGAGAGTTCGAAATTGGAAGGATTGAGACTTGTGATATAAATGGAATCATGATATTTAATTATTATTTTATTTAGAGTACGTTTTGAAAAGTTTATTTAAATTTTTTTTAGTTTATTAAATTAATAAGTTATACTAATAAATTTAAATTTTAAAACATATTTTTTAAACGAAAAAAATAAAAAAAACTTTAAATTTAAGTTTATTGTAAAATATTAAAACTTATTTAAACTAATTAAACCAACTAGTAAAGTATTACGTTGTTAATTAACATTCATCATTCATACAAATGTTACTCGTTTTTATACAATTTTAAAGGTTATTTTGTATATGGTATAGGAACTGAATTTGTCTCATACGATGCACCAAACCCTCAAATCGGTATCCATTGTTTCATAATACTTTTGTACAAGCAAAAACGTCAACTCAATGAGTATGACACACTTTAGATCAACTCGAATTCGTTTCGAGATTCGTGAGTTTGCACGTAAAAACAACCTCATAAAAACCGGTTGGGGTCATTTATTTTGATGTTCGTCGACAACCGAAAATGAAGACTAAAGCATGATATATAGCGTTGGGAATTGTACATATTAACTAGTATAATACACACAGCAGAAAAAGTAAATACAACAAAATTAGTTAACGACAATCCCTTGAGGAATGGATAGATCTACAAATCTATAACAACTTATTAACAATATATAAACAAAGTCGAAGACTTACGGTAGTGGTGCTCAGCGAGAGACCTTGAGATCTAGTTTTGCTGGATCTCATGATGACAATAGGATTTAAGTAAGAATTCTTCTATTGGTTCACAATATACAAAACTTAGAATCATATTGTTTCATTCGCTGTTTTTCGTTGGTTCACCACGGCTGGCGGAGTTGTAGCAGCGGCAGGGGCAAACGAAAAAGGGTTTCGGTTGAGTTGGTATTGCTCAAGAACAAGTGATTAAACCAATACCTCTAGCCTATAGGGGGTTAACCCTATTAGAGTTTGACTACTCTAATTGGTAAAAGTTCGTTATCCCGTTTGGATTAATTAAGCTCTTAATTAATCTTTATCTCGTTTAAGTAGTACCATTAATTAAACCCATTAATTAATATCTTTTTTTTTAACGACAAGTTAGTAAGCTAATGGTTCGACAATCGATATATGCAATGACATCCAAGCGGGCAGTATGCATTGCTCGAACATATCTCCTTTTTTGGGGGAATAAACCCCATCACCATTTTTCTCCTAAAGAATGTCTCCAACAAGTTTTGAACCCAAGACCTCTTGAAGGCAAACTCCCCAAGGCAACCCTTGGTGGCCAATTGATCTAGACCAATTAGTTCATTAATTAATATCTAGCTAGCCCGTTAAGCCCGTTCCAATTAATTAGACTCTTAATTAATACCGGCCTGTTTATTCTCATGATCGATTACGCCTTGAGGACACCCCGAATAGGATTTTAATTTACGATATACGTTTGATCGATTTATTTCATTTGTTTATGATACTTCTGTTATTTAGGTTTGAATAATTATATGTATCTGAGCGTGTCATGTACTTATGTGTGTGTGGTAAAAGCCTTTTTAGGCATTCATCATTTTGAATAAATGATAAAAAAAAAAATAATTATTTGTAAATAAACGGGTAAATAAAGAAGGATTCATGTTCAGAAATCTGAGGAAAGTCGAGTCTTTGACTGATATATGTGGCTTAATCGGTATTATCATGACCGTTTCTAGACATCTTTCCATGGCCATCCTAAAGTGTAAACCAATGAGGTTTGAACTCTAATATCTTGTGAGACAAAAGGTCTCATTTTTCCACTGAGACACATTAAGATGGTTTAAAGCTTAATATGATCGTCTTTATCAAAACTATATGACAATTGTGAAAATATATGCGAACTAGGGATGGAACTTTGGATAAATATTTGAGAAATTAAATTAAATATTAACACATACGAGTTCTTGAATTACAAACGTACGTCTGGTTCAACAGGATCTAACTTCCTCCATAGCAGCAACTAAAATGTCGAATTTAGCCCCGGTTACTTCTTTTACGATCTTACCATGTTTGAGAATCTTGAAGGTAGGGACCACCTTTATTCCTAGCTCTTTTGCCAATGGCTGCAAACAAATATTGCAATGTTAGCAACATCTATCTAAAAAGTGGCTTATTATTTTAGATTTTGTTTTAAACTTAGATTACATATAGTTCGTTTTTTTTAGTCCATTTGAAATTCTGAGTCTTATTTAAGTTTGTTTGTATGACTGAAAGTTTCAATTTATGTTTTTATGAAAATTGAGTTTTTCTCTCAAAATTATGTTCTTGTGTTGAACAGGTTTTGAAGATCAAATTCACAGTATTCTTTGAATAAATGTGGTTTTTGTAATAGATAGTCCCGGTATTTTTAGAATCAACAGGACCAATATATCTACTCATTTTTTAGTGTACATCAGTTAAGGACTAAAAATGTATATTCTTTAAAAATCTTTTAACCTTTTATTGCCCCTATAATACCACTCACACTTAACTGACATATTTATGTCAATATTAATTATTCACTTAATATTTTACACATAAAATACACACACATAAAAAATACAAATACCTACTAAAATATCTCACACTCTCGTCACTTTACCAGTTTACTAATACCAATATACTCAACTAACACACTTATGCAAATCTTATTTCATGACTCATTGTGACAAAATATTATAGTTACTATATAATAAACTTATAAACGTACCTTGTTTTCTTGATTGCAATCTAGCTTTAAAAAGACGACATCAAGATGCTTCTCAGCCAATTCTTGGAACTTCGGAGCCATTATCTTGCAAGGACCACACCTATCGATTTAAGATTAACATAAAGGATTTTCTAACTCATTACCATCATGAGATAAAGACCATTTAATGAATTAAAATCATACATTAATATTGGAAAATACATTTATTACTTATTAATGAACTCCATTTTGACAAATTTAAATGCAATTTTTTGTTATAAATGGTAGATTTAGGTTAATTTAATACTTCCATCGTCCCATTTTTATTATCTAGTATATTATTTTAATTTGTCACACAAAGAGTGTCATTTCTAAATTTCAACCAATCAAAAAACATTTAAGTGGTAAAGAAAGAATTTGATTGATAACATAGTATAAGTAATGTACTTTTCTTAAACTGTATGTTTTTTGTAGTGTACAATAAATTTGGGACGGAGGGAGTAATTTTTATCTCATTCTCTTAGAGCATTAGTTTGACAATTTCTAACATAAATTATAAACCATTGGTTTTAGAATATGTCTAAATTAATGGGGTCGATAACAAAAACTAAAAACCAACCCATTAGCCACACACTTTTATTAGGAAATACGGAGTATATAATTTCATTTCCATGCCAATAAAGTGAAGTGTGGTTTGGCGCGATAGCTCAACAAAGCTCAAGCTCAACTTGAGAAAATCCAATTTTATATGAAAAAATAATTTAAGAATAAATTATTCTGATGGTCAACGAGGTTTACCCAAAATTTCACTTATGAACCTTTTTACTTTATAAAATTACATTGATCGTCTTTTTTTTAAAATCTTCTGTACCCAGATTCGTTTTACCTGGCGTTACTTAAAATTTGAGTAATGGTAATTGTGCCTACTAAATGTCCCTATTCATGTACCTACCAAGGGATGATATGAAGAGAGAGAATTAGTGGATGACGCATGTCAAGTTTAGAAGTAAATAGACCTATGGGTAGGCACAAATTGTAGACACATATATCATTTCTCTTAAAATTTCAATTGAAAGATTACATTGTCAGTCCTTTTAACGGATCATATGAGAAATTTAAGGTAAACCTTAAAACCTCCTTGTAATTTACTTAATTTAGAACTTTAGATTTTTTTGAACAACAAATCCTAAATTACTCATAAATACGACGTATAACGGTATAAGTGAACCATCAAGCCAGAGACCCTTTTGGTATTTAGAATTTTAGATCACAAAACTTATATTGATTACATAACTCAAAAACTTTTCTAGAAATTTCTGCAAATAATAAATTCTTCCAATACAGATAACAGATTCACGAAACTATGGTGACGTAATTAAACAAAATCAATCAACAATTAAAATAACAGAAAATGCAGGAAAGAACAATTGAGCAAATGAATTACCATTGAGTGTACATATCGAGAACAACAGTCATATCACCGGCAGCATTAACGATCGGCCAAAACGTATCCTTATCAACCTCCGTAACTTGACCGACAACCACCGCCGGACCGGAGGTCTCCAAGCTCGATCTCACCGTCACCGTTGATCTCAGCTTTTTACTGGTTTTAGTATTGATCGTCTTCGTTAAATTGAAGTGCCGTTGCGGTTCTCCGGCAAGTGTAAAGTGGCTAGACGACCGCGACGACAGTGATGCAATCGGAGACTGCCGTGAAACTGGCCGGAAAACTTGGTGAAATTGTAACGCCATTTGTAGTGATGGAAGACGGTGATCTTGGAGTATTTGAAAATGCTTGGAAGAATATGTGACGGAGAAAGCTTCTGGTATGATATTTGATTCAAAGGACTGGATTGCCCTTGATTTTCAATGGATTATATGAGGGTATTTTCGGTAGAGGGAATTATTGTGGTTATCATGCAGTGTTCAAGTTAAATAGTGTGGTTGACATTATAGCACTAGGTATAGTGTTATGCTGAAAGAGCATTTTTAATACAAGTTTTTATTTAAAAGTTTATTACTCCCTCCGTCCCACAAAAAAGCACCCATTTCTCATGGGCACAAATCTTAAGAAAAAGGTTAGTGGTGGGGTAACTGGTATTACTTTTGATTAAAATATAAGGTTTGATTGGAGAGAGAAAGATAGTTATTGGATAGTTAGTGGTGGGGTCTTTGAAAATTATATTATTTTATTGAGTGGACCCCCATCAATTTGAGAAATGAGAACTTTTTTGTGGGACAAAAGTTTAGGGAGAAATTGGTACTTTTTTGTGGGACGGAGGGAGTATTATTTAAATGAGACAACATGGCCCGTGCGATGCATGGACTTTGTTCAAGATAAATTGTATACATTGTATTGTTGTTACGGGCAAAATACATAAAGCATGATCCTAAATTACCCTTATCCCCTACTTATTTAAATTCGTCGAGCGAAAAAAAAAATTCTATTTTTCGGGTCGACTTGTTGCAAAATTGAATAAAATCCTAATTTACGTGAGGATCCGTTCAAAACATTTTGTCCATTTTTTAAAATGTTCTAATAATTAATGCGTTAATGCAATTAGCTTAAAAGTGTTCATGTAATCAGTTAGTATGCATTAGATTATCATACATCAGAATTGGTACATCAATTATCAATTATCTACATCACTGTTTCTTTTAAGGTCCCCAAGGGCTAGTACTATCATCCTTTGTTCTTTATCAATTTCTCTAATCTTAGTAAATTAAAAAAAAAATTATTAAAAAAAATTACATAAATTATTAACAGTATCAACATCAAGCGTCTTCATCAAGCGTCCTCATATATCAACCTCACACTTACTCTGTAGATAACTGTTTTTTTAAAGAATTCATGTCATGTATACATTTCAACAATTTTAAATCAGTAAAATATTAAATTAAAATTATAAAGTAATCAAAATAGTAATTACCACTTTAAAATTACATCATAATTAAGAAATCACTAATAAAAATCATAATCATCCCCCTACAACAACAGATTATTGTTTCACATGATTCCATCAATTGAAGATGTTTAAAAACCATCAGTTAGTGTTTATGTGTTACATCCGAATAGTTCTTTCATCTGATTCAATTCAAAGGTTAGTGAACCATCACGTGTCAGAATGGGAAGCCGTTTATATATTGGTAAGCATATTTCTATTACAATGCTCTGTTAGCCATTCCTTGATTACATAAAAAAAATGTAGATCAATATTTAATAACTTTTAAAATGCAAATAAATAAATTTGGAACCTACATAGCTAAATTTGTAAATGTAAATCATATATGCATGGACAATTCGGATTTAATCAGTGAAATTAGATGCTTCATAATCCCATTCAAAACAATAAGTTGTTACGCAATGTATTTGTTTATGCAATTAACAAATATACGGAAATGCAAATAGAAAATTTCAATTTGGCATTGTAAATATGGAAAAAGCAAATAAAGAACATCAATTTGGCATTGTGAAGGATGTATTAGTTTTTTCTTTGATTTAAATTATTCAATAATTTTTTTTTAATGAATTGGTGTTTCAATTGAAGCGCACCAAAAGATTTGGGGAGCACTAAAACCTGTTCTTATCTTGACTGTCTGATAGTGGTAAGATGGAGTATAAAATCCCCCCAATACATCTGTGTGTGAGTCGCGAATGATGAATGTTTCAGGAGAATGCCACCATCAAAGCAAATAAAGTGAATATCTGCATCTTCGTCTTTATCTGAATCTTCATCTTTTAAACTGAAAATGGTTTGAATGTGAATTTTGCAAATGGTTTGAAAATGGCTGGAAGTTTATATCGATTTAATTGGCATTTAACACAATACATGCATTAATGTCTACTAGCAGGGTACCCGCGCAATGCGGCGGCGGGTACCCGGAAACCATATTTCGTGGCGAGCAAGTGTTGTTCGTTTACACGGTAATAATTGTTGCTAGAAATAAATAATTAAACGGAAATGTGGATTTTGGTAAGAGTTGATGATTTACAGCGTCGTATATTTAATGTTATTGGGTAAAATGGTTTTCGAGTAACAGACTTTTGTTATTAAGTGTGGGTGGTGTTACCAAAGTGTAATGTATAGTAAGTGGTTAACACATAGTGATAAGTTAGGAGAGGTCTTGGGTTCGAATCTTATTAGCCGCGATTTTTTTTTAAGGTAGAGAACTAACTAACAAAAGTGGAAAGGTGCTTAAAATCAAGTTTAAGGAGCTCCTTAAACTTGCCTAATGGGGTAGGCCTAAATGCTTTATATAGTAGTAAGATATGGAAGTTTCAATTGATTACGTTTTGAATACGTTTAAGTTTCCATGTGAATATTAAAGTGTAAATACGTTTAAGTTTCCATGTGTATTAGAGTTTAGAATTCGTTAAGTTTCAATTGATTACGTTTTGAATGTGTATTAAAGTTTCAATTGATTACGTTTTGAATGTTTAAAACGGTATTAAAGGCCATGTAATTAAAGCTACATCAATTTTGAAACGGTATATAGATATAGATAAGTTTTTAGATGATTTTTTATTATTGGAGTAAATAGTTTTTTTTAAAAGCTTATTCTAATGACTTATTCTTCCATAATCTCTTAATTAACTTTCAATAATTGATTTATTTAGTTCCTATATTTACTAAATTTACATTTTAAATCTTTTATAAATTTATGTGAATCTTTTATTATTTTTATAACTATAAATGATAACTTTGTCATATTTCAATATTTTTTATAAAGAACAAACATGATGATTAGTTTTGTTTATTTGTGGTATGTTAAGTTTTATAAAATGCTATAAAAATTGTCAAATTATATATGAGGGGCATTTAGAAAACATTTAAGATACATAAAAGTAAACTAGTAATATTAATGAGAAAAAACCTTTTGAAAGGTTAACCCTTAGAGATACTTTTTATAAATAAGTTTTTGGTTGGTGAAAAATTAATGTGGCAAAAATAATAAGTCATTGTGAGGTTAACCATTGGGGATTAGGATTAAGTCATTAAGCCAACTATAGATAATCATATAATCAAACATGGGTTTAGGATTAAGTCATTAAGTTAACTATAGAAACTGATAAAAACATGTTTTGTATTAGTTTACAAGAGTGAAGTTAATTAATCAGCCAATGAGAACACAAACACACACTTGCCTTGAAAAGATGCTTTGCAAGAAGATGACCTGAATGGTCGTCTACAACATCAAATCTCTTGAAGTTTTCATACATTTTCATAACATTACCACCATCAAGGTCCGTTGAGACATCTTCTATACAATAACTATATGCACAATAATCACCATTAGTTATATACTACAATATCCCCTTAAGCTCTATTTTTTACCATCCGGGCAGGTTTCGGGCCTGAACCAATTCATTAAGTAAATATATCAGCTAATTTAATTGATTAAATTAACGATTACATACCTCCTTTTGTCTACCCGAGGTTTCAAAATCCATTTTATGGCTTCTGATTATGAGCTCTGAATGTCCAATTGAAGATTTTAAACCCTGCAATTATAATAAATTAAACCCTAACACACGGATGTTATTACAATAAATTGGGTATTTGAGTAACCGGTGCATTAAACTCGCCTTTGAATCGGAAAGTAATTACGAAAATTTCGTTTTATTAGATATAAAGATAAAGATTATTAGTTGGGCTTACATATTGGGCTGAACTATTTTGTTTTGTATAATTTTCATTTCTTTATTATGAAAGTAGACACAATACTCAATCCATTTGAAAATATAAAGAATGTAAGATTTAAATAGTTAAACATCTAACTATATTTAAAAATATTATTTCTAAAAAGACATCTGGTAAAAGTGGGAGTATATGAGTGTGCATGCCTTTTATCCGTGATAAAGTTGTCATGTCTATGTATATCTAAGCAAAGTTTCCTTAAAACGACATCCAAACTTAAATCGAAAGTCACCTAACTAGATCAATAGTTATCTTCCTTCCAAATTGTTGTCATTCTTTCTCCTAACACGCTCTAGGGTTTTAGATATCGTTCGGAGTAAATAAACATCAAACTTTTAATTGTTACCTAACACACTCTAGGGTTTTAGATATCGTTGAGATTAAATAAACATAAAACTTTTAATTGTTTCATTTTTGTTTGAGTTGGACTATAAAGTCTGGACCATTCACATTGAAGTTAGACATAAATATTTATGACAAAAAGTAAATAACCAACTGCTTTTGATGGATATATGGATGTTTCACTTTTGAACTCATGACAAAGCGCAATGGATTGATAAGAAAATCACCTTCGATTCCATTAAAGATCAAATGTTTTGTTTGACGTGTTGGGTTAAGGCGTATTCCGGTTGCAACTAGCTTGGAGATAAGAGGTATCCATATTGATTCAACTTTTTGTAAGGTGTGCAACATGTATGATGAAGACATAGACCATGTTTTTCTTCGGTGTCCTCGAGTTTTAGAGATTCTTTCTTGGATTTTCAATTGGTGCGGAATTCCTTTACCCGCTTTTAATTCGGTTACAGATCTCATAGAATATGGTGTTGGTTGGGGGAATTGCATAAAAAAAAGAAAAGTTCTAACAGCAATAATCCAATGTATGCTTTGGTGTGTTTGGAAGGCAAGGAATGAGGTGGTGTTCAATAATCTCCACAAGTCTTACGCGGTTATTGCGGGTGATATTGTTTCTATTTCATATATTTGGTTGAAACATAGGAGTAAATTATGTTGTAATTTGGTTGATTGGGAAAATTCCCCATTTTTATCTTGTTTGTAATTTTCCCGTCTTAGTTTCTTGCTAAGTTCGGCCTTTTATATAATTTTTGCCGTTTCTAAAAAATGACAAAGCCCAATGAAGAACATCTACCAATACTGTATACTAGAGACTTTTTGGTAAAAAAAAATAAAGTAACAAGAAAGCTTGTTGGTTAAATAACATTATTTGCCAAAACATATTACCTTATCAAGCTCTGGACCCCGAGTGCATTTATTTTTTTATAAAGCATATGGTACATGGGCCATATGGTTTGTTCAATCATATACATGATGGTCGGCCATGTTTTTTTTAACGGTAAGTTAGTAATTTGACATATACACTGATATCCAAGCGGACATTATATGTTCTTTGAACATATCTCATTGTTTTGGAAATAAATCTCACATCCTTATTAATCTCTTGAGGAATGCCCTCAACAAGTACCCAAAACATTTTGAAGACAAATCCACCAAGACAATCTTTAGTAGCAAACTGATCTAGACCAATTGATTATTGAACATGTTATATACTAATAAAGTTGGCTCCAAGTAAATAATTTCTTCGAGTCTTTTTACCGATAATATTTTTTATTTTTATTAATTTCAAAATAAATAATATAATTTGATAATTTACTTTATTTATTAAAAAGTAATGGGACTAATACCTATTTTACTATAATATAATGAAATAACTATTCTATCTTTACTTTTATTTTTAAACATTTTTAATATTATTTTATTAAAAATTATGAGAACAGTTACAAATTTTTGCTACAAAATATGAAAAATCAACCATATATCATTTAATGAATAAAATTAAGTATATAGTTGGATAACATATTGAGTGTACGGTGTACCCCATAAGAGCATCCCCAATGGTTAACCTCACAAAAGCTTATTGCTTTTGCCACATCAACATTTCAATAACCAAAAACCTTTTCATAAATAGCATCCCCAATGGTTAACCTTTGCAAAAGCTTTTTCTTTTACAATATTTCTAATTTACCTTTATCTATTTCAAATGTTTTATAAATATCCCTATATATAATTCGACAATTTTTTAACATATTACTAAATATAATATTTTTATAAAATGTCTCATACAAATATATTATAATAATTGACATTAATATTATATAATTTACTTATTAACTAACAAAAATATAATAAAGAATTTATATATAATATATTTAAGGTTTAAAATGAAAAGTTATTAAATATGAGGGATCAAAAAAGACAAACATTGAAAGTGGGTTAAAAGGTTAGTAGAAATTTTTTTTTACAATAAGCTTTTAGAAAAACTAGTCATTGCAATGGTAATAAGTCATGCAAAGACTTATTGAAATAGTAATAAGTTTTTAAAAAAGCTACCATTGGAGATGCTCTGAGTACGACGTCATATGAATTTTAAAGTGGTGAAACCAAGGATATGGAGTTGGATAGCATATTGGGTGTACCTCAATTAAGTATATATTTAAACCAAAAAAGTTCTTGATAATTGCGGAAAATACAAAAAAAAGTTCCATCATTAACGGATTTTGTGATAAAAGAGCATCATAATTGGACTATTTTTTTACTTTTCACAAGGAGTGTAATTACTTTTTAGCTCATTCAAACAATTGACTACTTTCTCTAAATTATTTTAATTTTATTCAGTGAGTTGTGATGATCTAATAGTAAATATATCTTAAATCTTAAAATCCTAGAAATTATAAATTTAATCTTAACCCTATGCAAATATTACCAAATGTTTATGGAAAGATTCAGAACAATCACGACAAGGATTATATCATGTATATCATTAACAAAACTCAGATACCTTAGAAACATCATTATAAACTTTTAAGGAAAACTATTTTGATTTTATTCATACGATACATCAACTATACAATATAACATAAAATTATAAATAGGTTAATTCATAAGTAAAATACCAAGATAGCAATATATAATAATAACATAAATTTACATGTTTTGTTTACCTAACATTGGTTTAGAAAAGATAATATTATTTGGGATTTTGGGGTCATTTTCCTCACCGTTGAACACGCGATCAGCACGTCATATGCCACCTGATTATAAACTACTTCTATAACTTGCATTTCGGGTAAAATTTTACAAAATTGAAATCTATCACATCATCAAATTACGATCTTTTGATTCCCTAATCAAAAAGCAACCGCCTACGTCGATAAGTGATAACCCCCCAATTTCGTCAGCTCAATTAACAAACCCCTAGTTGAAATCCGATTCGAGTCAATTGTAACGTAAATTCCGATTTGATCATTTTGATTAGCAGTTCAATCTGGTGTTTGATACATAGTTTTGCTCATTATTGAAGGTATGTTATGTGATCGTTAGTTAAAATTAGGTTATGGTGGCTGTTACATTGTTTGTAGGGTTTGTTTTGGGGGCATTAGTGGTTATTGGTGTTGAAGTATTAGGGTTTTGGTACTTGATTCAAAAATTGGGTAAAAAGGTAAATGACGAAGAGATTAAGGCGAAGAAATCTGGGGTGTCAGTAAATGAAGAACTTCATTTGTCATACCCTAATAAACAGGTCAGGTTTTACCCCTAATTTAATCTTGCTATTTTGTTGTGGACTTGTGGTTAATTGTTTTTTCTCAGAATTCATTTTTTTCATTTGTTTTATATGAGAAATCTGAATATGATTGGAAATAAGCTGATTTAAGTGATCACATATTCACATATAGAAGCTTAAGAGGATGTTTTGGCATTGCTAATTTTCTTATCCAAACACTGGAAAAAAGTGATTATAATCCTAATTTTCCAACTTTTTAGGGTTTAGAACCAAGAAAATCAAATTTGGAGTATTTAAGATTTTACATCAACAAAACTAATTACTAAAAGTAAATGTAAAATTACCTGTACATCATTCGCTTTACAAGTGCACTTTGAAAGTTATTATTTGGGTACTACAACTTCTAGTTGCAATTAAATTTTTAGTGTTTGGATAACCTACTTTTACTTGTAACCATCTAATAATTAAGGGCATGTTTGGGAAAGCTTAACAGGGCTTATGTGCTTATTAGCTTATTAAGCTCCAAATTCAAGCTTATTTGGAGCTTAATAAGCTAATAAGCTCATAAGCCCCTTAATAAGCTTTCCCAAACATGCCCTAAGTTTCATACTAGCTGCAACAAAACTAATTAGTAAAGAGTAGAGCTGAAAATAACTTTTCACTTCATTTTACCCGTATTTTAACTATTTACTTCATTAAATAATCATAATTTGTAAATTCTTAACACTATCAAAAGTACAAAAAATATTAAATTCCATGTTTAACTTCATTTATGTATTTCTTTTATTATTTATAATAAATTCTTTTGTTTTTCAGGGATGGATTTGGGTTTTAGAGAAAGAAAAAATCCTGAAAACGTCTCCACCAACCGATAAAAACATAAAACAAAAAAGAAAATTTGAAGTAGTTGAAGTTTCGCCTGTCAGAAAGCGTGCAAGCCTCAAGGATCAATCACTTCTTGTTACAGAACCAGATGGGGTCCTCACAAAAGTATCTTTATTAGGGTGCATTGTAGAAGCTGTTTCTGCTACAAATTTACCCTCCAGAAAATGGTAAATTTATCCTTTTTTAAATATATTTTATTAAAATTTAAAACCATTTGTTGTGAGTGAAAACTAATATTGAATTAGTGTAATACACAATAATGGTTTTGTTTGTATACCTAATTACCTATTGACTAGAGCTGTTAGGGATGAGTGGGTTGTGTAACGGATCAAAATAAGTTTTTTACAATAATTAGTGTGTTAATCATGATTACAAAAACATTTTTTTTACAATAATGACATAAATCTTTGAATGAAATGATTTAGGAGGGTGTATGCATTAAATATAGCGTTTAGGCTACTTTCAACCTGACCCAGTTGACCCGTTCCATATTTAGTTTTCTAATTTGACCCTTTTAATATAAAACACAACCCAAATCGATCCACTTATAGGTAAAAGGGTCGAAATTCTCACCTTTACACGCATAACCTCATGGATTTCTCTGAAAAAAATCTAATATATTTTTATTTTTGGTTTTGTGACTAAAAATCTCCACTTATTTACTTTCATAGGGCCAAAAAATACCCGATAAAAGTGGAAAACAAATCATCAATCATATATCATGGAAGCAAATTATTCTACATATATTTTGAAACGTCTTGTGAAAAAGAATCATGGTGTAAAGCATTACGTCTTGCTTCTTGTGAAGATAAACAAAAACTCAAATGGTTCAACACCTTACGATCCGATTTCCACAAATATTTAGCATCATTAAATGTCGAATATCCTTCATTTCTAAAACCGTCAATCGGTTTCAACCCCGAAATAGGCGATAAAACCATCAAAATAGACGGTTCATCGTCAAAAGTCCGTCAACTTTTGAAAAAACTTGCCAAAAAAACTTCTAAAACGGGCCGGGACGAGAAAAAAGTTGGTGAGAATTCGGTTGGTGGGCCCGGGCCCGTGAAATCGGGTCAAATGCAAAAGAAACCTAATAATAATCATGTTGTTGATGAGATTATTCAAGCATTACCATCAAGATCTACTACACCTTCGGGAAGTAGAAATCAAAGTTGTGATAATGATAATATTGAGAAAATATTAGGTGATGATGGAACGTTATGTTGCAATTTGTTGATATCGAGGTTGTTTTTTGATGCTAAAAATAATGTGGATTTGAGGAGTTCTATACGAGAACGAATTCAGGTTTGTAGCCGACTTTTTTTTCTGATACGGTATTTGAATTTTAATTTTTTAGCGCAAAATATGTAGGAGTGTATTCAGTTATACATTTTCTAATATTGTATGTATATCGTATTTTAAAACTTACATTTTAATGTACTAAACTTCCAAAACCTACTATTGTATGTATCAGTTTAAAGGTAAAACCATTTAACCTGATACATTATGGATAGTTTAGTACTCCCTCCGTCCCTTAATAAAGTTCCCATTTGTGTTGGGCACAACATTTTAGGAGATAGTTAGTGGTGGGGTATTTGGTATTACTTTTGATTAAAATATAAGGTTTGATTGGAGAGAGAAAGTGTTTTAAGAGATAGTTAGTGGTGAAAATATTGGTAATAATATTATTATATTAAGTGGGCCCCTTATGTTTGAGAAATGAGAACTTTATTTAGGGACAAAATTTGAAGGCAAAATGGGAACTTTATTTAGGGACGGAGGGAGTACATCAAAGGGTAAAAATAAAAACATAATTATAAATCCACATGGCTAAAACTGGTGCCACATAAGCAAAATACCGGCTTCAAGTAAAACAGATTTTTCTTTTTTTCCTTTTTTTTTGTTACAACACGTAATATAACTAACTATACAACTGACTTTTATTTTTTTTTATTTTTTTTTATTTTTTTAGAGGACGCTATCCACCATACGGACCCCAAGTTACATAGGTGAAATAATATGCACAGGGGTAGATACAGGGAATATTCCACCCTATATTCATGGCATGCGGGTCGTACCATCAGATTTAAAAGAAGTTGTTGCAATGGAAATCGATATTGAATATTATGGTGGTGCGGTTTTAGATATTGAAACAAGACTTGAAGTGCAAGAACTAGAAAACCGAGAAAATATGGATACAATTTCAGAAAATGAAGTTAAAACGGATCTTCTAGAAGGTTTTGAGTATTATGGTCAACAGTTGAAGCTTGATGAAAAAACAAATCAAACAAGTGAACAAAAAGGCAATGTAATACGTAAATTGGGTATGTTCGATTAAATTAGATATTTTTTTTTCATTAATATTTAGCATGTCAAATATGATTAGAAAAGTTATATTGTTTCAGCTACAATCTAATTCGTTGAATAAAATGGTTACATGTTTTGTTTTTTAACCAATTTTTTAAATTTAATTTAGAGTAAATCACAGAAATTGTCCCTGGGTATTTCGGATCCTGCGTTTTTGTCCATATACTTTTTTTACGGGTATTTTTTGCCCATGTGGTACAGTCGTCCTCATTTTTCCTTTCTTATCTAGTTTGACTAAATTACCCTTATTTTTAATTTATCTTTCTTTTTTTAATTCTCCCCATTGAATTATTTTTAAAAGTCGCCGGAGAAGATGACTGGAAAAATAAAGATAAAATTTTAAAAATCAGATAAATTAAAAATAAGGGTATTTTTGGTCAATTTAGGTGGAAATAGACGAAATAAAGGGAAAATGAGGACCACAAGCACAAAAAACCTGGAAATCTTGTGTAATGTACTCTTTAATTTATTTATTGTTAATTTGTTTTTTTTTTTTTCCAGAGGAGACCAGAAGTTTCAAGGGTAGTGAACAGGGATTTTCGACTTTACCCAAGTGGAAATGTGTACTAAATTCTGTTGCAAAGCAAGTCTCTCAGGTTCGTACAACATTAATTTCGGCCTTAAATCTGTTACATGATTACATTGGTCAATTTGGGTTATGTTTTTATCTCAAATGTGTAGAGTTGACTCATTTACTCTTAAATCATCTTATTCAGTTATTTAGATTATTATTACTTCAATACATTATTTTTTTGTAATAATGATTAGCAAATTGATAATTTGTAAAAGAAAATGGACGAGAAATGTTTTCATTGTGAACCTTGTTTTCAGTCGTCTGATGTTAGAAATAGGGATAATTACCAAGAAAGTTCCCAAATTTTCGAAAATTTAGGTCCCTAAATCTGTCAAAATTTGAGCTTTCACTCCTGCATTTGTCAAAAGTTAATATATTATTCTTATACTCGTCAGAAATTGAACTTTCACTCTTTTTAATCATAGAAAAAATTGCTCATAGTCTCATACCCCACACTGTCCAATTTTGGATCTTTAGTTATGTTTTTTGGCAGTATTCCTACAAAAAAAAAAGTATTTATTATTTGTAATAATTTTATTTTACATTTTTTAAGGTTCCTCTTTCACTAGCAATACGGGTAACAACTCTTAGAGGAACAATACGATTACACATTAAACCTCCACCGTCGGATCAAATATGGTTTGGTTTCACATCAATGCCTGATATTGATTTTAGTTTGGAGTCTTCTGTTGGTGATCACAAGATTACAAGCGGCCATATTGCACTCTTCATAATCAGTAAATTCAAGGTCAGAGTTATTATTCAGTTTGACTTTTTTTAGGTCAAAATTCCAACTTCTAAAGTTGAGAAACATTTGAAATTTAGTTCAAATTTCAACACACTTTTCATATACTAGTAATATTGGTTACATGATTTCAATTTAGTTGTAAAATTATCTAAAACACGCTAGCGGATTTATAAAATTCTGAAGATGATTATTCATATGCTTGACTTTAAAAGTCAAACTCTACCTCCATGATTAAGGGAATGCTACATTTAAAAAAAGTAATATTTACAGGCAGCCATCCGTGAATCTATGGTGCTCCCTAACTCTGAAAGTGTAACTATTCCATTTATGTCAGCTGAAAAGAACGATTGGGTCCCACAACAAACCGCCCCATTCATTTGGACTAATCCCGAACCTACCTCCGAACCAAAAATCACACACACTGAACCAAAAGTCACACACGAACCAACCGAAGAAGAAGAACCACAAGAAGTTATTACAAGTAGCAAACGTTCATCAAATGACGAAAATACCCCCCAAACCGAGGAACAGCAGGTGGCGGAAGAAAACCGGGAAGTTACAGTTGTACCGACGCCACCTCAGTCAATGGCTGAAGAAAGTACTGAAACGGTTGAAGGTGATGAAGCTAGGCTAAGAAGAATGGGAACGAGGGCGAAAATGTTGGGATTGAGGAAAAAAATGGGCGAGAAACTTGAAGAAAAGAGACGGAATATTGAAGAAAAAGGACGGAATATTGTCGAGAAAATGCGGCCAACGGGAGGGATTTGATGTTTATATTTTTTTTAGTTTTGCATTTGCGAGTCGGAAAATATGGTTATGATTGTGTGGTAATGTGTACATGGTATAATTTGTTTTTAGTTTGGTATCGTTAAGAGAACGCATTCGAATGGTTGATTGAAAACATGCCTCTTTTTTCCACCTAAACGTGGTTGTGTCGTTTTAGTAGATACTACATATATTGAGTAATTGTTGGTTAATGTTTTATTTTAATTCAAAAGTGAGAAGCCTTAAAATCGAAAAGGAAAACTTTAACATTGTAGGTAGACTAAGATGGGGATAGCATAGGTAGACACTGGTGGTAAAAAATTGACAACAAAAGAAGTAGCATGAATCATATGCAACGATGAGAAATTTACTGGTGAAATGAACGAGATGGAAAATCTAATAATCTCATATGAATATTATATATACTGTAAAAGAAAATAGTTCATAATCTCATATAGATATTATGTATGAGATCAGAGACAATTGCAAGCTTCTTATGCTTGGTATCTTGATGATGGGATTGTTATTGGAGATGCACAAGAGGTGGCCAAAGTGTTAGACATTATAAGGGTTAGTGGGCCGAGTTTGGGTCTTGAACTTAATATCAAAAAGACAGAAATATTTTGGCCCTCGTGTAATGGTATGAAACTTCGTGAGGGTTTATTCCCTGTCAATATTCGAAGGCCGTCTTTGGGTGTTAAGCTTCTTGGGGGAGCTGTTAGTAGAGACCCAAATTTTATTAGTGGGTTGGCTATAAGGAGAGCTACTAATGCTGTTGATTTGATGAAACTCCTTCCACAGTTACATGACCCACAGAGTGAGCTCCTTTTACTTCGATCATGTATGGGTATTGCCAAACTCTTTTTTGGTTTAAGAACTTGTCAACCTGTACACATGGAGGAGGCATCTTTGGTCTTTGACAAAGGATTGCGTGAGTCGATTGAGAACATTGTGGTATGTGGAGGGCCTTTCTTTGGAGACTTACAGTGGCAACTCGCCTCTTTACCCATTCGTTCAGGTGGTTTGGGTTTGTACTCGGCAAAAATGATTTCCTCTTATGCTTTTGTGGCTTCGAGGGCCCAGTCTTGGGTGCTTCAGGATCACATCTTACGTGATAGTGGGATATGTTGTATGGACGACGATTATGGTTGTGCTTTGGCTTGTCTTCATGATATGATTCCAAGCTTTGATTTTAGCGGCTTCACTAATAAGGAAACCGCCCCCTCTAAAGCCCAACAAACTTTGGCGAGTGCCCTTTTTAGTGAAACGGTCAAGGACATGGAAGTTCGCTTCGACATGAATGTGAGACAGAAAGCGGTTTTCGATTGCTTACGGGCACCTCATGCTCAATATTTTCTTCTAGTTATTCCCATAGACGGGCTAGGTCAACATATGTCTCCTGTGGAATATCGTGCCATCCTTAAGTATCGTCTCATGATTCCACTATTTCCGGTAGATGCTTTATGCCATGTTTGTCGCAAGGCAAGTCTGGATTCTTTTGGGGAACATGCGGTTCATTGTAAAGAGCTTCCGGGATTCAAGTACCGACACGATATGGTTAGAGACGTCCTTTTTGACATATGTAGGCGTGCCGGGATCTCCGCCAAAAAAGAAGCTCCTCTGAACTTTTTGACCGATCCGTTGGATAGAAGATCCACACTTAGACCTGCTGACATTTTAGTTTTTGGATGGGTTGGGGGGAAACACGCGTGTGTGGATCTAACTGGAGTTTCTCCTCTTGTGGGTTTGAGCAGTCGGGGTGTTACAGTTGGACAAGCTGCTTTGAAAGCCGCCTCGTGTAAAGTGACAAAGCACGAGAAAGCATGCATTGAAAATCAACATGTGTTCATTCCTTTTGCATTTGATACTTTCGGTTTCCTTGCGCCTGAGGCGGTGGAGCTTCTTAATAGAGTCCAACGTGTTATGCATAGCAATGTTATGACACCGAGGTCCACAAATGTTGTTTTTAAAAGAATTAGTTTTGCCATCAAAAAGGGATAGCGGCGCAGCTTGTTGCCCGTTTGCCTTCTTTATCCATGTAAAAGACTATATTATAATTTATTTAAGTATATACTAAGAATGGTTGTATTTAGATAATAACTCTTTTAGTAGGTGATTAACAAAAATGATAATACAAGTTAATTAATTAAGTTGGAAGTCAAAAGGGATTGAGCTAGATTTAACAACTATTTTTATTTTTTTTCATTTACCGCATATTAAAACGATGAAGTGTTTGGGATTGCGATTTGAAGTATATTATCAACGCAAATAATCTAAAACTAGTATTTGTCAAAAGGTATGAAATAATCACTTATTTGCGTTTTGGAGCTTTCAAAATAGAGTTTTGAAAAAGCAGGTTGATAGCTACTTATTTGCGTTTTGAAAATGGATTGAATATTACTTATAAACTAAACAAATAATCAGGTTTTTCAAACACTAATAAAACAGATTATCTGATTATTGCGATTTCAAACAACATAATCAAATCCAAACACTACTTTTCAGAATCACATTTTGTAACCGCCGATTATCTGATTATTCATTTTCAAAACACATAATCTATTTTCAATAAACAATCCCAAACACCCCCCTTAAAACTACAATATCTAAGTAACATTCTAGCTTTTTCAGAAATATTTATTTAAAAAAAAAATATTCAGAAAATAAATCTTAACAAATTTTCCTTTGCGTATTTAAAAAGAACTACAAACTCAAAATAAGTCGTTTTGGTGTAACTGAACTGAAATTGGGGCTAATTTGCCTGCCGATATATCATCTTGTACGCTCTTTCGATTTCTGGATTTTGAGAACTCCATTAACTGTTACTCCAAAACCCTAAACCCTTTTACCTAAATCCACTCGATACAGACCACCTACCACGATGTCTGCCCTAGAAATCGAAGCTCGAGAGTAAGTTAAACCTATATTTCGTCATCAATTTCATGTCATTATACATTGCATTATTTCTACAATCGTATAAATCGATACACAATTAGCTCCGTTACGATATCAAATCGAATTGAATCCGACTTAAATTACATCTTTGTAAAAGTGTAATTTATTGACCTGTGTTGCAAGCTCAGCTAACCTAAATGTCTAGTTGTGATAAATTGAAGTTATTATCTAATTAACAAGCTTTTATAGTGGTGACAGACGCTATGAACACATTCTTAATTTGTTTTACTTTGTGAATTGATCATTTGTTGATTTTTTTTTTCATCAATTAATGGTATGATTTTTTATAATTGTATTATATTTTTTTATTGCAGCGTGATTAAAATAGTTCTTCAATTCTGCAAAGAAAACTCGTTACATCAAACATTCCAAACATTACAAAGCGAGTGTCAAGTATCTCTAAATACGGTTGACAGTCTTGAAACATTTGTAGCAGATATTAATAGTGGTAGATGGGATGCAATATTGCCTCAAGTAGCTCAACTTAAGCTTCCAAGAAAAATACTTGAAGATTTATATGAGCAGGTATATAACGGCTTGTTGACTAGGGTTGACTATGAATCGATTTTGGTCCAAAACCGAACCAAAAACCGAAACTTTTCAGTTATCGATAATTGGAAATAGGGTTGTTTCAGTTAAACTCAGTTTGGTTATTCAGTTTATATTACACTAAGGCTCGGTTTTTCGGTTATTAATTGCAATTTTTGGTTTAGCCCAATAAAGTGACAATGTTTTTTAGCTTGGGTCCAAGTGTCCAACAAAGAACATTTTATAGCATTGTTTTGTGTATGAAATTGTGAATTAGTCAAAATGTAGGCATATCGTTTTCACTTAATGCTAAAACTATAACTATATATATGGTTCATTTAATATGGTTCGGTTTTTTGGGTAAACCCAAACTGAACCAAAAATTTCGGTTATTTGGATCGGTTAATTTGGTTATTTGGGTCGGTTAAATTGGTTATGGTTCGGTTTCTGTTCACTCGTATTGTTGACTTTCTTTATATTATGTAACCAATATACCAATTTTGCCCTTTTGTGGTTTATGAATGTATTCTAGATTGTTCTTGAAATGATTGAACTTCGTGTATTATGTAACCAATATACCAATTTTGCCCTTTTGTGGTTTATGAATGTATTCTAGATTGTTCTTGAAATGATTGAACTTCGTGAATTGGACACTGCTCGTGCTATTTTAAGGCAAACTCAAGCAATGGGTGTTATGAAGCAAGAACAACCCGAAAGATACTTGCGCCTTGAACATCTTCTTGTTCGGACTTACTTTGATCCCAATGAGGTTAAAATTTCAAATTTTTATTGTGTTTTCCAAATGTTATTTTGTACCTATTTGTAATATTATGTATCTATTTTTATTTTAATATTTAGGCTTATCAAGAATCAACAAAAGAGAAACGCCGTGCACAAATTGCTCAAGGTTTGTACATATTTATCTTTTACAATTAACAAATAACTCAAGGAAAACTTCTATATTATTAAAAACACTGAAAATGTCATAAAATAGCAATATATTCAACACTAATTTTCAAAGTAGCCCATCTAAAAACTTTTAATTTGCAAAATGGACCTGAAAAACTTATAATTTCCAAAACGGACGACCACCTAAAGTATATTGCTATTTTATGATATTTGCCCCAGAATATAATACAATATGATATATAATATATTTTGTTTTTATTGCTATTTTCAGCTATTGCTGGTGAAGTCTCAGTGGTCCCACCATCCCGTTTAATGGCTCTAATTGGTCAAGCATTAAAATGGCAACAACACCAAGGTTAGAAACAATATCACATTATCTATTATACATAATATTAGTTTTTTTATGCTATGATTATTTTAGATTATGATAAATTCAACTTAATTATTATAATATTTGTTCTGAAAATAAATTATATGTGTTCTAATTACAGGTTTACTTCCACCTGGAACACAGTTTGATCTGTTTAGAGGAACAGCTGCTATGAAACAAGATGTAGATGATAAGTACCCAACAACCCTTGGTCATACTATTAAGGTGATTTTAAATATTATCTTGTCAATATTATATAACTTTTTTTCTTTCTAAAATTTAAATTTATATCTTATATTTATATCCTTCTAAATTTCATTTATATCATTCTAAATATCATGATATCATATCTTTTCAAAACAATATAAATATCAACTTTACTTTTCCATAATAAATATAAGAAAATTGAGTTCTTCAGTTTAACGGACCATAATAAAGAACGATTTTTTCTTTATTACTTTTTTGTAATTTAGAATCATAATTTGTTGTTTTTATGCAGTTTGGAAAGAAAAGTCACCCTGAAAGTGCTAAGTTCTCACCAGATGGACAATTTCTTGTTTCTTGCTCTGTTGATGGATTTATTGAGGTGAATTTGCTTTAATGACAGCTTACTCTACTGAGTCTAGTTTAGATTATTAATAATATTTAATACTTTATTTATTTTCTATTTTAATTTTAATATTAGGTTTGGGATCACATAAGTGGAAAACTTAAAAAGGATCTTCAGTATCAAGCAGAAGTGAGTTCTTGTTCGCTTAAATATTCCGATATATTTTTGTTTTTATTTATATAAATATATTTTATTATATTTTATTTGTTCAGGAATCTTTTATGATGCATGATGATGCTGTTTTGTGCATCGATTTCAGTAGAGATTCAGAAATGCTTGCTTCTGGATCCCAAGATGGAAAGATTAAAGTAAGCATCTTTTTTATAATCCCTTCTTTTTCACACAACTTATTAGTAAACAATAACAAAATTATTTAATTTATATGCTATTAAATATTTATTTGAATTATAATCCTAGGTTTGGCGTATAAGAAACGGTCAATGCTTACGTCGTCTTGAAAATGCTCATTCTCAAGGTGTCACAAGTGTTTCATTTTCTCGAGATGGAAGTCAAATATTAAGTACATCATTTGACGGGACTGCAAGGTTTGTTAAGAATTAAAATTACCTATTTACCCCTAATTTGTAGTTTTCTGATATTAGTTTTTTTTAATGTATATAAGAATTCATGGAATAAAAGGTGGAAAATTATTAAAGGAATTTCGTGGACACTCTTCATATGTAAATGATGCCATTTTAACAAGTGATGGACTTCGTTTAATTACTGCATCAAGTGATTGTACAGTAAAGGTTAGACGAACAATTTTTAATTAATCGATTCACAATTATCTGCAATTTATGTTTTCTTTCTTTCTTTTTTTTTTTGTTTTTGTTTTTTTGAATTACAGGTTTGGGATCTGAAAACGACAGATTGTCTACAAACATTCAAACCACCACCTCCATTGAGGGTATGTTACAGTTACTATATAATATTATTAGATTATTTTTTTTCCTTGTAAATTAATTTGTTTAAATTTAAATAATATTTGTGATTTGACTTGTTGACCTGCAGGGAGGTGATGCTTCTGTAAATTCAGTTCATCTTTCCCCTAAAAATCCAGATCATGTTATAGTTTGTAACAAAACATCATCGATTTACCTCATGACTCTTCAAGGACAGGTGATTTAATTTTATATTATGTTATAGTTTGACCCGAGCTCGTTTGACCCGCCCCTTTTTTGACCCGTGGGTTGATATTTGGGTTTTTTGAGCAGGTTGTTAGAAGTTTTTCATCTGGTAAAAGGGAAGGTGGAGATTTTGTTGCAGCTTGTATATCACCTAAAGGCGAATGGATATATTGTATTGGTGAAGATAGGTATTGCACAAACCCTAACCCTAACCCTAAATTTTGAAAACCACATCATTTTGTTGTAGAAATTCAATTGAAGTTTAAATGTTATGAAACTGCAGGAATTTGTACTGTTTCAGCCATCAATCAGGCAAACTTGAGCACTTAATGAAGGTATTTTTTTTTTCATAAAAAGATCACTGTTAATTAGAGGTCAAAAGTCAAGACCGTAAGTTTTTAGTATGGGTCAATGTGTTGGGTTGACCAGTCAACACTTTCCTTTCCATGTTTTTAGTTAATTTCTAATGTACTTATGATTGAAAAATTATACTAGTATTACAAATTTGTTTGTAAATTACAAAAATTGTCCTTGTGGTATGCAACTCTTGCATGTTGAGTCCCTAAAAAGAGCTAATTACATCGCCTGCCTTTGTAGTTGCTATTTTTTCCCAATCTAAATTTAACAGCCTAACTGTTAAATAATTGTAAATGACCATTTTACCCTTTTCACTCCGGCACTTGATATGTTTCTTTCTTAAATACTTGCAGGTGCACGAGAAGGACGTAATTGGTATTTGTCACCATCCCCATAGGAATCTTGTGGCCACATACGGTGAAGATTGCACTATGAAACTATGGAAGCCTTGATCACCAACTTTATTTCATTATCTATAATAGTTAAACATTATCCCATATGCATTTTAATTTGTATGCTACCTTTTTAAACCGTAATATACTTTCGATGCTGGTCTGTTTTAGTAATTGTAATTTTTAAGATCTATTTTGATAATTACAAGCTCGATTTAATTTTGTAAGAATACACAAGGCTATAATTACTTGAAAGACTAAACCATATATATAGCTAGAGCTCAAACGACCAAAAAGCACAACTCGGGTTTTTTTTAACGCTAAATGTCGTAAAATAAAAATGTATGCTAGTTGAGTGTCCATTTTTGTAGTTCGTAAGTTTTTGAAGAATGGTTTGGTAGTTTATAGAGAGAAATTAATAATCCAAAATACTTCTTTTCATTATCATATAAGGAGGAAATAATTAAAAATTTAGTTAAGAATATCAGATGATTAAAAAGTCGTAATTAACAAAAGAAGTTGTATAAAGTTATACTTCAATTATTTTTATGAAATTTATCATCTTTAAAAGGTAAAAAGTTATCATTTCAGTAATAATAAAGTAAATAAAAGAAGCTCTAATATTTTTAATTTATTAGTAACCATTGTACAAAATACTTTTTTTACAATGTTTATCCTAACGCAAAATATTTGAAAGCGGAAGTGCCAAAACCAACACGACCCAAAGGTAAGAGAAGCTTTGAAGAATGGTCTGCAAAAACTCGAAACCTTCCAAAACCCAAAAGACTCTTGAAAGCCATGTGACCCAAACACTCCAATCAAGAAAACCATTCAAGACTAACATGCAAAATCTTGAATACCAAATAGTCCAAAACCCATATAACCGAATTATATTCATTTCTAAGTTATCCCTTTAAATAAAATTTAAGTTATTGAAAAACTTAGCACCTTGGGTTTCAATCACGCCAACGCACACACCTACGTGTCAAACTCTCTTCGATTCTTCGCACAAGTGTCCATGCAACCTTGTTTACATTCACAACACCATTTTAAAACCCATTCAATCAACCCTCTCTTCATTCCCACTTCGATCACAAAAATATCATATTTCAAATTTTCATTTACTTCAAAAACATCAATTTGAAGTTGCTTGATTCATCTTGTCATCAAACACCTTTTGCATCAAGTTTGAATAAAGATAGATATCCAAGAAACTTAATCATGCCGCCACGTAGATACGCCATCGGTCGGGCCGATGAAGCCACCCACCCGGATTCCGCCCGTGCAACGTTATCGGAATTTCTCTCCACCTTCATGTTCGTGTTCGCCGGAGAAGGCTGCCTCCTTGCTATCAGTACGAACTCGTTTTCCGACTATAGAGTTCTCTTTTTATTGTTAAAAATGATATGATTCGAATTTTGGGGTGTTTGTTTTAGATAATCTTGAGATTTATAAGCTTATTTTTTTAGTTGTTTTTAGGCTTATTTTTAAGCTTAGGTTTTACCGTGATGGATAAGGTGATTTTTAAAAATAGATCTAGTAGCATTTAAAATATTCAAAGTAAGATTTCACTTTCATATATTCACTAAGGTGCTGTTTGGTAGTATATGAATGATTAATATCTGAATGATGCAGAGGTCTGAATGGTTCAGACTTCCCCTGACATCTGTCCAATTAAGAGGCATGTTGAATTTTTTTTATTCAAATGCTGATTAAGAGGCTTTACCAAACACTCTGAATCTGTCCGATTAAGAGACTGACATCTTAACTGAATCATTAAGAGGCTTACCAAACAGCACCTAAATAGATCATGCAACTGCGTGATGTGTGCAAATTCATACAAAATTCAACAAGTATCCGGCCTCTTGTCGCATAAAAATGGTCATGTCACACAAAACCATCCGAATCACACAAAAAGAAATCCGGAGTCTAAGTCGAATAAAAAAATGAATTCGTACGGTTTATTTTGGAAAAATCAAGCTGTTATTTTGGAAAAATCAAGTCGGACGAGTATATTTTAGAAAACAAATATTAGTTTTCACCTATTTTGATAATAACACCTCATAATTTAGAAAAATAAGTAGAAAAAAAGGACTTATGAAACACAAACACCCTTATCAATTACTGAATTTTGTGCATGCAGATAGGATGTATGGCGATGAAGCCCTCGGGTCATCAAGGCTAATACTGGTGGCGTTAGCACACGCGTTGTCATTGTTTGCCGCCATTGCATCGAGTTTGAATGTCTCCGGTGGACACTTAAATCCGGCGGTCACCTTCGCCACTTTGGTGACGGGGAGAGTGTCGTTGGTTCGCGCCTTTTATTATTGGGTCGCCCAACTTCTTGGTGCCGTTGTTGCATCGTTGTTACTCCGGTTATCCACTGATGGCATGGTATTATATCTTTAAGTACTTTCAAAATTAGTGTTTTAGTTTATAGTATTTATAGAAGTATTCATTTTAGTATAAAGTGTATAAGCTCTTATCCAATGTTTAAAAAAATGATTTTGGAATGAATAGGCGAATGCCTTGAATTTGGTTGAACTAGTCGGACTAGACGAGACGCTCGGTTGAACCGGATTACAATACTTTTAGTATTTATGATGTAATAATTATGTAAACTATATACAACTTGTAAGAAAGTAGAAATGTACTTCCTCCGTATCAAAATAAGTGTCACACTTTCTATTTTGGGGTGTATTAAAATAAGTGACACACTTTGAAAACTTTCCTTATTTGGTAAAAATAGTGGGACCCATACCCACTAACTATCCACTTTAATAAATTGAAATTACCCTTATACCCTTACTTTTACTTTTAAAACTCATTAATATCACTTTATTCAAGAAAAGTGGGACCCATTCTCCACTAATTATGTACTTTAATCTATTTTAACCTCTACTTTAATCTTTTACCTCAAAAAATGTGTAAGCCAATTTGTGTCACTTATTTTGATACGGAGGAAGAATAAAACATATATCATAGAGAATTCAAAACAAATATTCAAAATTTTAGAAGAATTTAATACTTTTAAGTTATAAACCCTATATAAATGAATTTCTGTTTTGTTTAGCTAAAAAGAATTTAACTGGATTTTTATGTCAAACTGACCGTTACGATGAGTTGTAACCGCCAATCTAACCGGCTCATTCTGACCGTTTACCTTTCCATTTTTTTAAGTTTGACCGGTCCGACCGGCCAGTTCAACAACACTCCTCTTTTTCACTGATGGCATGTTATTTTTCTCTTGCAGAGACCAATTGGATTTTCGGTAGCAACGGGTGTTGGAAACATAAACGCTTTACTAATGGAGATAATACTAACATTCGGGTTAGTGTATACGGTTTTTGCAACCGCAATCGACCATAAACGAGGGACATTAGGGACCATAGCACCACTAGCAATCGCGTTCATTGTGGGTGCTAATATTCTAGTTGGAGGGCCGTTTTCGGGTGCATCAATGAATCCGGCTAGGGCTTTCGGGCCATCGTTGGTGGGATGGCGGTGGGACAACCATTGGGTCTATTGGCTCGGACCGTTTGTAGGGGCGGCTATAGCCGGTTTGATCTATGAGTTTGGGATAATACAACCTGAGGTCCCGATTCATACGCACCACCAGCCACTAGCTCCTGAAGATTACTAGAAAATGGTTAAGTCATGTTACTTTTTGTAATAAAGGTGGGTTGAGGGGTTGGGTTGTTTACAATGTTACTATGTGTATTTTCTTTTGTGTGTGTGTATTTTTTTTTTTTTTTTTTTTTTTACTATGTGTATTTTTGTGGTGTTTTAATGTATGTGTTTTGGAGTTTGAACTTTGAAGGAGAAATAATGGTGCACCTATCCCTCATTGTTATGTGTAACGTGAATATTTGTATATTTATATACTTGCTTTATAGATGTTTAAGAACTCTAGTTTGTTTAGAAGTTAAAATTAAGGATTTGCTAATAATATGCTAATGTACTAATTCATTTGTAAAAAAAAAAGCTTTTTGTTCAATGTTATCTTATGTTTTAGATTGAATGAAGTCGGCATGAAACATCGGAAACTGGTCTATTCCTTGCGACCCATATTGTATAATGCGTGGAAGATCTAATTTAAGATCGGATCGAGATTTATGTTCCAAGTGTTCAAACTTTAAACCAATCTTGTTCGATCCGAAGATATTGAACTTCTCCTGGTACCAATATTTAGCCACTCAAAATGTAAAAGCACGTTGCTAGAGTTGTAATTTTTGACTCGATACGAAATTTGACCTGAAATCAACATGAAAATAAATAGGCTATGGTTGATGCAAATAAGTTTTGGATCAACCGATTCAAACATAATTGACATGTTTATGTTCGCGTTCGGGAACTCAGTCGCGAAGTGTTCACGGCCAACGCCAAAATTCTCTGTCTCGAGTTCGCGTTTCGCGAACTCTAGTTCGCGTCGCGAACTACCTGAAGCTGGCACAATTCCTGCATTTTCAACAAGCATGCATATACCAAACTAATTGTAACCAAACACAAGTTGGAGGTTAAATCCACTCACCGAAACCTTCCACTTGCCGAACTCAGAGGTCTAATGTTTCTGAGTCCCGATCCCGATTCCTGTACACCAAAGGAATACCGAATTAGTATATAATTCCACCAAATTATAAACAATGTTAAATATATATTTAACACTAACACTTGCACCACATGAATAACTAAACACTTGCAATATCATATAAACATTTCATGACCATATCATACATATCCAACAAGTCAAACTAAGTTGTCGAGTTGAGTTCTAAAGCTAACTTCTCAAGCCCACTTCTCAAGCTCACCTCTCAAGCTCAAGCTCACTTCTCAAGCTTACCTCTCAAGCTTACCTCTCAAGCTCAAGCTCACTTCTCAAGCTCACTTCTCAAGCTTACCTCTCAAGCTTACCTCTCAAACTCAAGCTCACTTCTCAAGCTTACCTCTCAAGCTTACCTCTCAAACTCAAGCTCACTTCTCAAGCTTACCTCTCAAGCTCAAGCTCACTTTCCACCAAGTGTTATAAATACTATTTCTAACACATAATCATATTAAGGCCACTTATACATACACAATTCAACAATTGAGTCATTCCACCACTTAATCGCCCGAACGGGTCAAAAACCCGAACATGACTATAACACTTCCAATTTCCATCAATTAGCACAAAAACCCTATAACTTAGCAAGTCATAATTATGTAACAATTCATCAAGTTCGAAGTCACCAACAATCCATGTATTTCACTTCCAAATTACTAGTTAACCATTTTAACCAAAAACATCCAAACACTAGTTAGCATTTCAACAATCTCACCAATCTTAACATAATTCATAACTAACATATCCAATCTATCATGTTAACATATCCAAGCAACAAAACCCGCAAAAACACATCAATGCCATGTTTCCACCAACTAGTCATTTATCACAATAATTGGTCCATAATTTCTACATAAACTAAAACAATTGTTTTAACTACAATCTCATCCAAATCAAGTCATAATCCATCAAAACATTCAATACTTGATTTCTCAACCTAAGGAACAATTCCAAGCATTTAAACAACAAGAAATCCAAGGTTTGTCAAAACCCATATAACCTACTTTTACATACACACACCAACTTGCACACTTTGCTAAAATGGTTGTATCTTGTGCTAAATTACTTGTACTCATGCAACAATTCATGTCAAAGTTTGCATAAACACTTAATATAACATCTAACACAATAATCACTAACCAAAACTCAAGAACACATAAACCCTAATTTACCAACTATCATGGAATCGAAAATAAACACCCATAGATTAAAGCTTACCTCAAGAGCTATCCAAAAACGAGATTAGATTTAATGTTGCGCAAGGAACAAGCTATGAATCTTCAAGAATTGGCAAGAACTTGGAAGAGTTATGGAGTTTTTTGATTTAAAGAAACTTAAAAGGAAATATGAAAAATGATGGAAAGAAAGATGGATAAGCTCCCATCTTATCCACCCCCAATCCGTCACATTTGGGGGGAGGGGCCCACATGCTTCTTTTTTTTTTGTTTTTTTAACAAATACAACACAAAAATCCCTTTCGTAGTTAATTTATTTAAAATACCAAACGGACTCCAATTTTAAAAACGAAAGCATTTCTGGAGACGATATCAAAAGGAGAATCCAAAGATATAAAAATCACATTTTTATATAAACATTTCAGAAAACAGATATTTTAATCCCTTGATTAAAATATCACAAAAAGACAAAAGGTCAAACAATTCATTTAACACTTAATCAAATTATTCCACATATGGTCAAATAGATATTTTCAAATATCAAAATATACCTAAAACATCTAGGCCAGTTTTAGGATGTTACAAAATGAGGGTTATGATTGAATAAATCTCTTACCATCCTATAAACTTTAACTAAATTATTTTGAGAATCCAACATATGTTTGACATCTTGTATAATATTAATGCCCATCAATGAATTATTTGATGAAGAATTTTGTTTGGATGCACGGAAGAGAAAATGAAAGAAAATGGTCAAATTATATTATTATATATAGATAGAGATTTATGTAAAATATTTCTATAAAATACTTACATGAAACATGACTGTCTATTTGCATTCTTAATTTCAATATCATATACATATAGTTGTGAGAATTTTGGTATAACCCCATGTGGTGGTAGAAGACTTCTCATATTATGATTATTTTACTGCCTAGCCTAAAAATGTATAGAGCATTAACTTTATTGTTTGAAGTTATCAACCTTTCCGGTCATTGATGTAAATGAAAACATGAAATTAAATCTATGTTTATTTTTGATAAAATGTTTGCTTTTTGAATCTAAAGAACGAAATAATTTTTTGTAATTTGGTGGTGGAACACCTAAATTTGGCAACTCAATTACCAATATTACAGTACACTGAAAAACTATTATTCGCATATTTTCGACCTCTTGTATCTTTATCCTTCAAAAATCTCGTATTGCATATTTCACATCTAAAAGTCTGATCATTATGATCGAGGTACTCTATAACATTAAAATAATTAGTCAAAATAAACCTTGACTTTAATAAAAATTAATATAATATGATGATTACCGTTTAATAAACTTGCATGGATATTTTGAAGTACATCTTGAGAAACAATTTCTTCATCTATTGTTAAGTCAGATATTGGAATATTTGTAATACTTGCACTCTTCCTTTCTAAATTTTGATCACCCAATCTTAAGTTGCAAGCCGATGTACTATTCGTAATGGTTGAAAAAAATTTATTTGAAAAACAGTAAGACTTTATATGGTTGTCGTAGAAAATTCATAGGTCTTTAACATTCAACCCAATAATGCAAGTGAGAGGAGAAAACTTAGAAAATGTATTTGGATAATAAAAGAGTTGTTTAGATTTTTTATTATCCATGTATAATTTTTCAAAGTAATCTTCTATATTTATCGTCTGAAAAATTCATTATGTATTTCAAACTTGTTACAACAAATATAAGTATTAATAATTAAAAAATAAATAATTTTTATTAAACATAAATTTATGATAAAATTTTATTACATATGATTTAAATTATGATTATGTATCAAAATGAAATTTTACACTCATAGTTTTATGTCTCATTTATAAATATCTTTGTGATATAATAAAATTATAACACCACTGTCATTTATGACATCAACTAAAGCTTTAGTTTTTGCCAATTCAGTGACACGTAAGTAGACACTCCAAATATCATTCAACTGACATACTCATGTCATTGATACCCCTTATCTTTACATTTTTGGGTTACGCCATTGTAAAATATACACAAACAATGTACACTATTAAAATAACCCATTGGGCCCACCTAAATCTCCTCTACTCATCGGTTTGTAGACATGTAAAAATGACGGCAAGCAAGTGTCGGAACGTACCATCAATTGGAGTAAAAATGATGACTTCGATTGGGTAACCGAAGAGCCGACAACAGTGGCAAAACAGGTTATGAATTTGATAAGAAACAAATTATATAATTAACATGGGTCGAGTTATATTGAGAACCCTGATTTCAAAAAGAACTCTAAGAACTATTATTAACCAATCAGAATTTAGTAGATTAATTTTGAATTTTTTAATTCATTTAATTCTTCAAGGGTATTTAGGACATTTTGCATTTTATTTTTGTGTTTCCTTTTTTGAAAATTTCCTATAATTTAGGCACTAAATTTAGATTTTTTTTTGCTTATATTTTGTTTTACGGGTCTGCGTTTATGTAATTTTATGGTTATGCATATATGTTATTTTACAAATTTGCATATATGTTTTATGGCATTAACTTCAAAAATTTATTTTATTTATGGTTATGCATATATGCTATTTTGCAGGATTGCATTTTATATTGAACATACATAAAACAAACATGTTTAACAAATAAAATCTATATCCAAATTTTACAAAACTAACAGAGCAAACAAAATATACACATGTTGAACTTATTCATATAAATAGTTTTCAAAAAACACATATGTATTCAAACAATAATATATATGCATCCAAATGGTAGCCGACTTGAAATTGTGTCTCCTTTTGAAGCAACTTTCTTCTTTATATACCATAACACAAAATGTCCACTTCCTCTTTTTCTACTTGTATAACTTGTTAATTTTACTTGTACCACACGCTGCAAAACATAAAAAAAATTGTTTAATCAAGAACACATATACAAACTAATCAAGTACATATATGCAACCTAATCGAGAACATTAATGTTAATCAATATTTGTAAGAATCCAAATACATGATAAACATCAACAATTATCTTCCACACCAACAGAATTAATCCTTTAACATAGTTCAAAATTAAAAGGAAAATATTTGAAAATTAAAAGGATTAGGGATCGAACCGACATGATTTAACTGACGAAGATCTTCACAATAGTCAGGAACACAAATAAAAATGGAAACATATTATAAAAAATAAATACATAAAAATGAGAACATGTTAAGTCATTAAACCACCATTAAAAGAATAAAAATTAAAATAAAAAAAATAAACGCTACATTTCACCATCGAACAGACATGCTTAACTAAAAAAAACCCCATTTAACATCTTAACCAATCTTTGTAAACTTCTTTGTATATTTATCGCAGATATGTCCAAATTATATATTAAATAATAAAAATAAATCATTTGCAAATTAAAAATCCATACCAAATCATGCTTTTTATGTATATATGTACTGAATTCATCACATATATTAATTAAAAAACTAAATAATAACAATAACATACCATCGTAAGTCTTCATTCTCGCAAATCGCCGCAGATCCAGCCCCTGCTACCGCACCAAGATCCACCATCATCTTCTGTCTCGCTGGCCGCCACAAATCTCGCTGGATTATGCACAATCGCTGGCCGCCACAACGAGTACGGCAAAAACTTCCGCCGCCGCCTAAGATCTATCCAACCACCCCCGTACACCGCCGCTACAGACCGCCGCGACACAACACCACCGCCGTCGTCCTAAAGCTCTGCAAGACGGACAATCCATGTGGCCTGTTTTATTAGGTTTAAGATTTGTAAGATTTGTAAAAGAGGAGAAAGTGAGATCTAGAATAGATGAGAGAGAGAGAGAGATTAGTTTTGAGAAATGAAAGAGTAAACGTATTTTTTGGAAATAGAAATCAACTAATAAAGAAAGTGATGGTTTTGAGAGAAAATCACGGGAATTCTTAACAAACATTAATTTTTTTTTCTTTTTTTATGTTTTGTACAATGACAATTTTAACCTTTTCATTTAATTATAACCAAAAATATAATATTTTTATTTACTAAATTTTCATAATTAATCTTAACCGTTTATTTTAAATCCAATGGCTTAGATTGAACAATTAAAAGTTCTCAGAGTTCTTTTTGAAATCAGAGTTCTCAATATAACTCTTGACTAATTAACATTAACATTAATTAACATTTTATTATAAACAAATTAACAGTATTAAATTATTGTCGTTAAAGAACTCTAAAACATGTAACTATCATTATTATATAGAAATAGAATAATTTTTTTTTTAAATGACTACATGTTTAATCTCCATGTTTTGGAAAAAATTTAAAAAAAAAAACCCACCGATTCACCGAGATTTACATTGGAAATATTATCACACGAAGTATTATCTATTTACTCTTATTTTAAAAAAGAGATAGTCATTATTTGATTTTAAAAAAATAATAGATATTGAACTTTTATAATAATCAACCGATAATTATGTAAGGTTGTTTATTTAATAGTTTTTTTTATTGACGGGAAAACTAATACTCATATGCTTCTCTAAACATGACATGTGGGACTAAAGGGTTTGTTTTATTATATTAGTAGATAGATTGAAAGTAAATATATTAAAGTTGAGATATTTGACAAGTTCATAAATTCAGATTGAAAGTTTATAATGCTGATCTGTAAACCTGAATATATTTGACAAGTTCATAAATTCGATATTTATATTTCACATGCCAATTTCAAGATTCACCGGTGGCAAAAACAGCACTGATTAGCCCCATACAAAAACACTGTTAGGACATAAAATAAAAATTAAAAAACTTAGATATAACATATTATTTGATTAACAGATGACATAACTTTAACAAAACAAAAAGAAAAACAGAAAACAAAATATACCCAAGAACAGGTTTTACAAAATTACCAATTTGCCCCAACACTCTAATAAAGCCGAGGCTTTGTTCTTTTTCCCTTTCATATTCTTTTTTTTTTTTCAATTTTCTTTTCTAATCTTTAACCAGATAAACTGTAAAAACAACTAAAACTTAACCGCTACAACAAAACACGTCCTCAATTCATCTTTTTCTGTTCAGTTGTTTGTTTCTCGGGCATGAACCGAGGCAAAGTTATCAACGTGTTGACACGTGACACCCCTTCAAGGGCAGACCAGTCAATTCCACCTCCGGCGACCCTCGCCGGATCTTCATCTAGGTTTCCGGCAAGTTCGTCATCTGTTTCGGTTACATCGCCGGAATTGGTGGCGGCAGCGGTGGAGATGGTGTCAGAATGTGGGGTGAGGAAAAGACAAACACATGCACAGTCATCGACTTTTGAAGTCGGGTATTTGTACTTCCATGCACGAACCGCTGACTCGACAACGGATCGAGCTGCAGATGATCGTGTTTCGGCTGATGATACGATGTCCACAACTTCTTTGTTTGTGAGTACATCCCAAATCTGTATGATAATAATCAGAATCAGATAATCAGTTGTAATGAAGTTATAAAACTAAAACTAACCCTTGAAAATAGTGGGTCTGTTTTGGTAACTACTCCCTCCGTCCCTAAATAAAGTTCCCATTTTCCCTTCAAGTTTTGTCCCTAAATAAAGTTCCCATTTCTCAAACTTAAAGGCCCCACTTATTATAATAATATTATTACCAATACTTTCTCCACTAACTATCTCCTAAAACACTTTCTCTCTCCAATCAAACCTTATATATTAATCAAAAGTAATATCAAATACCCCACCACTAACTTTCTCATAAAATGTTGTGCCCAAGTGAAATGGGAACTTTATTTAGGGACGGAGGGAGTATAATTTTTAGTCTTTTAAGGTTTATTTTGGTAATTACAAGATTCTGAGCGGGCGAGTGATCTACTTTTATAATTATATAGTGGAAAACATAAAAAACAATACCCAAATATGCCTAATTTTTTGTTTTATTTTTTACATTGAGATTCCGAAAGAAACTATAATTACCAAAGTAGCTAGCTCAGAATTTGTAATTACCAAAACTAACCTTAAAAAGATAATTACCAAATTGGGCCACCGCCTAAAGTATATTGCTATTCCATTGACATATGCTGATATGCCCTTAACTAAATACTAAAAAACATATACATTTAATTTTTTAATGTAAATCTAAAATCCTATAAAATTTGTGATAAAAAAAACAATAACAATTTTCATACCCCGTCACTTGCCATTACGACAAATTGGTCGTTATCCGTCAAACGTCTATAAAAGACATCGGGTACAGAAATGAGACCATAATCTTTGAGACAAAAGTCACCAAAAGCACGAGCCATGGCTAACCCGGGTGAGTCAGCATTAGGTAACCAAACCCTAGTCACATCCGGTTCATCATGAAGAGCAAAAACACGCCCTTTATATTTGCGAATTCGTTCCGCTTCAGCTGATATATATTATAAAAAAAAAAAACCTTTGTTTAAACAAAAATAATAGTTTATAGTTACAAATAATAAATTAATATATAAATGAGACGAAGGAATAAGAAGGTCGACAAAAATCCAATTGCGTTTAGTCCTTTTTATTAGTTAGTTACTACGAGTAGTTAGTATAGATTCATCCAGCAACTGATTTATGAGGTTTTATGCATCACAAGTACGCACTTTAGGTGACTTCTGACCTGTTCAACCCATTTCCTTTAAAGTTATCTTTTGACCCGTTTGACTTATTATATTTTAAACAAAAACTCAAAGTAAGTGTGTGTGTGTGTGTGTGTGTGAGAGAGAGAGAGAGACCTGGAAGATTTGGTTTGAGATCAACAGTTAACTGAACAGCAACTAGAGAATTACTTTTATCATCTCTTGTGCATAAAATAGCTCGAGAATCCCCAATATTTCCAATTACAAGATGTTGACCCTACAAAAAAGTCAAACAAACACCATTCACATCCAATATCAAATCAAAACCCTAAGGGTAATTCATATATTTTTTCAATTAATTAACCTGTTTAATCAACGTTACTGCAGTCGTCCCACTACAAAAACAATCAATATTAGCATACATCCTTAATTCTCTGTCCATTACTTTAAACGCCTTCACAAACGAGTCTTTTAGCGACTGCAATTTCTCAGGATTTTTATTAATATTAAAATCTGAAAAATCATGAGAATTTTCTGAATTTAAAGGTGTTTCTTCATTTAAAGGGACTTCACGAAGAACATCATTGCTGCTTTTTATATTGGCTTCCCAATTTGCACTGAGTTTTAAAGGGAGGGAATCTCTGACTCTTTTAGCGACCAAATGACCAAAAGGACCGTGACCATCAAATACTCCACAGAATACTGTGTCTGTTCTTGAACCAAAATTCTGAAGGGAAAAAAACATAATTAAAATATAATTAACATTAAATTTGTCATAAATTGCCGTTAAAAAAAAAACATTAAATTTGTCATTTATAATCATATGGTTCGGAGAAAAAATCAGAGTTAGCCAAACACTCAACCATTTGATTATTTGATCATTACAACTTCAAATGGTTGATTATCTAATTCTGATTATTTAATATCACATGATCACATGAAGAAAGGAGATCCAAATGCTCCTAAAACTAGGGATAAGTAGGTGTTTTAAATTTATTAAAAAATATGCTATATGCCACCCAAAAATATAAGTAGTTTCATTTATACCAAGTCAGATATATAAAAAAAATAATAAAATAAAATAAAAAACATCCTTAATGACGCAAAATTTCTTACTTTTTACTGTTCCAAAATTTTTACTTTACAAAATCCAAAAAGTAACCAAGGTATTGATTTTAAGAAAAATTAAAGTTATCATCATAATCTTTTTGCCAAATTTGGTATAAACGAAACCAGATACATCATACATGTTTGGCTGATCTGTCTTCCTTATACATTATCCCAAGATATATATTAAAAAAATAAAAGTCAAACCTCCCAAACAATCATGGCATCTTGATTAGTCCCCTTTTTTCCTTGTTGAGTAAAAAGTGAAGCAACATCACTCGAACCATTCAAAAACATTCTTCCCGGAATCCGATGAAGATGATCTTCCCTTTGCAAATTAAACGATGAATTCCGTGATGTTTTTCTTCTTAAATTTTTCTTTCTTTTACCCCCAAAACTCGGTGTTGTTGGGGAGCTCGGGTGCGGGCTCCGGCTTTCTCCAGATAAGCAGGACAAGCAGGACCCCATCCGTAGGGCCCTCACAGAGTAAACACTCCAGACCAGCCACACAACCGAACCCCAACCGATTCTCACTTGATGAATCCGTTACAAATCCTTTTCACAAACACGAAATCGTGTTCGTGTTTGTGTACTTTTGTGTGTAATTATATCTCACCAATTCAAAACCACAATTTTTCTAACCCTAAAATGTAATTGTTTCCTTAATTTTGAAGGAATCCATTTGATATCAATCATTAATGATATAACCACAATACACACGCAAAAAGTTACCAGCTTTTTCCCTAATTGATATATCACAATGATAATTAGGTTTCGGATCAATTGCGTAGCGAAACAGATCCAAACGAGCAAATTAATCAAATTACCTAATGAAATCGACAAATCCAGCTAGTTTAACAAACAATCCACCGAATAATCGTCTTCAACCACTGAATTTCAAATTTCAACTTTCCCTACGAATTCAACGATTGAGAGCTGGCAGAAACTACTATAGTAAATGAGGGGTCAAACGAAAGATAAAATTGGATTGTATTAATGAAATAGAAGAAAGATGAAGAGGATTGAGGATGGATAAAATGGAAAAGAGATTGAGAAATTGGGGATATAGAATAGAAAAGAATCGAGAGAAAGGAGAGAATTAAGATCGGAAAAAAAGGACTGTCATATAAACAAATCGATTGATCGTAGACCGTGTCTCATGTCCGTTAGATGGATGGTGGATCTGCCCAAATCCGTATGTTTATCCATATTTTTTTCTTTTCTTGTTGGATAATACTAACTTATTTTCCATTTATTTGTTATTAGAGAAATGATTTTAAATATTACAATTTGTACCTATTTTATATAGCTACTCAACAATAAAATGATATATATAATTTATTAATTTATTTTCTTTATATCATAAGACTTATATAAATCAAGTGAGTGAACATATAAGCATGGTCAGCTTAATGGATGTTATAAATGGATGTGAACAAGGGGTCAATATTTTTTTTTACATATGTATTAGACTATGTTCAATATTGGCAAATGGCAAGTAATATTTTTATTTCAAACAAATGTTTAAATGATTGCTTTTTCATATGAAATGAATTTTTTTTTTTTGATAATGATAGTCCTAAGGACTGTCATTAAGTGCATTAAAAATTGTACAAATCATTTATGCATGTCTTATGACAGCCCTTTATCAATACCCAAAAAAAATTATTATCATGAATTAAATTTATGCTTATGTATTACAATTAAAAATGAAAATTTAGATTTTTTTTTATTTAGGATTTTCAGTGGCTAAAGTTTTAGGGTCTATTATTCAGAAGTTGTACCGGACATCTATAAGCTCTAAAAAAAAGCTTTGCAAATAAGTAGGCATCAATATTATCATCATCATCATTAATACTACAACTATAATCTTTATTATTGTTACTATAGTTAATACTTATGGTTCGCATGACTTGAGACTTAATGATACTTTATGTTTTTTAAGAACTTTGATAATAATCAAATAACAAGGAGTGAGATTCTTTACCAAATAGTCAAAGTAAGATTAATTGTCGTTATTAATTGTAACTTTTATTTTAATTAATGTATTTTATGTGGAGAAACTGTTAGAAAAATAATTTGTATTAAAAGGTAAATTATATTAGCTATTTTAAATTTTAACAATACGATCAATTAATCATATGAATACGATTATTTCACATAAATCGCATTAAAGTCACAATATTTATCTGGAAAGAAAAAAACGCATATAGCTTATCACGATACTCGACTAGCATATTGATTTATCACAAATGTTCATTTCACGAATCAAACAAACTTTATGCTTTAAATACACTTTTTACTCGATTTTAACAACACAGAGAATCAAAGACATATTGAACATACAGTGATATCACGTGGAATACACATGTTTTAATATATTTGCAGCTTTTGTATTCTAGCGTTAAATATAGTGGTTGTGCATATCTCTTTGAAGTTTTTTCTCTTCTTTTTTTTTATTTGTCTAAATGATGATTTATATTCTTAACTAGCATGTCTTTAACTTATATATTGCCGCGGGGATTTTTATAGTATTATAGTTAAAATAATATTTATTGATATTTATATAATCATAAATTTATATATATAATAATCTAATAACTATAAATAATTTGAGCTGTAAAAGTAAGTTAGTAAATATTATATTACTAATATTCATATATATTATAATTTTTGGAGAATATATATATATATATATATATATATATATATATATATATATAGGGGAGCGTTCATGCGAGAACCTAAGTTATTGCGAGAACTGCGAGAACCACTTTCTGACCAATCATTTAATTTCATTAGTTTTTTAATTCTAAAGGGCACTATAGACATTTTACATTTTTAATTAAATCAACTAAATCAATATAGTTAATACTTACCATATTTATTTGATGAGATTTTAATTAGTCCTGCCTGAAAATTATATTCACCAGAAAATTGTATTCGTCATTAAACATTGTTCACTAGTGTTCGTTATTCAGATTTTTCCTTTTACTAATGAAGAAATGTCAAATATACAAAATGTGAGATGAAAAATGACTATATTATTGATAAACAAACCAAATCTGAGATATTATTGATGAACAAATTCACAAATGAATAAATATATAGATTTACTCAAGAACAAATGTACAAATTTCATAATCCATAATGATGACTAATGAACAAATTTACAGATTCACAAATAACTACTAATTTACACATTCACCAATGAACAGATAACTATATTATTGATGAACAACCAGATCTAAGATGAAATAACTAAATATTCTTTTGCATAGATGTCCATAAGCCCTGGTTACTCCATTCCTGCCACATTACATCGACCTACTTTAAACCATTCACCAATGAACAAATTGAGATGCCAGCTTTAAACGATTCACCAATGAACAGATTGAGATGCCAGCGCCTAATCAAAAACCACATGAACAGATTTTATTTTGTTAGTATATCTACGTTTAGTGAACACAAAAATTAATGTGAATGAAATTAATGAAATATTGTATATGTATATTCCAGATCTGGTTTCATCAATTTGATGAACACAACAATTAATCAGATATGGATTTAATAAAAATGATGTTACATTAAATCGATTTGGTGAACACAAAAATTAATCAATCAGAAACAAACAAAAAAATCATATATGCGTTTCATCGATCTGGTGAACACAATCTTAAATTGAGCATTTCCAGATAATGAAAACTTTGTACCTGTTGTAGGGTTTTCAGATCCAAGATCTGGCGAAGAAGAGAAAGGACGGTAAAACCCTAGATCTGTCTGACTTCACCGGAAAACCCACTTCGTCGATGTTAGAACCCTTGCCGCCGTGGGGCGTCACCAGCTGTTGGGGCGAGCGATGGTGGTGCGAGCGTCGGTGTTGGGGCGAGCGGCAGCGGGGCGGGCGCTAGTGGTGCGAGTGGCGGTGTTGGGGTTGTTGGTGGTCACCGGAAACTTGGGGAAGAAATGAGAGAGAAGTTGATAGAGAAGTTGAGAGAAAGTTCAAAAAACACACACAAATGTGTGTATATGCGTGGGATCTGCCACAATTAAGGGGTAGTTTTTTTCCATTAATTAATTGATATATTCCATAAATATCTATTAATCAAATTGACTTTATTACCCTTTTCCTCCTTATAATTGAACCACTATTATTTATCTATTTACAAAAGTACCATTATTAATCCTAACCTTTAATCTCTTAATCTAATGGTCAGGATTAGTTCTCGCAGTTCTCGCAAAAATATAGGTTCTCGCATGAACGCTCACCTATATATATATATACTAGCAGGGTACCCGCGCAATGCGGCGGCGGGTAACCAGAAACCATATTTCGTGGCGAGCAAATGTTGTTCGTTTACATGGTAATAATTGTTGCTAGATTTAAATAATTAAACGAAAATGTGGATTTTGGTAAGAGTTGATGATTTACAGCGTCGTATATTTAATGTTATTGGGTAAAATGGTTTTCGAGTAACATACTTTTGTTATTAAGTGTGGGTGGTGTTACCAAAGTGTAATGTATAGTAAGTGGTTAACACATAGTGATGAGTTAGGAGAGGTCTTGGGTTCGAATCTTATTAGCCGCGATTTATTTTTTTTAAGGTAGAGAACTAACTAACAAAAGTGGAAAGGTCCTTAAAATCAAGTTTAAGGAGCTCCTTAAACTTGCCTAATGGGGTAGGCCTAAATGCTTTATATAGTAGTAAGATATATATATATATATATATATATATATATATATATATATATATATATATATATATATATATATATATATATATATATATATAGTGTAGAATTAAAATCAGAACCAATTAAGGCTACAGAACCCGTAGAACCCAATCTTGGCCATTAGATTTCGTAATCAATGGTTAAGATCAATCTTGGCTATTAGATTTAAATGAAAAGGATAAATAAGTAATTTAGCCAAAAAAGAAAATAAACAAATCTTAAAACCGTCCCCTTATTTTGTGTATTTCTCTCTCTTAACATTTAAGTGTTTGTTTCTCTATCTCCAAGCATATACATCACCCCCAATTTGAGAAATACTAAATTGTACCGTCTTCTTCTTCTCCGCTTATAGTGAAGAAAGGTAATTTTGAGGTGTTGTGTGTTATTCGACTTCAACATCAACATCAACATCGATACCATCAATCATGCCCCAATTCCACCGCTTCTAGACCCCCTGTACGTTTCCCAGTTCGGTTCCGCCACCGTCTTCCGCCATCAACTGTTGTGTTTAATCTCATCTCCTTCGCCACTTATCCCTACGCCACTGACTACTTTCCTATTGATAGTTTCTCGTAGACGTAATATCATCGTTTTCGCAGCAACATCTAACTTGACGGGTAATTCAATACCGTTACACTTTTTTCTCAATTATTTTGTGAATATAATTTCTTTTTTCGATGTATACACAATCAAATGATCAATTTAAAGTTTTCATGTATTCAATATCGGTACTCCTTTTTCGATGTATACAGCTTCTGTTGATATTCTATCACTACTAATTACAATTTTAAAAAAAAAATTGAGTTTTGATTTGCATTTGATGTTCCAGATCTACAAATGAGTTTTGTTTTGATTTGAGTTTTAATTTTCCAGTCAAAGTCTTTATTACAATTATTTTTAAAAAATTGAGTTTTGTTTTGAGCTAATTTGACAAAAAAATTGGTTAGTTAAATATTTTATGGGTAATTGATCATAGATGTTTAGGCCTCGTTTGACAATGCTTTATTATCTGCTTTTGTGTTTACATTGATCAAAAAGTGAAAACTTGGCAAACAACAGTGTTACATTCATGTATATAGATACGGTACATCGATGTTACCAAATCTATATACATCAATGTTACTCTACATACACACATGTATATATTATTATTTCGTGTTTTCCATCTTACAAGGTGCTGGGTAAAGATTTTTGAAGATTGTTATGAATATGGAGATGGTAAAGAATGTTAAAAAACTACAAGGAAGAAGATGAAGAGGAAGATGATAATTTAGAAAGCACATATGTTTGTACATACATGTTATTTTGTTTTCTGTACATAGATGTAGAATGTGCAAATGTGTTATTTTATATTTTAAGACAAATAACTGTTATTTTGTACATATATTTTATCTAATTTTTTATTGTTATAATAAATTGCTTGTTTGATTGGTCAAAATAACCTTAAAATAACGTAATTGTCTTTTTTTATACATTTAGTGTAATTTTGTAGTTTGCACATATACATTCATGCATACCTATAAATATAACATTTATGTATTTTGAAAAATCCGAATTTAATTCCTACATTTTAGGAATCTTACAAAAAAGGAAAACAAAAATAAAGATGTATAATGTCAAAAATACCCCTAGACAATTAAATGAATTAAATAATTATAAATTAAATTACTAAATCCTGATTGGTCTAAAAACAGTTCTGCGGTTTTGTAGCTTAAAAGGGTTCTGCATTATATATATATATATATATATATATATATCTTACTAATATATAATGCATTTAGGCCTACCACATTAGGCAACTTTTAAGGACCTCCTTAAACTTAATTTTAAGGAGCTTTCCTCTTTTGTTACTTACTTCTCTGCCTTAAAAAAAATCGCAGCTTTTAAGATTCGAACCCACGACCTCTCCTAACTTAGGACTATGTGTTAACCACTTGCTCTACATTACATTTTATTTAAAACCACCCACACTTCCCCTATTAACCTGTTACTCCAACCGATTTATCACTAACATTCACTATACCGCTTTAGTTATAGCAACAATTGACTATACCAAACTCATTTATAACCGAAAAGCATATATAACGGGCTGTATATCAACAATTTCTAGAAACAAAAGCCGTTTAATTTATAACCGAAAATCAAATTTTGACCATACCAAAACCATTTTTTAACCGGAAATCCACTTTTGACCATACATAAACAACCATCTACAATTCATGCAAAGCATTTTGGGATACAAAAATTTATAACCGAAAAGCATATATAATAGGCTATATATCAACAATTTCTAGAAACAATTTCCGTTTAATTTATAACCGAAAATCAAATTTTGACCATACCAGAACCATTTATAACCGAAATCAACTTTTGACCATACATAAACAAGCAGCTACAATTCAGGCCACATAACTATACATATTTCAACTTTTGACCATATATATATACAATCCATTGTCAAATTGTCATACCAACTTGAAATAACTATACATATTTCAACTAGCTACGTGTAAGCAACAAAGAAAACGTATTATTCATGATTATTAACAAAATCGGGAAACGTTTTTTTAGTAAATGTTGAAATAATTACAGTCAAAGTAACAGCTTTGGACTTTTCTAAATAAGGAAACGTTTTTATGGTCTATTTTTGTAACGTCGTTGAATTGACTGTAATTAATATGAAGATATATATCGCATGTTTACTTGGTCAATGATTAGGTGAATCCGTGATATTTACATTCATTTGGCCGTTTTTAAATTTTTACGGCATTAACTGAAATTCGTCATTAAGGTGTACACATAACGTGCATTACGCATTAGTCAATCACTCCGTTTATAAATATATCTACACTACAGCTAAAGTGATATAGTAAACCATTGAATCACCAATATATTTTTAAAACGTTTGCAGCAGATGGAATGCCCCTTGTATGTACCAATAGTGAGCTTTGACTCTCTCTGCCAACTTGAGTGGACTTACAACTGCAACTATGTCCGGGTTGATTATGATTGGAGGGACGACAAACAAAACAACATGTGGCTTGTTTTGCTCGACAAATTTGTAAGTTGCTATTAAATAATGACATGTAGTACCTTTAAATTTCTTAACTTTACAATTACCAATTCATTGATTTCGTCTTAGGGACACAAAATAATGGCCTTTATCCCCCACATTTTAAGGACTATATATGACGGACTCAATTTACAAGGTGGTGTGTTTTCGTTGAAGGGCTTCGAGATAGATTTCTACCTACCCAAAGACTATCCACGTTTTGGAAACTACAACTTCGTTCAAAACTATTGGACAGTAGTGTTCACTAAAAAAACCGAACTTGCTAGGACTACTATGGGAGATCTTGGATGTTTTCGCAGCTATCCATTTGCTTCCTTGTAGCAATATCCACTTTATGTGAACAACAATATTCATTGTTTTTAATCATTTAACGTTTTTTTTATTATATTTTCCCGTTTTAAATTATTTACTTCCATCCTATATGTAAATTGACATAATTGTCGGTTGAAGTTAAAGAAAATCACGTGAGTTTCTACCATGTTATCTCTCTATGGATCAGATAATTGTTCTGGTAAATTCGTGTTATGATCGACCAATTGAAAATCATATAATTTTTTTTATTTTTAGTTTAAAGTTGTTAATGTTTGTTTATGAATGTTGTGATTTAGACAAGCATATTGATATAGGTTAACCACTTCAACTGCTTGATTATTTTGATTTGTTCCACATACTAATATATATAAGCTTTAACGTCATCAGAACTGAACCATCATTTCTCTATTTAAAAGGCTCATATTTACTTTCACAAAAAAGGCCAATTTCGGATCTGATCCTACCATCACTAATGTCAGCATCTACCATCACTACGCACCACCACTCATCACCATCGCTATTGTCACCACCACCGGTACTGTCGTCACTTCGAAAAATACTTACGAGTACCCGCCGCCGCATTGCGCGGGTACCCTGCTAGTATATATATATATATATATATATATATATATATATATATATATATATATATATATATATATATATATATATATATATATATATATATATATATATATATATATAGTTGAATTAGTTTCAGAACCAATTAAGGCTACGGAACCAGCAGAACTCAATCTAAACCATTGATTTTTGAAATGAAATGATCATGGAAGACACAATAATGTATTTGATGAGGGACCCCCAAATATTGGTTTGCATGGATGTCATTCATGCATGTATACATATATGTATATGTTTTCATGTATGTATACATAAGTGTTATATATACATGTATGTATACATGCATGAATGACATCAATGCAAACCAATATTTGGGGGTCCCTTATCAAATACATTAATGTGTCTTCCATGATCATTTCATTTCAAAAATCAATGGTTTAGATTAAGTTCTGCTGGTTCTGTAGCCTTAATTGGTTCTGATTTTAATTCTACACTATATATATATATATATAGGGTTGAGTTATATTGAGAACTCTGATTTCAAAAAGAACTTCGAGAACTCTTATTAACCAATCAGAATTTAGTAAATTGATTTTGATTAATTTAATTCATATTAATTATCTAGGGGTATTTAGGACATTTTACCAAAAAAATGTATTTCCTTTTTTGAAATTTTCCTAAAATTTAGGAATTATTTTCGAAAAATAAATGTTATTTTGTCATTTTTATTGAGCCGGTTGTGCATATATGTTTTTTTGTTTGTTTTGTAATTAGTGTTGCATATAGGTTGTGCATATATGTCGAGACGGTTATGCATATATGTTATGGGTTTGTGTATATATTGAACATATATGTAACATAAAACCAACATGTTTAACAAACAAAATCTATATGATCCAAATTTTAGAAAATTGATAGAGCAAACATAATACATACATGTCAACTAATTCATACAAAACATCAAACTCAAAAAACACATATGTATTCGAGCAATAACATATACGCATTCAAATAGTTGTCCATCCATGATTGCTTCTGATTGGTATATAATACTTGTGCATCCATGACTGCTTCTTCAATTCTTGAGCAGCCACCTCAAATTGCACTTCTGCATCCGTAATTACTTCATCAATTCTTAATAACGTATAGCTAAAAATTGCACACATGTAATTAATGACATTAAACTAATTTTAACTAATGAAAACACTTGCTAAAATCGAAACTAACCAATAAATTAGGTACCTTGAAACCCTTGCGAATTTTGCTCCATATTCCGATTGGGTACCTTGAAAACACTTGTAAAAGCAAAACTAACCACAGTCTGAATTAATGGCATATTAAATATAAGCAATTAAAAAACAAGCATATTCATACAAGCAAATAGTTACCTTGAAAAAAAATTAAAATTAATGGCATAACAACTAATTTTAAGTAATGAAAACACTTCGTTACCTTTTTATCAATACAACTACGTTTAACCACTCACGTAAAAAGCCCTAAACCATTAACATTTTTTCACCTTAATTGAAAAATGAGAATCAAGGTAGGTGAGCTCGGTCAAGCATGAGAATCTGGAAACCACGCTATCTTCTCCAGCGAGCTGTAACGGCAGCGGCGGCCGTCTCCTCTACACCACATCCCCTTGCATAGAAATGAATGAATTTGGGAGAAATCTAAGAAATCTAAGAAATCCAACCACCGATGCAGATCTCTAAACACCGAAAAGAAATACTAATTACTTTGAGTGAAAAAGGGTAATTTTTAGAAACTGCAAATACAACAACCGAAACAAATAAAGATTAAACAGAAACATCAACAATAGAAACCCCAATTAGATCTCATGTGTGAAGTAAATAATATGAAATAATAAAAAATCGAAAGACAATAAGGAGGTGATTCACGAACCAGAGAACCCGCTTGACCTGGTCGTCATGGAATATGGAGGTCGCAGATCAGGGCGACGGTGGTGGATGTTCAATAAAGGGGTGGAAGATGTAGGTATTAAGCGGCGTCTCAGTGTGAGATGAGCAGGAAGGAGGCGGAGGTTAGAGCATCTCCAACCATAAACTCTATCCAAGCCACTCTATCTCTATATTTAGTGGGCCCATTAACTCTAAACCAAACTTCAACTCCAACCATAAACTCTATCCATCCCTTTAAAACTAGTGGGACCCACAACAATTATATTTTTAATTTATTTATTTTACATTACAAAAGAAATACATTAATTTAAATGACATAAATTAAAAACATAATAACTAAAATACACTAATTTTTTGAATTAGAATATTCGTCCCATAAATGATCTATTAATGCATTTTTAAGCTCAAAATGTTTGTTTTTATCCTTTATCTTTTTATGTCGGGCAAGAAATGCTTCAAAACCATCATTGTTATCATTCACCATATCAACTCCCATATCTAGCACTTCAACTCGTTTTACAATCCTTCAAAACCATCATTTTTATCCTTTAAAGTTTATGTATTTAAGTGTATGTTAAGTTAAGTTTATGTATAATGTATTTTAAAGTTTATGTATTAATTTAAGTTTTTGGAAGTTCAATTACAAAGGAACTCAATTGGATGGATTGTTGGTTGTTAAGAGTAGAAGCTTTTATTAAAAGGAATGAAAATCAATTAAATAGAAAAAATATTAGATAATTAAAAAGAAATGGTGGGGTCCATTGATAGAGTGGGCATTTCTCTCACTTCAAATATAGAGTGAGCTTTTCTCTCACTCTATATTTAGAGTGGAAGATAGAGGTGGGTTGGAGGAGAAAAAACTTCAAATTTAGAGATAGAGGGGATGATAGAGGTTGGTTGGAGATGCTCTTATAGAGAGAAGGAGACGGTGGTTAAAGAGAGACAGGTTTAGAGATGTGAAGAATTAGAGATACAATTGGGGGTGATAGAGAAAGTGACGGATTTTTAGGGCTATTTTTTAGGGATATTTTTTTTCAAAATACCTAATCTACCCTTTTCAGTTAATTCTTACTAAAAAATGAATTGAATTATTTATGAAATTCTCATAATCAATCTTAATCGTTAATCTTAAATCCAACGGTCTAAATTGGTTAATAAAAAGTTCTCAGAGTTCTTTTTAAAATTAGGGTTCTCAATATAATCTTTCACTATATATATATATATATATATATATATATATATATATATATATATATATATATATATATATATATATATATATATATATATATATATATATATATGTATGTATATATAACATGTTAAAAAAAGGGGTTAAAATATAAGTATTCAAAACATAAATATAAAAAATGTTAAAGCCTGAGATAAAAAAATAGTTGAATATGATGGCTTAAATAAAAAAAAAAATTGAGCTATTTGTCTGTTACTATTAACCAAGTTTGTAAATATATAGTATATATATGATTGTGTTATAGTCGATTATACATGTACTATATTATCGTATGCTTATTAAAATTTTTGAAGTTGCATGTTTATGAAATAGTTTATCTTACTTGTGTTCTGCTTAGAGTAATGAGTATAGACTATAGTATACATGTTAAAGTTAAATTGGATTTTTTAATCAGTTTTAACACATTTATGTTAAATTCACCATTCCTCTAAACTAAATGCGGGTCCCACAAATCAGATAGTATCGATTTTTACCTAATGATTATTATAAAAATATTTTTAATAAACTAGTCTTCCAAAAAATATTATTGCATGTATTTATCAGTTTAAATAATTTTACCAGCTAAAAGAAGTATAGGTGAAAAATATAATCATTTTAACTTTTAAGCATGTAATTCTATATAAGTATAACATTTACCGTGGATGAACAGTGACGTTTTATCCTGTAACGTGTTTTCTTTATTTAATAGGTGAATACGGGAAAACAATAGATCTGGATATCTGGTTGGTGGTAGCACTCCGTGCGTGTTTGTGACCAAGAGGTCTTGTTTTCCTTTTTCTCAACTTTCAATATATTACAATTTACACTCTAAACATTAATTTTTCTAGAACGACAATTTACTAGACTTAACTTTAATATTTAATATCTAGACTTTTTCTCATTAAATTTTTAACTCTTTTTTCAAACATTATTAAACTTTAACTTTTATGAACTTATAATTTACTACCCTAGATTTTAGTATCGAAAATCTATATTTTTTCTAGAGTAAATGTCAGAAATTGTCCCTGTGGTCTTGCATATTATGCTTTTTTGTCCGTAAACTTTCTTTTCGGGATTTGTGTCATCGTATTGTTTAAAATTTTGTTTTTATGTCCTTCCGTCCAAATTTAGCAGTTAAGTCAGGTCACGTGCCAAACATGTGAGGGTATTTTAGTCATTTTCTTCAAATCACTTATACCCTATGCTTTAAAGTTTGTACATTTTTTATTACTTTTAATTAATATTAAAAACAAAACATCACACCCTTCAACCTAGAATTCAGACGAAAGCCTGCAATCATCAAACAATCAACGTCGATTAGATCGATTTTGAACAAAATTAAAGATAATTAACCAATGAACGTTATTGATTATCAAATGAATGATGAAATTGGGGGAAAGAGGAAGAGACCGACCAAAAAAATCGTTCGAAAATGGGCGATTGAGATGGGGGAAGTCAACGTAGTTGCAGGTAAAAAAGAGTTGAGTATGCGTGGATTACGAGGATAGATCGGGAAGAAGGATAAAAAAAGCTGCAGATTTTAACGAGATCTTGAAATTTTAACGAGATCGATTTCACAGCTTCCGGCAACCGATTCAACTCCGGCGGAAGCAGTGGTCTGTCACTCTCTCTTCTCTCCCACTCTCTCTTCTCTCCGATCAGATCTGAAACCCAGCTCGATCATCATCCTCGATCTGCAACAAATTTCAGGTTTAAGGTTCTTCATCGATTATCATGATTTTCAGGTTTAGGTGGTTTTGTGGTGGTGGGTTTGTGGTTCTTTGTCAATTATCAGTTTAGGTGCTTGTGTTCTTCATTTTTTGAAGATCTAGAGAAGATCAGATCTGTTTGTGTTCATCATTTGGTGGGTGTTCTTGGTGATATGGTGTGGAGAAGAAAGTGATTTTAGGGAAGAAGAAAAAAGAAGAAAAAGAAGAAATAAAAAGAGAAAATTCTGAAAGGGAAAAAGGAAAATGACGAAACTACTCTCACTTTTTTGGTATATTTCGTTAGTTAACAGCCTTTCTGGACGGAAGGACATAAAAATAGAATTTTAAAGAGGACGTGGACAAAAATCCTGAAAAAAAATGTTTAGGGACAAAAAAGCAGAAAATGCAAGACCACATGAATAATTTCTGACATTACCCTTTTTTCTATAAATAATGGTTTATCTTTAAAACTCTTATGTTATTATATAAAACATGTCGTGTATATAATTAAACGTTAACAACTGAAACATTTACTTATATAAATTATATTTTGGACATCGTATGAAAATCCCCGCGACATCGCGCGGGGTAATATCTACTAGTTCATTATATAATCGCATAAAATACAGAACTATACGGACTTTTCTATTTTTTTTTGCCATACCTTTTGTCATTTATGTACCTTTGCGCCATTTAAAGCATTAAAAACGTCTTGAGAATACCAAAACCACAATGGATATGATGTGATACAAATATTGGTGTAAAATGTGTCACGGGATATAATAATTATTGTTTCAGGAACATGAATTAGCATAATTCGGTCTTCATTATCACCTGATAAATTTATTTGCTAAAATTAGTAGCAAGAATTCATAATGATTTTTTAAAGGTCATGAGTTTAATCTCCTCAGAAATGATCACAACAACGGTTAAATTGTGTACATCACGAGCAATACTCGGTCACTCATGCGTACCCATTATAATGGGAATACGCTTGTAAAAAAAGTGTTGTTTCGAAAATAAGCCATAACACGAGCATCGCCACTTTGAATTGATGTTTACAAATTACGATTAGTCATGAAAATAATCGCTCTAACATATATATAACTAGCTTCAAAGCCCGCCCGTTCGAGCGGGCATGCTTCTAGATATAGAGTGCATAACAATAAGAATAACGTAGGAAATGAAAAGATGAATATACGTTTGTTATACATAAATAAATGTTTTAACATTTTCATGTAACTAACTTACAAACCCTTTGGTAACTATCATAGTCTAATACATACATAAACTATTCATGTATACATAACTATATAATTTATTAAAAAAAAATCAAAATATAACATTTTAAAGATGTCCATTGCAAACAAAGAAGCATCTTCACCTCCAGTTCCTGATGCAAAATCAAAACAATTCAATTTCATAAGCAAAATTTAAAATTATTTTAAAAATCAACAATTATTAAAATAATTTTGTTACCTGCTCTAACTTCCAAAATACAAACCCGTTTATCAGCATCATCTTTTGGCAATAGAGACTTGAGCAACAATTTATGAACATTTTATTCTTCTTTTAAAGCTTGCTCCAATTGTTCATACGCCATTGATTGCATGTCTTTATCTTCTTGACAATTGTCCATTAGTGATTTTAAGTTTTATATTTCCTACAATCACAAACAATATCAACATCGAAGATGAAAAGATACAATTAAGCTGGTATTGTTGTCATCATGATGGATGATGATGACATGAAATATTTAAAAGCATTAATTATCACCTTTTTTATGGTCCTCAACTTAGTTATGAGATCCATTTTATCATTGTGATTTTGAAGCTCCTTGTTTGCTTTTGAATACTCAGTTGGTGAGGTTTTCGGCTGTCAACAAACAGATAGATAAAAATATGATATTACTAATTAGCATATAAATTCAACAAAATAAAACTATAGTATAAATTAAAATAAAAAAATTAATAAGTACACAAAACATATAATAGTTGATTTGACTTACCTGATAAATGATGCTTTGAAGATAAGCATTTCTATGCTCAATAGTAGTCAGTCTGTGCTCCATAAGCTTAATCAGTTCAGCTGATGGTTGAGGTTGCAACTCAACCACTGTCAAAATCAATAAAGAGAAATATGAGTAATTATCATAATCATCAAATCATCAACAGTTAGCAATAATCATTTCATTTAACATGTTTTCCCTTATTTGTAGGAATATTGTTAATTAATATAAACAAACAATAGATACATACAAACAGAGCATATCGAGGGATATAGAATGAACCAGTTGAGTATTTGGATTTAAAAATTTAAGTCTATATGCACCGCTTTAATAAAATTAAAATGTTTTATGATGAATAAATCTAAATATTGGAAGAAACGTTGAATTACCGATTGGCAAGGAATGATGATCATAGCCGAAGTGACGAAATTGTTATCGTAAGAGAGGAAACGCTGGAATTGAAATAAGTTGTGATCTACACTTCAATCATCATTTTCCCATAAGTTTCTTTCAGTATTATTAAAGTACCTTAGCTGTTGTTCATGAATCAATAATATAAATCAAATTTTGACATCTGCTATTAGCTAGCTCTTAATTTATACCAAGTATTTTATAGTCAGAATGCTATCTTTCACACTTTATCAAAGCTAAACATATATTGATCATCCTTCAAATCCTACAAATCACAATGAATTTTCTGAAGACATACATAATTCATCTGCATATGGAATCGGCCCATTTAATTAGGGCTATAGGCATATGAAATTGGTTGCACATGTTGACCAGTATGAAGATGAATTAGGTCTAGCGGGTTTTGAAACCCAGTATGAGCAGCCGGTCGGACCTGTAAACGAAGAGCTTTATGGTCGAAATAACATGTCAGATAGGTGAATGGGAACCAGAGATTGGCGGTTTATCATGCAAACCGGTAAGAATCAGGAAAAGGTAACTGTATAAAACCAGTCTTCACATAGTTGAACTCATATCCAAAATTCGAAATCCACTAAACATAAAATAATGAATCGGTTGAACTTGAAACAATATCGATTGAATTTTGAAAAACACCGATTAAAAGAAAATCGACAACACGAATTAAACTGAAAATTACCAGATCTATTGAATTAAAACCACCAAATCGATTAAACTGGTGCAATCGAGGGAAAGGGAGAATTGTGCAGTTAGGAGTTGCAATGAAGAATAGTGCATGAACCGTCGACGACACCATAAAGGTGATTTCTCCATGGGATAAGTGGACGATTCCTGTTGAACGAAAATTAGGGCATCAGGGGAAAACCAATTTTGAAAAGCCGTCAAAAAGGACCGCGTGAAGAATGGAGCGTGAATGGGAGAGGGAATTGGCTGGCCAATGTGTGAATTACACATGGCATAAACAACCAATTAGAGAGCTGCAAACGGGTGAGTTGTCAGACCCAAATCATATGTAGCTGCATATATAGGAGAAGATTTCTCACTTATGACTTGTATGGTTAATAACGGTGTAACTCACACTTTCATCTAAATTCGGTTTACCCCTTTAACTATTTTTTGCGAGATTTTATTCATAAAATTTAGTTGATCTATTAATAAAGCAATTGTAACTAATTTAAGAAGATAACTATCTATGTCGACAACATATATACACTATTTGTTGATCTGACAAATGACAAATACTATAAACAAGTTGGAGCATTAGTCAACTTAAATGGTGCAAGTGAGTGGAGATATTCGCGAGCTACTTGATCTCAGCTTATTAAAATATCGATAAAACTTCGAGTTAAACGAGTTCGAACTTAAGTCTAAGCGTGCTCGAGCTCAGCTCGGCTCATTTATATCCCTACTTAAACATATACTCCTACTTTTAATACACAATTAGTTATGATGTCTACAAGCAACCTGTAGTGCCTCTCCTAACAATCTTATTTCTTTTATCAGTTTCGAGACCTTAGCGTCACTTCACCAATTTTAAACTGACACACACATACCGGTAGCACATCTTCATTTCTTCATTACTTTAGTTTTTTATGTTACTTTATACACAAAATAGACATACAAAAATAATCCGGACCCACCACTTTGGTTACCTCTCCTTCGGTTAACCGAAGAACTCCCAACCGACAATCCAAGTGATCACCCTGTGTTAATAGTGTCACTCAAGTGATGTTCTTCAATTTGCAACCGTCGAGATCATTAGTAGGGAGTTAGGGACCTAAAAAGGTCTCATCATGGCAGAAAAACTTCGAATATTTAAAAAATCCAGTTAGTAGGGAGTTAGGGACCTAAAAAGGTCTCATCATGGCAGAAAAACTTCTAATATTTAAAAAATTCAGTTAGTAGGGAGTTAGGGACCTAAAAAGGTCTCATCATGGCAGAAAAACTTCTAATATTTAAAAAAAAATCAGTTAGTAGGGAGTTAGGGACCTAAAAAGGTCTCATCATGGCAGAAAAACTTCTAATATTTAAAAAATTCAGTTTTTATTTTAGTATGTTTTTAATGCAAATCATATGAAATGATAGTTATCTACCAATATACATGAAGTGTTTTTTGTTTAAAGTTTGTTGTAAATCACATGAGTTGTTTGTTTTTTGAGCTTCAGATAAGAAAGGTAACATAAAATGGAAAGAACATAGTCATATGAGGATATTAATGAATATGATATGTTTTATAACTACATCAAACAATAATGCTTCTTTAATGATTATTCCACGTCAACATGAATCATATGTTAACGTGTATAACAGATCATTAGATAATTAAAATAAAATCAGCTAATTATTTGAAAAGAAATGATACTGATTCCTTTTTTTTTTTTTGTCTATTTATGTGTCTACTCACTTGATAAAATGATATATGTAATCCATGAATACACTCTCCTAATATTATCCATTGATTTTTGACACGTATCTTGATCAAGTAAGTAGACACAAAACGTAAATATTATTATCATTACTCTTTTTGCAGGCAACTAACTCTTCGTATCTTTCGTATTATCTAAGTTGGCTAAACATTGTTATTTTCCAAGTTTAAATAAGGAGAGTAATAAACAAAATGCTAGAATTCTAAAAGAATTTCTGTAATTTACCCCAAATAATGATAAGCTTAGAATTGATAGTTGATATTAATAAAATGAGAAAGGCTAATGAGTCAATAAGATATTAGGACATTAATCATTCAAATCTAAGGTCATGTTTTCAAAAAGCTTATAAGAGTTTATAAACTTACTAGGATAAAACCCGCGCGATGCGGCGGGATGCGAACTAAATATTACTGGCGATTAAAACTTCATTCGTAACATATATTTAGAACGAGCACAATACATAATTGCAACGATCTATATGTTTTTTATTTTGATTGGCAGCTTTTGCTTGCTTCTGTCTTCACTTGAAGAATTAAGGCTTTCAACGACGTAAATTTCTCCGATTACATCTAAAATAAATTCATTAATTAGTAGGGGTATAGGGTTATATAACATATAAATCCTACATAGTAAAATGGAGTTAATTTTACCAATTGACTTCGAGGCTAGTAATGAGTTATTCAAAATGTTCTCGTATGCAGCAAACTCAAAACCATGTAATGTACCAGACCACTCAGCGCATTCTTTAATCGTTGTGCTTGATTGAAATGAAAGTTTTTCATTTAGGCAGTAAACGTAAAACTTAACTTGGCCTGCCACAACTTACCTCCTCTGATATGGTAAACACCGTCTTCCTTCAATTGTTTTTGAAATCTACTCATCAGTTTAACGTAAATAGAAGCTTGAATCTTGCCTCCCTATAAAAAAAATGGATAATACATACGATGTTAATTAATAGTTAAATCAGTAAAAATAATATTTTTACGTAATGATCAATTATAAAATATCGTTAAGTGTAATACCTCCTCGTCAATTAACAGCATCTCAAGTGATATTATCTCATTTTTATTGTTGAAGTTCGTGTGGGGCCACATTCGTAGAACCCTGACCTTGAGGTGAATTCTGTCCTTGGAATTATGAATGTTTCTTATATAGTGCAATCCGATTGTTGACATATTAAGAATACCTTACATAAAAAAGATTACGAAACTCATACACGGTAGGAATAACATTTGTATCATTTGTTAAAGAATAGAATGAAAAAACAGAGTTGCGGGTGATAACTCATACCGTTGGTTATGAAGGTTTTCTCGGTTTTTGATGAAAACAGTGACGGGTTTTCTCGGTTTAACCTTTGTTTACAGGCGCGGCCCAAAGGCTGGGCGAGCTGGGCCCAAGCCCAGGGCAGCAACCTAATGTGGGGCATAAAATTTTAGTAGGGCTCCCGTATAAGTAGCCCAATTACTATTTTTTTATTCGACATAAGGAAGCGGAGAAGGGCGGCAAAACGAGAATGACGATTGGAGTTTTCTAGCGCAGGTTTCACAAAATCAATGAGCAATCAATTTCGATAGTCTTCAATCTTAATTGGAAAATGGGAAGATGGAAGAGAAATCAGACGATTGGAGTTTTCTCAGGCATCGCGTGGATTAATCGTCTGATTTCTTCCGATTTTATGACTAAGATAATGGTAATGGTTTCTTCCAATTAAGCGTCTGATTTCTGGTTCAGTGGTTCTAATATTTGTGTTTGTTTTAGCCTTTTCTCTTGGTGGAATGATTTCTAATTTTATAGAAATAATATGATCAAATCTCCATCTTATTCTAGTAAAAATCTACAGGTATGTGTGCGGGTGAGTTTTTTATGTGAGAATTTGTTTAATTTATGTGTTTAATGCATTTGTGTTTAGATTGCAGTAATCCGAAAAGTGAGCATTGTGCATCTCATACAACACCAAATTCAGTAGCTTATTTACCATCTGACCACTTGATTTAGGGGTGTTTGGATATGATTACTACGATTAGATGACGTGTTAGTTTTTTTTTTTTTTTTTGTAGTTTCATTAGTTGACTATTGATTACTTCTTAGATAAGTCAATAAATATGGAAGAAATCTGAAGTTTGGAGAAATATGGAAGAAATATATATTTCATTGGCTTTAGTCAACTAGTATTCTGATAATCTCTTGTTGATCATTTAGGTTGAAATACTTACTTAGAAAATGCTCATCCAAACAGCCCTAATTAGTAGTAGTTGTTGATCTGCAAACTTAAATCATCATTTGGTGGTAAACATTTTTACTCATCATGAAATTAGTTGTGTTAGCATATAGTAAAATTTAAAAACTTGTCCTTTTAAACTGACTTCTTATTGGTAGTTTGTGAACAATATACACATCTTTTGTTCATGATTTAACAAAATGTATATTTCTTTAATGTAATTATTGCTATATTTTGAATTTGTAGCTTGCAAATTTCGTGAATTTGGTTAATTTTTTGAAAATATAGGGAAAGTGAAATTTAGTCGGCTATTAGTGAAGCTAAAGAATTATCACACAGTATTAAAGGTAAACCTAAATTTCTCACTTCGCCCAGGGCATCAAAATTCATTGGACCGGCCCTGGTTGTTTATATAGAGTGGAGGTAATACGTATTTTAATTTAACAAATTAAATTATTATTAATGCAAAGATTTAATGGGTAGTTATAGCATGAATAAAAAAACGTATAGGTTAAAATTAAGTCTTTATATTGGTATCCGAAATATCCATTGGTTACTATATATTCTCTCTCACAGTTCATAAGGATGAAAAAAACGTAAGCTTGAAAAAAACGTATACATAATTAAGTCTTTATACCTAGTTATAGCATTGACTGACCGTTTTTGTTTTAAGACCTGCTAAAAATGAAAAAAAAAAGTATATCGTATAATTAAGTCTTTATATTGGTATCCGAAATATCCATTGGTTACTATATATTATCTCTAACAGTTCTTAAGCATGGAAAAAACGTAAGCATGAAAAATGTATACATAATTAAGTCTTTATACCTAGTTATAGCATTGACTGACCGTTTCTGTTTTAAGACCTACTAAAAATGAATAAACAAACGTATAGGTTAAAATTAAGTCTTTATATTGGTATCCGAAATATCCATTGGTTACTATATATTCTCTCTCGCAGTTCGTAAGCATGAAAAAAACGTAAGCATAAAAAAACCGTATACATAATTAAGCCTTTATACCTAGTTATAGCATTGACTGAACGTTTTTGTTTTAAGACCTGCTAAAAATGAAAAACAAACGTATATCGTATAATTAAGTCTTCATAAGCATTTAATTTTCATTAAGTTGGACGGTTACTATCTTAATATTGAATGCGTTAATTGGAACAAGAATTATTTTATGAAGTTAAAAATCATACAACTTCCTTATTCAGTATCACACTAAATTGAGTAGTTGTTTTCACGATATATTATAGTTATATTTTAGTAGAACCACTCGAAATCAGGGATTTGATAGTTATACAATCATAATATAATATTTTTATATGGTAATTTTTATTCCATTTGCTCGGCAATAAGTGAATCATTCTTTGAATGTAACCGCAATTTAAGAACCAAAAAATGTATATATAATTGTGGGATGAATTACAATTTGTTCATATAATTAACCGCATTAATCACTAAAGTTATATTTTATTTTCGATATTAAGGACGTTTTTGTTAATTCGCATTAATCACTAAAATTATAATTTGTCCTCTTTGCAATAAAAATGTATATATAAAACGTTGCTTTAAAAGGTATGTTTGGTAGGGGTATTAAAATTATATTTAATTTGAAAAGATATAGGTTAATTTTGGACTAATAGCATTGATTCGGCGTTTTTATTACAATTTTGTATAAGTTAGGGAATCTATAAGAGCATTAATTTTTTTAACTGAAAAATATATAATTCACATTATGTAAAAATAAAATAACAGTTAATCTTCATCAAGTTGGAGTGCTTTAAAAAGCAATTAAAAGCAATAAGTCAATATCGAAAATAAGTCAATATCTTTATATGGTAAATCTAAATTGCCAGTATTAAGGACGTTTTTGTTAATTCGCATTAATCACTAAACTTTCGTCCAAACAACTCATTTGCTTGTGGTTGATGTTGACGAAGTATCATTTTGGAGGGTGATTCGATACTTTCTCATGATTTTCCAATTATTACGACACATTAAGAGATAAAAAATAAGAAATAAGGTGTGACAAAATGAGATAATTCACACTTCAAAATATATAATTTGTGTAGTTGCACTAAATTAAATCGTATAACAATAATTTTATTATTGGGAGAGTGAGTAATTTATATTTTTAAGCCAAACCATAATATAAAAAAAAACACCATTTGTGTCACAGAAACGTTATGTGTGATACAATTAATCATTGTTGTTTCATCCGTAGGGGTCTGAAGCACTGAAGCACCATATTGGGTGATTAAAGACATTTAAATTTTTTCAATATGATTGTAAGTTTTCACCTCGTTTGTAGGTTGCACAACAACTCCATCGTAAGTTGATGGAGTATATATATATATATATATATATATATATATATATATATATATATATATATATATATATCCTACCCTATATATGAGGCCTAAATTTGAAGAGGGTTTGACACCATGGCAATTCCAAGCATTCCTATTCGTCCATAATGCCACTTGGAATTCCCTGATTGGTCCACGTCATTTGCACTAATACAAACGAATCTGGTACAGCTTACGGTCTACATTCATACGCTCCATATACGGCAAACGAATCTGGTACGGCTTACGGTCTACATTCATATGCTCCATATACGGCTTCCTACATACAAGGAAACAAATAAATAACTATTTAAAAGATCCTACATACAAGGAAACAAATAAATATTTAAAAGATCAATCAGCGACTCAATCGTATTTATTCAGAAGTGATACACGACTCAATATAATTTCCATAAAACCGGCATTCTATGATTACGGCATAAAAAGCTGGATTGTGCAACGGAACCAGACTTCAGATATTACGGATTACGACATAAAAAGCTGGATTCTTCATTTAATAAAATGCCCGTGTAACATTTCTTCATTTACCGTTTTTTTGTACAAAATCATCATCACATCTATCGATTATTATGTCATTTAGAAATATATAAAGTTTTTGGACATTTTTCTACATACTAAAATTTACAGCATACTCGCCCATCGGGCGGGTTTTGTAGCTAGTATATATATATATTGGTTAGAAGAAAACGTAAAATTCTATATATCTCTAATGTAGAAAAAACGCACATCATAATTGAAAAAAACGCATGCTTTCAATGATTTCAATGTTTGTAACTTAAAAAATCCATGAGAGATTTGTGATTTATAATCGTAAAGAAAATAGGATGGAGTGATCTAAACCGCACGAATTCAATGTTAAAATTTAATTAAAACAAAACGCATGTTGAAGTAAATTACCATTACTGATTAATTTTTCTAAAAATAAAAGTAGGAAAACGTCTAATTTTTAATGGCTATAATGATTTGCGTCTGCACATTGAAAGCATGGTGGTTTAGTGTTTCGTTTGTGTACCAAATATTTGATGTGGTGTAGTGGTAAGGTTCATAAATGTGTTTCTAGAGAGCCCAAGTTCGAAACCTGTTAACAACCTTTATTTTTTTCAATTAAGATGTGGGTTTAAGACCTTCCAGAAATGGCAAGTCTGTTTTAAGACCTGCTAAAAGTAGAAAGGCATTCCTCTATTATAGATAGTAGAGAAAATATATAATTCACATTATGTCAAAATAAAATAACAGTTAATCTTCATCAAGTTGGAGTGCTTTAAAAAGCAATTAAAAGCAGTAAGTCAATATCGAAAATAAGTCAATATCTTTATATGGTAAATCTAAATTTCCAGTATTAAGGACGTTTTTCTTAATTCGCATTAATCACTAAACTTTCGTCCAAACAACGATTTTCATTTGCTTGTGGTTGATGTTGACGAAGTATCATTTTGGAGGGTGATTCGATACTTTCTCATGATTTTCCAATTATTACGACACATTAAGAGATAAGAAATAAGTAATAGGGTGTGACAAAATGAGATAATTCACACTTCAAAATATATAATTTGTGTAGTTGCACTAAATTAAATCGTATAACAATAATTTTATTATTGGGAGAGTAAGTAATTTATATTTTTAAGCCAAGCCATAATATAAAAAAAAACACAATTTGTGTCACAGAAACGTTATGTGTGATACAATTAATCATTGTTGTTCAATCCGTAGGGGTCTGAAGCACTAAAGCACCATATTGGGTGATTAAAGACATTTAAAATTTTTCAATATGATTGTAAGTTTTCACCTCGTTTGTAGGTTGCACAACAACTCCATCGTAAGTTGATGGAGTATATATATATGTTAGAAGAAAACGTAAAATTCAATATATCTCTAATGTATAAAAAAACGCACATCATAAATGAAAAAAACGCATGCTTTCAATGATTTCAATGTTTGTAACTTAAAAAATCCATGAGAGATTTGTGATTTATAATCGTAAAGAAAATAGGATGGAGTGATCTAAACCGCACGAATTCAATGTTAAAATTTAATACAAAAAAAACGCATGTTGAAGTAAATTACCATTACTGATTAATTTTTCTAAAAATAAAAGTAGGAAAACGTCTAATTTTTAATGGCTATAATGATTTGCGTCTGCACATTGAAAGCATGGTGGTTTAGTGTTTCGTTTGTGTACCAAATATTTGATGTGGTGTAGTGGTAAGGTTCATAAATGTGTTTCTAGAGAGCCCAAGTTCGAAACCTGTTAACAACCTTTATATTTTTCAATTAAGATGTGGGTTTAAGACCTTCCAGAAATGGCAAGTCTGTTTTAAGACCTGCTAAAAGTAGAAAGTCATTCCTCTATTATAGATAGTAGAGAAAATATATAATTCACATTATGTCAAAATAAAATAACAGTTAATCTTCATCAAGTTGGAGTGCTTTAAAAAGCAATTAAAAGCAATAAGTCAATATCGAAAATAAGTCAATATCTTTATATGGTAAATCTAAATTGCCAGTATTAAGGACGTTTTTGTTAATTCGCATTAATCACTAAACTTTCGTCCAAACAACGATTTTCATATGCTTGTGGTTGATGTTGACGAAGTATCATTTTGGAGGGTGATTCGATACTTTCTCATGATTTTCCAATTATTACGACACATTAAGAGATAAAAAATAAGTAATAGGGTGTGACAAAATGAGATAATTCACACTTCAAAATATATAATTTGTGTAGTTGCACTAAATTAAATCGTATAACAATAATTTTATTATTGGGAGAGAGTAATTTATATTTTTAAGCCAAACCATAATATAAAAAAAAACACCATTTGTGTCACAGAAACGTTATGTGTGATACAATTAATCATTGTTGTTCCATCCGTAGGGGTCTGAAGCACTGAAGCACCATATTGGGTGATTAAAGACATTTAAATTTTTTCAACATGATTGTAAGTTTTCACCTCGTTTGTAGGTTGCACAACAACTCCATCGTAAGTTGATGGAGTATATATATATATATATATATATATATATATATATATATATATATATATATATATATATATTGGTTAGAAGAAAACGTAAAATTCAATATATCTTTAATGTATAAAAAAACGCACATCATAATTGAAAAAAAAAACGCATGCTTTCAATGATTTCAATGTTTGTAACTTAAAAAATCCATGAGAGATTTGTGATTTATAATCGTAAAGAAAATAGGATGGAGTGATCTAAACCGCACGAATTCAATGTTAAAATTTAATAAAAAAAAACGCATGTTGAAGTAAATTACCATTACTGATTAATTTTTCTAAAAATAAAAGTAGGAAAACGTCTAATTTTTAATGGCTATAATGATTTGCGTCTGCACATTGAAAGCATGGTGGTTTAGTGTTTCGTTTGTGTACCAAATATTTGATGTGGTGTAGTGGTAAGGTTCATAAATGTGTTTCTAGAGAGCCCAAGTTCGAAACCTGTTAACAACCTTTATTTTTTCCAATTAAGATGTGGGTTTAAGACCTTCCAGAAATGGCAAGTCTGTTTTAAGACCTGCTAAAAGTAGAAAGGCATTCCTCTATTATAGATAGTAGAGAAAATATATAATTCACATTATGTCAAAATAAAATAACAGTTAATCTTCATCAAGTTGGAGTGCTTAAAAAGCAATTAAAAGCAATAAGTCAATATAGAAATAAGTCAATATCTTTATATGGTAAATCTAAATTGCCAGTATTAAGGACGTTTTTGTTAATTCGCATTAATCACTAAACTTTCATCCAAACAACGATTTTCATTTGCTTGTGGTTGATGTTGACGAAGTATCATTTTGGAGGGTGATTCGATACTTTCTCATGATTTTCCAATTATTACGACACATTAAGAGATAAAAAATAAGTAATAGGGTGTGACAAAATGAGATAATTCACACTTCAAAATATATAATTTGTGTAGCTGCACTAAATTAAATCGTATAACAATAATTTTATTATTGGGAGAGTGAGTAATTTATATTTTTAAGCCAAGCCATAATATAAAAAAAAACACAATTTGTGTCACAGAAACGTTATGTGTGATACAATTAATCATTGTTGTTCCATCCGTAGGGGTCTGAAGCACTAAAGCACCATATTGGGTGATTAAAGACATTTAAAAATTTTCAATATGATTGTAAGTTCTCACCTCGTTTGTAGGTTGCACAACAACTCCATCGTAAGTTGATGGAGTATGTATATATATATATATATATATATATATATATATATATATATATATATATATATATATATATATATATGTATGTATATATATGTATATATATGTATATATATGTTAGAAGAAAACGTAAAATTCAATATATCTCTAATGTATAAAAAAACGCACATCATAATTGAAAAAAATGCATGCTTTCAATGATTTCAATGTTTGTAACTTAAAAAATCCATGAGAGATTTGTGATTTATGATCGTAAAGAAAATAGGATGGAGTGATCTAAACCGCACGAATTCAATGTTAAAATTTAATACAAAAAAAAAACGCATGTTGAAGTAAATTACCATTACTGATTAATTTTTCTAAAAATAAAAGTAGGAAAACGTCTAATTTTTAATGGCTATAATGATTTGCGTCTGCACATTGAAAGCATGGTAGTTTAGTGTTTCGTTTGTGTACCAAATATTTGATGTGGTGTAGTGGTAAGGTTCATAAATGTGTTTCTAGAGAGCCCAAGTTCAAAACCTGTTAACAACCTTTATTTTTTTCAATTAAGATGTGGGTTTAAAACCTTCCAGAAATGGCAAGTCTGTTTTAAGACCTGCTAAAAGTAGAAAGGCATTCCTCTATTATAGATTGTAGAGAAAATATATAATTCACATTATGTCAAAATAAAATAACAGTTAATCTTCATCAAGTTGGAGTGCTTTAAAAAGCAATTAAAAGCTATAAGTCAATATCGAAAATAAGTCAATATCCTTTATATGGTAAATCTAAATTGCCAGTATTAAGGACGTTTTTGTTAATTCGCATTAATCACTAAACTTTCGTCCAAACAACGATTTTCATTTGCTTGTGGTTGATGTTGACGAAGTATCATTTTGGAGGGTGATTCGATACTTTCTCATGATTTTCCAATTATTACGACACATTAAGAGATAAAAAATAAGTAATAGGGTGTGACAAAATGAGATAATTCACACTTCAAAATATATAATTTGTGTAGTTGCACTAAATTAAATCGTATAACAATAATTTTATTATTGGGAGAGAGTAATTTATATTTTTAAGCCAAACCATAATATAAAAAAAAACCATTTGTGTCACAGAAACGTTATGTGTGATACAATTAATCATTGTTGTTTCATCCGTAGGGGTCTGAAGCACTGAAGCACCATATTGGGTGATTAAAGACATTTAAAATTTTTCAATATGATTGTAAGTTTTCACCTCGTTTGTAGGTTGCACAACAACTCCATCGTAAGTTGATGGAGTATATATATATATAGGTTAGAAGAAAACGTAAAATTCAATATATCTGTAATGTATAAAAAAACGCACATCATAATTGAAAAAAACACATCCTTTTAATGATTTCAATGTTTGTAACTTAAAAAATCAATGAGAGATTTGTGATTTATAATCGTAAAGAAAATAGGATGGAGTGATCTAAACCGCACAAATTCAATGTTAAAAGTTAATACAAAAAAAACGCATGTTGAAGTAAATTACGATTACTGATTAATTTTTCTAAAAATAAAAGTAGGAAAACGTATAATTTTCAATGGCTATAATGATTTGCGTCTGCACATTGAAAGCATGGTGGTTTAGTGTTTCGTTTGTGTACCAAATATTTGATGTGATGTAGTGGTAAGGTTCATAAATGTGTTTCTAGAGAGCCCAAGTTCGAAACCTGTTAACAACCTTTATTTTTTTCAATTAAGATGTGTGTTTAAGACCTTCCAGAAATGGCAAGCCTGTTTTAAGATCTGCTAAAAGTAGAAAGGCATTCCTCTATTATAGATAGTAGAGATTAGTTTAATTAAGCTTATGTAAGCTAATTAAGTTTATGTAAACTGATATACTTATAAGTCCTTATATTAGCTAATATATATTGTAAGCTTAATTAAGTAACCTTTCCCAAACATGCCTTAAATATGTAGATTTAAATTTACTTTTTACAATTTAAAAAAAGTAGAGATGCTTCTTAAAATGATCAAAAACAGACTTCATGGTGTACAAGGTACAAATCTTATAGTATTTTGGTTTACTAAACTTCTGAACCTTACAGTTTGACGTAGTGTGGTTTCATCTTAGTAAAAAATCGATCAAACAGGGTTAGGCGGGTAAAATCAAAATTAGGCGGTAACAACAGCCATAGAATAGGGTGTAGAACACACTTTTTTTTAGTAGTAGCCAAATTTTAATAGAGAGCAAAGAGGATGATATATTAAGGTTTTATTTGATGTATAGTTAATTATTTATTGAGCTTATCTTTTTTTATTGAAAAGACTTTATATAATATTCAACTACTAATCCTATATACAGAGCATAATTTAATTTAAAATTTATCATGTCTTCATTTTAACTACAAATGTATGTATTTGTTTAACTCACATATAATTTCAAAATTTACACTCCGTATCATTTTACATATAGAAAATTAAATTCTAACCGCCTAAGCCCCCTCCTAATCCCCGCTTACCACCTAGCGACTTCAAAACCTTGTTCAAAATGTAGTTTGGGAAATCAATACATCACATGACTACGATATATACACCAATAAAACATATATAGATAGATACATTTTAGAACCAAAACACAATCGTGTCGATATCAATTTTGTATTCCGTTTCTTAACACATCGGGCAACACAGATCATGAGCAAATAACCAGCAGAAACTCATTTTTTTGCATAGAGATGATGAGTTTTATACAGATAAAAACCAAAGAGAAATTCACAAAAATATGTATTACCTTCCAAATGACATGATAACTAAAAGGTGCGCGAATCTGACAAAAGTTTTAATTGCATGTAACCGTTACGACGCTAAAAAAGATACATCAATCTCTCTCTCTAAAATCTTCCATGTATATAAGATCAAAAGCTTCACTGTATAAACATAGTACACCACCTTTGATTCCAGTCTTCCCCCTGTTCAAATCAAGTCAAATATATGCTCAGATATATACTTGAAACATATGTTCAGATATATTCGTTTTTCTACAAGGGTTTTTGACTTATGGTCCAACTCTGTTGCAATTTTTAAACATAATCCAGATGAGTTCCAATGTCGAATATACTTTTTACATATATTTAAATTAAGTTCATTTATCGAAATATATTAAATCTATTGAGCCAAGCTTGAGCTTACTAGCTTAGTCTAAAGTCATAGATTTGCAGCCCTATGTTCACATAATCTAAATGAAACTATACTTGATAATTAATATATTAACTAAAAAGTGCAGAATAATCAATATTGAAAAAAACTTGGGGCAAGAAGTAATGTCATGGAACTCAGAATAAAAGCTGTAACATATAGTCCCAACAGCGGTAAGCTAAAGTAAGATAAATTAAAACCTCGAGTTAAGTATGATTAAGGAATGGTTAGTTCCACAACATTCTATTTGATGTTAAATTTCATTTTCTTCCATAGTCACTAGTAAAGAGCAGTAGCTCATTAGTCCATTAGGGTTTAACCAAGAGGTCCGAAAAGGCTTTTTAAATACGATATATTAATGTAAACGCCTTCTAATTTTACAGTAGAAATCAAGTCATAATTCAAAAAGTCAAACTCAAAATGAAATTTCCATCATACACAATCACAATATCAGATAGACAGATATGAATGTCAAAAAAATGAAAACTTTTAATTATAAAGTAAGCACATTCACAGGAATTAACCGACCTGTTATTAGTCAAGATCTTCTTGTCTAGCTTGACCACCACTCCTCTGATTACCATCTCCTGAACTGTTGTTCCCTCCACCACTATTGCTTGTTTCAGCAGCTGTACCTGATCCGGTAAAAGGCCATGGCAGATTTATCCTAAACCTCCTCTCTAAAGTCCTTGGAGTCATCGGAGGATTCCCCTGAGAACCACCACTTGCCGTCACACCACCACCTGAACCACCGCCACCGCCACCAGCCGCCTGGCGTGACCTGTTCTCGTAATCCGGATCATCAGTAGGCAGCTCGTACCGACAAACTGGACACGAATTATGCAGCTCTAACCATGGTAGAATACAATCAGGATGATACATGTGCTTACAAGGCAACTGTTTAGCTTCTTCATCAAGTTCGAAGCTGTCTTTACAAACTGCACAATCGGAGTAATCTGATTCCAACAGCTCTTTAGTGATCTTAATATTAGGAAGTTTTTCAACGGCTGATTTGGCTGCCGGTGGAGGACCGTGCCGATTAGGATCGTTTTCAGCTAGCTGTTGAATCAATTGTTCTAATCCAGGACCGATAAAGTAATCACCGAGATTCGACGGAAGACGAAACCCCGACGGATCTCCATCTCCGTCTGTCTGGTTTTCAATCACAAATTGAATATTCGCACCACCTGCTCGTAAAGTATTAAGGTAATTCTGCAAAAAAGCAAACGGATTAAACTCCCCAGGGTTCTGATTCTGAACCTGAACACCTCCAGGTCGAGACATCGGACCACCGAAGAGCGCCGATAGATCGCCGGGAGTCTGGAAATCGGTACTGCCACCGCCGGACGTACGGCCGGCGGTGGAGAACATGAACGGCATGCCGGAGGAGAACGGAGAAGCATCGTCGAACGATAGGAATGGATTTGGGGGGATAGGGCTAGGGTTAGGGTTTTCGTATTCTTCGAGGAATCCACCGTTACAATTAGGGCAAACGAGTTCGGATGAAGGGTTGGTTGATGGTCTAATGGAGACCGTACGATTGCATTGATAACAGAAGTATAGCTGAGAGGCGCCACCAACGTCGCCGCCGTAACTACCGCCACCACCGCCGCTGTAGACTCCTGATGACATAGTGTTGATGCAAAAATGAAGAAGGTAGAGATGGTGTTTGTTGGCTGTTTTTAAGTGTAGACTGTGTTTTGTGAGCTTTTTGTTTAATCTCAACTCAATCTTGGGTTTTATTTTTATAGTTTTGATAATCATAACTCTTAGGGCCATTAATAAATAAGAACGGATAAAGATAAGTATTGTTGATTCTGATTTGAGGAGAAATTTAGATGTTGCTAAAAAGAGGAATATAATTTGACTAATGAAATTAAAATGGTGTAAATAGAAATTTTCTCCCAATTAGAATCAAGAATGCTTATTCTTATCCATTCTTATTGAGAGTCCTAAGAGTTGTCATTATCAAAATACTTATTTTTATACTTTTTTTTGAATTTATATTAAAGAAATGATATTTATACCTACTATTTGTATTTATTTATATGTCAATTCACTTCTAAACTTGACATGTGTAATCCAGTATTCTCTTTTATTATATCATCCCTTGATTTTGACACTTGTTATCTTCAAACAAATAGGCACATAAGTAGGCATAAATGGTAGGCACGAATACCATTCATCTTTATATTAATAGAAAAATAATTTGTGTCATTAATATTTGGTCAAGTGTCAGAAAAAAGAGATTACAAGAGTCATGTGTCCATGTATGATCAAGAAACTAATTAAAAGAATGAGTCATATTAGGAAACTAATTAAATGAATCGTAGCAAGGATTACCTAAATATATCTAATGATAATTACTAATAAATACTGTATTAAACATCATTGTTTGATACACATATTTTGGCTCGAACGGAGAACCGATCGTAGTGTAGATTGTAGCTTCGTGGCCTTGATCGAGATGTCAACCTAAGATGACATGCAAATTATATACCGTAATGGCATAATCGTATTATATTACAACATTAGCGGCTTCACCGACTTTTTTCGTTTTTGTGTCACAGTCGTCTTCACGGGCTTTTGGAAGACGACAATTGGCTAACAATGGTGGTGGACTAGGTAATGACTCGGTGGATGTTGACACAGCTTTAGTGATGTCTTCTATAATTTTTCAAATATAACATGCCATGCTAACAAAGATTTATCTGACGGCAACAATAACGTTCTTTTGGGGATTTGTTGGTCTAGTTGTCAACGATGATAGCGTTCTTTGGGGGGTTTGTTGGTCTACTTGACGACGACAAATAGCGTCTTTTTGGGGATTGTTGAGTTATGTGACGACAATGATAACATTCTTTAAGGAGTTGTAACGGAAACAATTAATTAAATATTTTTAGGGTTTGCGGACTTGAAAGAAAAAGATTGAACATAAATAGTTTGAATATAATGAATAATAAAAACACGAATTAAATGAGAACTACAACTATTCGCTGTAAAAAGAATGCTATGGAGTGTTAAAAGATCGCTAAAAGGGATTTGGCGGCCCTAAATCCACATCGTGGATGGCGCCAAAGACCCGTCAACGGTAAATCGCCATTCTAATAATGAGCCTTACAGCAATTTTGCCTTTTTTTATAAATTATTATTGATTTTGAGTATTTTTTGAGGGTTACAGAAGGAAGTTATATAAATATAAATGATTAAGAGTAATTTTAACTGTTAAAATCATGTAAAATAAACAAAATGCATTTACCACATGTTTAGCACCAGTCAATAACTTATACTTTAATGAACACTAATTACAACATTTTATTTTTTCCCATAAGTAAAGTGATAATTACATAATAAATTGGTGGAAAGTTGACAATCTCTCTCTTGCTCAGTAGTTGCTCTAGCAATAAGGCAAATTCATATGAAAATTTAATATCAAAGGGCCTTTGGCCTAGCGGTATGGTGTTTGCCTCACAACCGTGAGGTTGAGGGTTCAATTCCCGTCGTGAACATATGTGAAAATTAGGTGTAGATTAGAATTTGCCGTTCAAATAAAATGAAATTTAACTTTAATTCAATTAAGAAATAATAACACACAGAGATAATTAAAAAAGATCATAACGGTAGTTATCAACAACACATAAACATTGCAATCTAATACTGAAAGATATCATATTGATACATGGGCGACCACATGAGTATTCACTAGACGCATACAAACAAGGTTCATAACTTCATACCCTTATATGTACATATATATTAAAGCCCGAATCCTAGATTAAGTTTATACATGTGTAATCCATTATAAAATTAAATACATTATAATTTTATTGCTTATAATTTATAAGTTTTGGAGCTTTTTTTTTCTTTTTTGTAAATTGAATAAACCTTCAAATTCTCAGGGCGGGCCTGATAAAATTAATAGTAGTTTAGTGAGCATGATAAAAAAAAGTTAAGTATTAGGGTTACTTCATAATATACAAAAACTAAATAAGGTCACTATTAAAGTTTAGAGACTACAATAGATATGCCAATATTGTGATTTTAAGTTTTTAAGAGATAAAAAAATGTTTCATGAAATTGTTTTACTTCTTTATTTGTCATTAATAACAGGTTTAGTTTGTCTGAGTTATAATAAAAGAAACAAAATTATGCAATATAAACATCAAATATGATTAGGTTGCATACTTATACATCTTACTAAAATGTATCTTATTCATACTTATCGGTATTTATTAGCAGTTCAACGGTACCCATTGGTTGCACATGATTACATAATAAAACTTGAATCGGAGGAAGTATAAAATTTAGTTTACTTTTTAATATAAAAAGTACTCCCTCCGTATCAAAATAAGTGAATCACTTTCCTTATTTGGTAAGTTTTATATTTAAAATTACCTCTTTACCCTTACTTATCCATCTTTAAACATCATTAAAGGTGTGGGGGCCCCATCAATTTTTGTCATCTTCCTATATTTGGGGCCCATCCATTCTAATTACCCCATTTAATTTCACTAATCACTTATTACCTTATTTTGCCTCAAAAAACGTGAACTTCAAATTGGTTCACTTATTTTGATACTGAGGAAGTATTATAAGTTTAGGTATTAAAAGTATAAATATTAAACTTAAGTAATAAAATAAATATCAAAAAAATTGGGGGCAAAATTTAGAATGACGGTGATTAGTAAAATTTGAATTATAAGTATATATACATTTTGCAAGTTGGTTGAATAATAGCTAACAGGTTATTTTTTTAGGTACTACTATTAGCACAACCCCTTTCATTCATTTACACATGCTTAATCTTGAAAAACGTGATATTCAAAAAACTATACATTGTTATTAGCAATTATTTTAAAACCAATGATTAATAAATATAAAATTTATTGCTTTTTAATTTATCCAGCTATGCAGCTACCACAATACCACCTAACCGAGTTGATCAAGACCACAATTGCCCTCCGGAAATCACCACCCACGGGAACCATCGTCACCGAAAACCACCTCTATAATCCACCGGGAACCACCACCACCATCTTCTTCCAATCGAAAACACACACACATACAACAAGACAGATGTTCTTCCACCGCCACACACCGGTAACCACCACTATAACTCATTACCTGATCTGTAACAAAAATTAGGTTTCTTCGAGATGCGATAAAATTAGGGTTATAAATCATTACCTGATATGTAACAAAGTTTAAAAAAAACAATTAATTTTTTTTTCCAAATTACTCTGATTTAGGTTAATAAAATAGCTTACCATATACGTCTTGGATGCTTTGTTCATCAAAATCCTCTTCTCTGAAATACCAACAAGGAGCATTTGGAACTCCGGCAGCCATGTGAAGGGTTTCATTAATACTGATTGACCACAAGGGTCAACCTCCTAGTCACTTGGTTCGAACCACACTGACCAAGAACATGAACTTGTTCTTGACCGGTTAAAACCAACTAGCTAATTTAATCCCTAGAAGCGGAAGTGGGATTAAACTTAATCCTTAAACCCTAAAGGATTGGGATCTTGGAAATCTAGATTAGATTAACAATGAAAGAAACCTTGTACGAAAAACTCGAACACACACACATGCTTGTGTGTATTCGACGGCCAACCAAGAACCCTAGGGTTCTTGGTGGTCGAATTCGAACAAGAGGAGAAGGAAGAAAAAGCTTTCTCAAAACATACCTGAATCTTGCTTAAGTTAGTCCACTGATGATGAACACGACGAACGACCTTCTAGTTGGTCCTTGTAATGATCTTGGATCTTCAAGACTTGAAGAACACGAAGAACGAAGAACACCAAGGGCTTGGTGTTGCTTATTCTCGGCCGAAACAAGGAGAGGGAGGGGGAAGGAATTCGTGGGGATCAAGGGGGTTTTAGGGTTACCCTCTAGTTTAATTAATATCTATTCTTTAATTAAACTTTCCTTTTAACGTTTCCTTCCCTTATAGTTTATTATTATTTTATTATTGCACTTAACTATTAAATGTCTAGTATTTATACACTAATAATTCGGTACCCATATACACGAATTATATACTTGTATTTAATACTTTTAATAATTAATTATATAATAACCTTTATATAATTTATACAATACAATTATCCAATTACCATATGATTTAATTACTTTAAATCATATTATGGATAATCTTTAATTAACACATTGTATATTTACTTAACTAGTAAATGTACAAATACTTGTATTAATTAGTTAGATAAACTAATCTAGTAATAAGTCAAACTTGACTTAATACTTAACTTGATTCATAAATGACTATTATGAATCAATCATCTTCCAAGTATCATTACATATCTTACTCGAATAACATGCACTCACCGGTGTGACCCTTAAGTGTTTCGTAGGCATGGATGTATCATCATAGGTTGACTAACTATGCATATAAATCCTTCACCATGTTTGGTGATAATCGCCGATTGACGGAGGTTGAAATTAGGTTTTTTACTTTGGAGAAGTTCGGGGACAATAATGACGAAAGGGGTGTAATTTGGGATTAAAAGGGTACAATTTGAAAAAAGGACGGATTTACCCTCACGTTTTACGCACGTGAGGGGCTTTAACGGTCATAAAGAAACGGAAATGGACGGAAGGACGATAAAACAGATTTTCAAAGAGTAGAGGGACAAAAATCCCCCCAAAAAAAGTTTAGGGACAAAAAACTAGAAAACCCAAGACCATAAGGACAATTTCTGACATTTACCCTAATCAATATTATCATCACTATCATAAGACTAAGACGGGTGCCAACGGCCCCCCGGGTTGACACTTGACACCGCCGGTTGGGGGTACCGTTGGCACACCCAGGTACCTTTTCCGCTGGTTGGGCCGCCACTTCACTCCCGTGAGCTTGAAGACGGAGGATAGAGACGTGTTAGTTTGGGTAGGTGGGGCCTAAATGAGTATTTTGTGTGTGTGTTTTGTAATGTGGGTTCCAAAAAATTGAAGGGAAGTGGTATTGTTGGCATGAGTACGTCAGTTTAATGTTAGTTAGTGTGTCTGCTAATATGACGTTGAGTTGGTAGCAACTGACAGCGTCATGTGGGTGCACCATTAGGAGTGGTCTAATTATTTTGAAAAATCATACAATTACACCTCAAATACCCTGAAATAGAGATGCCAATTTTATCCGCGGATTCGGGTACCCGCGGGTATCCGACCCTAACGGGACGGGTATTACCCGCTTAAACGGGTAACGGGGCGGGGACGGGTATTAATTTTTACACCCGAAGCGGGTGCGGGTCGGGTACGGGTATTCATGTACCCGCACCGTTTTATACCCGAATATATGTATGTATGTATATATATATATATATATATATATATATATATATATATATATATATATATATATATATATATTACATTTTTTATGTACAAATACTATGTATATTACATATTACTTACTAAGATAAAATGTTATTTTTATTTATCTATGCACTTCCCTTTATATAGGGCAATTCTACATGATTTGCTCTTTCAAAAAGCAATGTGGGACAACAAAGAAAATAAGATCCCACATTGCTAGAATACAACTCATAAACAAACTTTTTCATCTATAAAAGTGTATACCCTCCACATAGAAAGTTAGTATTATCAATCAACATAAATGCATGTATGTGTGTATTAAAGTACACCAACCACATGTGTTGTGTTTAACATTATTTTTTTCTTGAACTTTTGTACAAATACACCAACCACATCCGTTGGGGATTACGCGGATGCGGACAGGTACGGGTATGGGGATCGGAGTACGGGTGCGAGTACAGGTTTTGTAGTACTCACTACTACCCGCACCGGTTGACATCACTGCCATGAAATAATCACTCGTAAGGCATTTACTTGTGAACAGCAAAACCTTTTCCCGCCTTCCCCAAATCACCCACCGGAGACAACGATGGCGAGAGGTGGAAACCAGAAAAACGTCCGATCAACGGCGGACCAAACAAATCCTGAAGCAGGAGAACGCAAACGACTCAGAAAACTCGCAATTTCAAAGAACTTACTCTCTGAAGCTCCGGCCAAAGCTTCATCACTCGCTCTAAATCCATCGAAAACAGTAATTAAACACCACGGTAAAGACATACTTAGGAAATCAAACCGGAAGAATCGGTTTCTGTTTTCATTTCCTGGTTTACTTGCTCCTGTTTCCGGTGGCAAGCTCGGCGAGCTCAAAGATCTCGGCTCCAAAAACCCTATTATGTATCTCGATTTCCCTCAGGTTTAATTACTAACTCATTTTCGTTTATGCTCATGATTATAACTTCAATCGTGTTTGAGGTTGATTGTTGTGTGAGTCTGTGAGTTATCACGTAATACCTTATGAAACTAGCTATTTCATTGAATAAGAGAGAAAAGTAACTGTAAGCCCTAATTCATCTGTCCTGTGACTGTAATCTAATTATCTTAGGGCTGTTAATTAGTGCATGGTTTTTGTTTAATTAAGGATAATTAGTACACCTTTGAACAAAACTTGGATCTATAAGTGAACGGTATGCTGCTAAGAGAATTTTTGAGATAGTAGAACATGTTTATTGTAATAATCTCAAAAACCAACTATGATCATGGTATTCTAGTATAAGTACAACTTTAGGGGATCTCAATTGTGCTGAATTTGTACATATACAGTAAAATCCCTTTAAGTTAATACTCGATAAATTAATAAACTCTCTAAAATAATAAATTTATATGGTCCCGACTTGGGCCATTATAAAAGATTTCTCATCGATAAATTAATAACTCTCTAAATTAATAAATTTCTCAAGTCCCGATCTTATTAATTTAAGGAGTTTTTACTGTACTGTAGTCTGTATATGTACATCATAAACTAATCGGTATTTCTATTTATCTATTTTCATTTTTATTTATTTTCTGTGTGTAGGGTAGGATGAAGTTATTTGGGACAATTGTTTATCCCAAGAACAGGTATTTAACCCTGCAGTTTTCTAAAGGTGGGAAGAATGTGATGTGTGAGGATTACTTTGATACCATGGTAAGTGGTTGTATATTTCTTAATGTTTTTCTGAACCTTCTCGAAATTTGTAAAAGTGTTTTTTCACGTCTTTTTGAAGCTATTTCTCTTGAAATATGTGAATAACTGAATACCAACTGTCACTTAATATAAAATTAATATGATTTACTCAAACTATTACTGTTTCAGATTGTATTTTCTGATGCATGGTGGATTGGAAGCAAGGAAGAGAATCCAGAAGAAATCAAACTTAGCTTTCCAGAAAACATGAATACGGTCAGTGTTCCTGTGAAATAATTACATTTATGTTTGACCTGTGGGTCAACACAATAGAGCCGACACTGGTTGACCCGTTACCCACCCAACCACCCGGCCCGCCCGTTTTCCCACCTCTTATAATTAGGGCAATTTCATCTTGGCCACAGGTACAGGAAAATGAGTATGATTTTAAAGGCGGTGCAGGTTCAACAAGTGAAAGAATTCAAGGAATAAATGTGAATAAAAGTAAAGTAACTGATCAGTCTCCTGAACATGAATTAGAAAAGGAATTTTCCGATAGTGAAATTGAGCCAAACGATTTTATGCAAGCAACTGCAACTAGACATTCAACAAGGACTTCTGGAAAAACATTTAAGTAAGGATATTCGTTATTTAATTTTTAATAAATTTTGTGTTTTCGCATTTTAAAAATGATTTTTTCTTGTATAGGTTTGCAGAATCTTCATCTGCAGATGATCCAATTGATTTGGATATCAACACTGGATCTTCTGACGGGGAAGATAAAGAAATTGGTGTCAGGTATTTTCTGTTTTTTTTTTGTATTTATGCTAATTTATTCTATATCAACTATAAAAATATATCATATGAATTATTTGTTAAGATTCTTTTATATTATCATTATTATCAAATATGATTCCAATAAAAAATTTAATAGCATTACTAACTATGAAATTGTGAGAAAAAGAGGAGTAAATTGAAATGATTCTTCTTAAAAATACACAGTTTTGATGCATGTATGAAACTAATAATAAAAAATGACTATTTTACCCCAAAATAGTCGTATAATCATAACCCTGTTAATCAAACACTAAAAAGTGGCTGTTTTGAATTTATGTCACGATAATCAAATAATAGTTTTATTTACATATGTCTTATATGAAAGGAAATTTATTTACATGTATTATTTCATGTAGACTTTAGCAACTCAATATTCTTGTTCAAATTTCATTTTTTAGATCTATTATAAGGTTTTGGTTGCTTTCTATTTTATTTTATCAAGAGTAAATTACACGGACGGTCCCTGTGGTTTACTCCATAGTCATTTATCGAAATATACCTTTAGTATAAAGGACCGTTGGTGCAAAAGGTTTCAGAAATAGCTAAAATTAGGGATTATCGGTGTAATTTTTTGAAGTAAACGATGTGCAATTTTGAGTAAACCATAAGGACCATCTGTGTAATTTACTCTTTTTTTCATTAACAGTAGCATTAGGAAGGTGAAAGAAATAGAAGTCACGGAAGTTTCTGAACAAATTCCAGAAATTAGCAAATCCGCAACAAAAAGTAATCCAAGTTCTCTTGTTCAAACAACTATATCTTCATTATTCAAGAAAAAGGAGGAAAATGTATGGTTTTCAACCATATTAAATATCACTAAATTAAATATTAATTGCCAGTGATATGTTCTAATAAAAATAATGAATTATGATGCTTACAGATGGCAGTAAATACATCACCCCATCCAAAATCATCAAAAGGTTTCTTTGTGCTCTTTAATCTTAACTTGTCACTAAAAGCTATTAAATTGCTCGAGATATTTTAGTCACTAAATTTATTAGTTTTTCTTTTTTAGTTTTTAGAAAGAAATTGCAGGAGCCTTCTTTAACAGAGGACGTTGACCAAAGTAAAGTGAGTATTTATTTATATATTAATTATTATTGTTATTATAATAATAGTTATTAAACTGCTGAAATAAAAAAATGTAGCTAAAAAGGGAACGTGTCAAACTGGTCGAAAGTCACCTAAAGTGTATCTATAATGCATACACCATCATCTATTGTTTTAGTTGAGGACTTAAGATTGTTATCATAATAAAAATATGATATTGTTTCGTAATCATAACTAACACATTAATTAATTGTAATATTCTTAAAAAATGGACAAAATAAGTGTTTGCTTATCAACGGAACCCTGCCTGACCCGCCCGTTTTGCCACCCTTACTTAGTTGTCTCCTGGTGTTTAAACTTTAAATACATATAAAAAATGAACCCGTAATTGTTTTGCAGGTAATAGGAACAAAACAAAAGGGAAAGGCAGTTAAAGAAACAAACCCTGGTATCTTCTTTTGGCCTTTTACTTATGAATGGGTTGATGTGGGTTGTGTTTTTTCCCTAACGGGTTAAACAAGTAAAACAAAAAAAAAAAATCAACTTTAAGAAAACCGGTTAACATAAAAAAAAATATGGCTAAAAAGTGGGGTCTAATTTCTTGGTATGCTTCTCCTTTGCAGGTACAAGATCTACCCCAAGGAAGAAAAAGCCTATGGTATTCTTATCGATTCAAACGATTAATATATTTTTTATAGATATTTTTTTAGTTAAGTGTTTATTTTCTTAGATTTCTGATGACGAAATTGAAGAGATATCAGATCCGTCACAGGTAAGATTTAGTCAATTACTAATAAGCATCATACATATTTTTCACACCTAGAAATCATTATCATATGATTTTTGCTTGGGTCTTTTTCTTCTTAACAACCTATTTTTTCATTTGTGTCATGTTAGCCCAACTGAATCATTAAAAGACGGTTTTGTGTATCGTTTGTTGTTTGGTTCATTTTGTATTCGATAAGCCGGTTGTCAAAAATAATAAACTTTTTATGAAAAATGCTAGATTTATCAGTTACAAAATGACCCATATGCTACACAAAGTCATCTTATGCAAAATCATGGAAATTTATTGTGTTTCTAACTCAACTATTTTCATAATCAAATCATATGTGCAGGATTCAAGTGATTCAGAATGGGGTGTTTAAACATCATAATCCATTTCAAGAATAAATTTCCCTGTCATTGGACTCGATTAAACCATATCTTATATTCTTTTATTCATTCTTGATTGGAAGAAGAGTGTTCTTGTGAATGAAGTGGGAAATTTGCACATGTTGTACGCGTATGATTCGCTTAAAGTGTTCATTATGGTCTTAAATGATGCCGAAACCATGCTACAAGAAACATTTTTAGCAGTTTTTTTTTTTTTTTTTTTTGTACTTGATGTTTAAAGTTTAACTATAATTCAAAATTTTAAATAGATTCAGTTTCCAAAACACAAAAGTTACAAAAAGAAAGAGCCCCAATGATGATGCCACATTTTGATACATTTAACCGTGCTAACCTTGGTATGGAAGTTATGCATGAACGTAATGTTCATAATTTTCCTCTAGACTTAGCTGCTATTGAAGCTCCACCTACAAATGGATAAGACTTTAGTCTGATTGTATAGGAGTTTTTGCACTAAAAAAGGAGTGTCTTTCATTGGAAGTCAAATGAAGCACATGTTTGAGAAAACTTATATAAAATGCTTATAGGCTTATATAAGTTTAATAAAACTTACAAATGTAAGTTTAATTAAACTAACAAGTACCCTATATAAGTTTTACTAAACATGAATACATTTTCTATAATATATTATCTACTATTCATTAATAGTGTGATTTAAAAAAAAAAAAAAATATAGTGATATGAATATGTTAGTTTATAAATATGATGTGTATCTTTGCAAATCCGTTGCAAATCGCAAACACATATTCCTAATATACCCTAATTAGTTAACTTTTTCTCTTAACACTATCCTACCCTATATATGAGGCCTAAATTTGAAGAGGGTTTGACACCATGGCAATTCCAAGCATTCCTATTCGTCCATAATGCCACTTGGAATTCCCTGATTGGTCCACATCATTTGCACTAATACAAACGAATCTGGTACGACTTACGGTCTACATTCATATTCATATGCTCCATATACGGCAAACGAATCTGGTACGGCTTACGGTCTACATTCATATGCTCCATATACGGCAAACGAATCCGGTACGGCTTACGGTCTACATTCATATGCTCCATATACGGCTTCCTACATACAAGGAAACAAATAACTATTTAAAAGATCGTACATACAAATAACTATTTAAAAGATCCTACATACAAGGAAACAAATAAATATTTAAAAGATCAATCAGCGAAGGAAACAAATAACTATATGTAACATTTACATGTAATATTTCTTCATTTACCATTTTTTTGTACAAAATCATCATCACATCTATCGATTATTATGTCATTTAGAAGTATATAAAGTTCTTGGACATTTTTCTACATACTAAAATTTACAGCATACCCGCTCATCGGGCGGGTTTTGTAAGTATATTGAAACTACTTTAAAGACATCTAATCTAAATATATATATTTCAAAAAAGTAATAGAGAGTGCCCTTAATTTTTTTAATTAAAAGTATTTTGGCTATAAAAAACCTAAGTAAATAATTTTGACCATATATATACATTTTTTATTTAGAAGAAAAAGAAAAAATAATTAAAAAAGCTCAATCACAAAAGTACAAATTGCAATTCGAGAAGTAGCTTTTGCTGCTTTTGGCAATGGCTTCCTCGCCTTGCCCCTTTTCTTTCCATTTCTTTTCACAGTTTCACTCTTCTCTCTCTAAAACCACTCTTTCTCTCTCTAGAAATGAACAATTTCACGTAACTGAAGAACGACCTGCATTTTCTTCAATGGCGGCAATTATCGACTCATCACAAATTTTGCTCGTATGCTGTCACATCTATCCAAATAATAAAACGCACAAGAGATTAGCAAACTATTGCTCCAGTGTTAAATTCACAGGTTCTTCTTGTCCTCCTAGGGTTTCGTTTGATTCGTTATCGAGAAGGCGGAAAAGAGGCGTTTCGGTATGTGCAACCGGCCGTGGAATTGCTGATGTTCGTGTTGCTGATAATAGTAATAATGTTCATCATACTCGATCAGCATTTGTTGAGATTCCTGTTACTTGTTATCAGGTTTGTTTATCGTTTATTTAAGCTTAGTTTCTGCAATTTTGTTTGAAATGTAGGTTATATTTCAATTTTCAAGTAATTACATGTATCCTTAATGTTAGATTGCTCTAGACACTAGCGAAGCCGGTGGATAGTGTGATTTATTAGTTTTAAGCTGCAATTAGTACCGAGTATCATTGAATTTAAAATACTTGTTATCAGGTTCGTTATCGTTTAGTTAGGGGTAATTTATGTGTTTTTGTTTGAAATGTTCAAGTAATTACATGTATCCTGAATATTAATTTACCTTTAGGCACTACTGAAACAGGCAGATTAATGTGATTCAATTCTTTGTCACTGCAATTAGTACTGAGGATCATTGAATTTAATAGTGTAATACTGGATTTTTGGTTACTGAGATTTAGGGGGTGTTTGGGACCTTGGGTAACATCTTATCAGCTTAATACATACAGCTAATAAGCACTTTTCGAGTGTTTGGATGGAGCCAAACAGATTATGTATTGTGTTTGGGTAACAGCTTATCATATTGATTTACTCACAAGGAGCATCTTGTGCAGATTCTTGGTATTCCTGATAAATCAGAAAAGGATGAGATTGTTAAGTCCATGAAGCATCTAAAATTGGCTGAGATTGAAGAAGGGTACACCATGGATACTATAGCATCTCGCCAGGTGTACCAAGAACCGATATATAGTGTTCACATATATATTTTTTCTAAAATATTTTCTGAACAATATCATCATATCTAATATTTTTTTATTTTATATTATATACTTTTAGAATCTTTTAACGGATGTTCGTGATAAGCTTCTTTTTGAAGCAGACTATGCTGGTAATTTAAGGGAAAAAGTTCCACCAAAATCATCTCTTCAAATTCCATGGTCTTGGTTGCCTGCTGCACTTTGCCTACTTCAAGAGGTTGGTAATTTCAACCCGTTTACTTATATATGGGTTGATTCGGGTTATGTTTAATCTCAAACGGGTCAAACTAAAAAAATAGCTTAAAAGAAAATGGGTCGAAAGTAGCTGAAAGTGTATTTTTAGTGCTGAAGACCTTGTAAATCATTTTATCCAACAGGTTAGAATTTAGATTATTAGTAAAAGGCTAATATCATATAAGTGGTCCATTTTGGTAATTATAACTTGTTAAGGTTCGTTTTGGTAATTACAAGTTTTTGACCTGCCTGCTTTCGTAATTATAATGTTACAAAAATGCAGAAAAATATTAACCAAATAGTGCCAAAAAAGACTTCTTTTAATTACCAGATAGATACGGAAAAAGCTCTAATTACCAAAAGTCCAAAACTGGCCTTTGAAAAGTTATAACTACCTAAACATACCATCACATAAAGTGTATTGCTATTTCATGACATGTGCCCATTATTGAAATAACATAGTTAAAGTTTTTGTAATCATATTTGACACACTCGTTATGTACACTTTCTCCATTTTAAGGCCTATAATAGTCAGGTAACCTATATACTTCCTTCATTTTAAAATAAGTGATACACTTTCTATTTTGGGGTGTTTCAAAATAAGTGATATACTTTGAAAACTTACCTTATTTGGTAAAAAGTAATGGGGCTCACACCCACTAACTATCCCATTTAATATAGTGAAATTACCCATTTACCCTTACTTTACCTTTTAAACATCACTATCTTCACTTCATTCCAAATTTGTGGGACCCAACCTCCACTAACTATCCAATTTAATATAATTAATCTTCATTATAATATTTTTCCTCAAAAAACGTGAAAGCCAAAGTGTATCACTTATTTTGAAACGGGGGAAGTATAATAATGCCCTTTTGTATATCTCTTTTTATCAATTAGTATTATTTATTTATTTAGGTTAAATTTTGATTCTAGGTTGGAGAAGAAAAACTTGCCCTAGATATTGGTCGAACAGCACTACAACACCCTGATTCGAAGCCTTTTATTCATGATTTACTTTTATCAATGGCTCTTGCAGAGGTAAGAAAAAGCAGAAGAAGGTTTGACCATTTGACCGTCTTTTTTTCTTCAGATTTTTTTTTTGTCATTTTTTCTTATTATAGGTGCTTTCTTGAAGTGTGCTATAGCGAAATTAAACTTTGAAAAGAACAAGATTTCACAAGGATTTGAAGCTTTAGCTCGTGCTCAAAGTTTTCTCAAGAGTAAACCTTCACTTGAGAAAATGACATTGTTATCTCAGGTATCCTTTTTAGCCTTATATTCTTTTTATTCAAGTGATAAAAATAATCGACAAGAAAAGAAATAATAATATTTTAATTAATAATTTAAAAACGATACATATATTCATCTATAATTTTAAAAATAGTTAAGAATATGAGGGATAAATTAGTAACTTTATATTTCTCTTACATAATCACTTTCATGTAGCAGGTATGAAGCTGATTACCTAACACCTGAATAACCAGATAATCAAAATCAAAATCATTTCACTCAAACACTAGAACCTGTAACATAAATAATTTATTAGTTCCAGTTCTTTTTTTATCTTTAATATTTTAATTAACAGCCAGAGTCAGTCTACATAGGGTAAAAAAGAGGAATAAATAAGTAATTTTAGGTTTCTCTTACATAATCACTTCCATTGCAACAGGTACAAAACTGATTATTTGAATAATTAGAATCATTTTATCAGAATAATCATGTAAAACAATTCTTGAACAGAATTTTTAAGCTAATCTTGCACATCTGAATTCGTTTTTTTATTTTTCTGAATTATAGATTGAAGAATCTTTAGAAGAACTTGCTCCTGCTTGTACACTTGAGTTATTAGGCATGCCAATTACACAGGAAAACACCGAAAAAAGATTAGGAGCAATTGCAGCCCTAAAAGAACTACTTAGACAAGGGCTAGACGTTGAAACTTCATGCCAAATAGACGATTGGCCATCTTTTTTAAATCAAGCTTTAAATAAACTTATGGCTGCTGAAATTGTTGAACTAATTTCATGGGATAATCTAGCAAATGCACGAAGAAACAGGAAATCAATCGAGTCACAGAATCAAAGAGTTGTGGTTGATACAATGGCTTTATATACTGTTATGATGGCTCATTTGGCACTTGGATTTTCAACCAAGCAAATAGAGATGGTATATTCCCTTTTGGAAACCTGGTACATTTTTTTTTTATCTTGGGATGTATAAATTGTCGAGGTAACAAAATGGTCGGGTCGGGTTGGTTGGTCATGGGTCAAAAGTCAAAACGGGAGGTTGAAACGGGCCGTGGTAATATAGTGTCTTTCGAAACGGATCCAAAAACACTATTTATCTATTTTTTTGGAGATATAAATAGTTTGTATGTCCAATACGATGACAAAAGTTATATATTTTCAAGAAGAGCAAATGTCATAAAATAGTATTACACTTTTGGTTGATGGCTGTTTTGGTAATTATAAGTTTTAAGGTTCGTTTAGTAATTACGAGTTTTTACTTTTTAGGCCTATTATGGTAATTATAATGTTAAAAACTTAAATAGAATAACTACATAGGGCCTAAAAAACGTTTTTTAACGACTGGATATGGACGAATAAACTTTAATTACCAAAAGTCCTAAAAACTTGCAATTACCAAAATAGACCTAAAAATTACCAAAAACAGATCACCGCCTAAAGTATATTGCTATTTTATGACGTTTACTCTTTCAATAATGCTTTAATTTTTGAATTAAATGATTTAAGAGACTCTATGCTATAAATATACACATTGGGCAACTTTCAACCTGTTTGACCAGTCTTCTTTTGATATAAATTAGATGTAACTTTAATTAGTGTTGTGCAAATGCTACTGATTGTTGGTTACTCAAATATCTTGAAATTTATATTGATGAAAATATTTTGATGTTTTTCTTGTAGATTAAGAAAGCAAAAACTATCTGTGAGTGTTTAATGGCATCAGAAGGCATTGATTTGAAACTTGAAGAATCCTTGTGTTTATTCCTTTTAGGACAGGTGCGGCTTTTCTCTTGTATCTGCACATAATATTTATTTATTTATTCATCAATTGATATAATTTTTGATATTTTATAGGGTGATGAGGCTGTTGTTATTGAAAAATTACAACAAGTTGAGTCAAATCTAAATACAACTTCAAGAACGTTGATATCAGGGAAGGATATTAAGGATGCTGCAAACGCAAAGAAATTACTTGTATGTTTTTTGTTCATATTTCTTTAACTTATGGCTTACAGTATCTTTATTTTTTATTGATCTTACTCGTGAATTCGTATTTGTTTGACCAGGATTCATGGGTCAAAGATGATTTACTTGGCTTGTTTCCAGACACAAGGGATTGTTCTCCATCTTTGGTGAGTTAATGGTGATTAAGAACATATTTACTTCACTAGAGGTGGCAAAATGGGCGAGTCGGCGGGTAACGGGTCACAATGGGTTGATTTTAGTGTAGATCAAAATGGGCGGGACGGGTGAGTTGGGTAACAGGTCATAACACTATAACAGGTTATGTAGTGCAGGTCACAACGGGTTAGGTTGGGTTGACCAGTCAACATTTTGTCCATTTTCTTGTGAACAGTTAATAGGGTAAATTTGATTACAAAAACTAAATTATTACCTGTTGACCCGTTTCACTATTAACTACTCCCTCCGTCCCACAAAAAACTCCCCATTTGACATTTGCACAAGTTTTAAGGTGATAGTGGTGGGGTCATTGGTAATAAATTTGATTAAAATGTAAGATTTATTTGGAGAGAGAAAGATAGTTAGTGGTGGGGTCCTTAGTAATAATAGTATCTTATTACGTGGAGCCCATCAAATGTAAGAAATGGGAAGTTTTTTGTGGGACAAAAAATTAGGGTGAAATGGGAAGTTTTTTGTGGGACGGAGGGAGTATTTTTTTTATTTGACCCGTTTGACCTGTTAGGAAAAATATCGGGCCGAATTTGCCAACACTTACTTTTAGCATGAAATTTACATAATTTTTGAAATCGATTTCTGCAGAACAATTTTTTCAGTGGTGAAAAAAAGGTGTCAGAAAACAAAAATAAAAAAAGAAGCACACAAACATCACCTGGTCTAAACCACAGGTCAATTTCTCCTTCATTTTCATCCACCTGGCAAACTCACAACTATCACACATCAACTTCCCCACGTCTCGGGTCAACTGTGAAGCAGTTGACTCCAACCGAATTACCGGGCCCACTCTTACCAAACAATATGAAACCTGAAAACTACCCATCAGTCCAACTAAAAAGAAATTCTGGTACAAATCATAACAAAGTTTGGGAAGTTTGGTTGAATCCAGATAATTCAGTTAGGTATTTCAGTTACACAACAGCAATGGCATGTTTATTATTTGCTACATTTAAGCTAACGGGCCTGCAGTTGTGGGGCCCACGAAGGCCTTCTAGTTGGGCCCACAGTGAGCCCAAGATGAACACAGGTTCGCTTACTCATGGTATATGGGGATCTGCTTGTAATAAAGGGAGTATTATTGCTGACACTTTAAGGAAACTGTCGGTAATGCAAAAGAAAAAGATTAATAGTGGGTTTGCAGATGGTGGTTTTTTACAAGATTCTTCTCGTGTCACTGAAAGTATGCTTTCTTCTAGAAGATTGATGCGTGTTGAAGAAGCTGAAAATCTTGTTAAGAAATGGCAAAGTGTGAAAGCTGAAGCACTTGGGCCTAATTATCGGGTTCAGAATCTTGGTGATGTTCTTGATGAGTCTATGCTTTCTCAGGTAAGTAATGTTTTTAAGGATTTGTGGTTTGAAAGTCATTAATTGATTTTAAAAAAAAAGCCAAGGATGACACATCAGCAACTTAAGTGACATCATCAAATATGTAACAAACTATGTTTTTACAATTTTTTTATGAATTTAAATACAGTGGAAGGTGTTAGCTGAGTCAGCAAAAGAGCGATGCTGTTTTTGGAGATTTGTTTTGCTGGAATTGTGTATTATTCGAGCAGATATTTTATCAGATGGAATGGGAAAAGAAATGGCTGAAATAGAGGCTCTTGTTGAGGAAGCAGCTGAGCTTGTTGATGAATCTCTTCCAAAGAACCCAAATTATTACAGGTAATTGTGTGGAAAATGGGCGAATTGGGCCGAAACATGTTGGGTCGATCGCAAACATATGTTTTACCTTTTTTTTAATTAATTATGTGGCAACTATGAAATACAAAAACGATATTATTATGATATAATTATAAACATTTTTAATCCAACTTATTTCACAGTACGTACACCATCCATTATTTGCTAAAGAGGCAAGAAGATGGATCATGGAAATTTTGTGAAGGTGACATTCAAACCCCATCATGATCCTCACCGTTGATTTGCACTTGATCAAGAAGGTATACATATAATATATTTGTTTTAACTCTCAGCTCTTTGTTTTTCCACTTAGTTTCATTATATTTAGTCAGTGACAATGATTATTAGATGACCGATCGATCAAGAACTTTCTCGTTTCTTTACAACAAGCCCTTTGACTTCCTAATCACTTCCTGTAACTTTTTTTTTTCAATTTTTTTTTCTAATGTAATACAACATTGTTGTTGGTTTGCTCAGATCCAAATGTATAAAGGTGTTTTTTTATAGATGAGGTTTAACTTTACGTTTTAGGTGTTCATTGTGTGGTTTTTAGTGTATTGATTCAAACCAGATGTTTGATACGTAAGATAATGGAACTTTGTTAGTCAATTGTCGAAGATGATGGAATATATACGTCCCGTTAAATTACATAAATGGTTCATGTATCATCCCTACCTTTACTAGTTACTTTTACTTTTGGTCCTTTTTCCAAGTGAAATAACCAAAATACCCTCTAGAAAGTTAAAAAGGTATTTTGGCCATTTGATTTGGCCAAGGATGGAAAGTGAAAGCAAACAATGAGAGTAGGGACGAAAGACCAAAATCATCCATTTGTGTAATTTAACAATAAAGAGCTGATGTTGTAGAAGTCAAATTAGCTGAGGTGCTGTTTGGTAAGCCTCTTAATGATTCAGTTAAGAGGATAACCTCTTAATCGGACAGATTCAGAGTGTTTGGTAAGACCTCTTAATCAGCTTCTGAATCAGAAATTGAACATGTTCTGTCTCTTAATCGGACAGATGTAAGGGTAAGTCTGAATCATTCAGACATCTGCATCATTCAAATCTTAATCATTCAGATACTACCAAACAACACCTTAATTCGAGTTAATGGTATAGGCTGTAAGACGTAACATGCTGGGTAAACTCTGTGAACCAGTAAAGATAGATTTGATGTTTGAAAAAACATTGAAAATCCGCCATCTCTGAGAAAAAGTGGGCACGAATGTCATAATTGTATATTTCCCTAAAATTTATACACCAAGATCCATATCACAAGTATTTGTAACAATCACCAATGGAGTGACATGTAACTGTTTTGTGATGGTTTAGTGATAAGAGATCCTGAATGACTTCCTAAGTCATGTGTTAGATTGTTCCGTGAGTAAATATTACTAGATGACCAAAAGGAATTAAGTTATGTACATCTTGAATATATAAAAATGGGAATGCTCTTTTAATAAAATAAAAAAAACAATGGAGTAACACGAAAGTACATAATTTGAATTGAAATATTTCTAACAAAATTATTGTAATATTTTAAAGTGATGGTTAAAAACATAAAATGCTATAATCATATGAATTGAGTACACGATAATAAGTAAAACAATATTACACACTTGATGTGCCCCAAAATTGTTGAAGTTACTTACTGGTTGACTAAATCGGGTTTTGTATCCCGATAGTGATGCCATTTTTTGTATCTTTCGTGACCGGGAAGAACAGGTCTAATCCGATCAGCAAATGTACAGTTTGACGAGCAACATCCTCTTTTATCATCCATACACCAAGAACAACACCTGAAAATCAAATATATTTAATATTTAATATAAAAAAGAAGGATTTAAGAAAATGGCTTTTAATACCAAATTAATAAAGGTCTATTGACATGTATCTAGCTTATCGCACATTGTTATTTTATGTGTGTAATAAACTTTCAATTCTTGATATTGAATTAGGTGACTTCTTCATCACGTAATCCGTAATTTTTTAGATTTTCTTGCTGACGTGGCAGCCATAAAAGCCGCCACATCATCCCTGTTTACATGTTATAGGAGGTTAGATGCAAACAATAACAAGTACTGGAAGTTTATTACACATAAAACTGTTTGGAAGTATGACCATTTCAGAGACAAAAGGTTTCATAGATTTTATAATAAAAAAAAACCTAAGCCATGTTAAATAAGAGATTTGATGAAAAACACTACTGGTGCAAAAAAGAGTGGATTGGGTAACATGTCAAAACAGGTACTTCTTAGAACTTCAAAACTTCTTTTTGCAATCATTAGTATGTTAAATATGATTACAAAGACCATTAACATACTAACAAACTAGCGGGTCGGGTCCTTTTGACCCGCTTGAATTTGAGGATGCAACAAACAAGAGTAAGTTCTTTAAAATACTTACAAGTATAGTAGATTGCAGTCAAGATTTGCACAATTTCTATGCCTTAACTCGGAGACTTGTGAACCACAAATATAACATTTAGCAAAAACCGTATTATCATTAACACCATGTTCTATGCTTTCATGACTTGTATCATCAAGTTTAACCGAAGAAGGTGGTAGAGATAGCCGAGAGTCAAAAACAAATAAATTTCCAATCCATTCAACCGGTCCTTCACACTCGAGATAATGTGAGATTCCTCCTTTTAATGTGTACAAGTTTTTGTAACCCTTTTGCCTATAAAAAAATAAGGAACTCGTTATAAACAAATTCACACATTTGATGTAAGGTTTACTTTTTTTTTTTTTTTATGTTTTATATCCAATGGGTGAAATTGGGTTGAAGTTGAACATGTAAAACATGCCGAAAGTTGCCAAATGTGTTTTTAATGCATAAAACCTCCTAAATAATAATCAAACTTTTGTAATCATATATAACACGCTAACAGAAGAAAAAAGTAGAGCTTTTGGAGAAAACTACCCATTTGGACCCAACACATTGCCTAACCCGCACAATTTTCCACCTTTAAAATATAATATCAGCTCACTATGTATTAATAAGATTAACTGCAGATTGTTTAAAAATGAAAACAAAATGAAATAAATATTAAAAGAGTTAAAAGGGGGTTACCTTAGGATAGTAGAATATACGTCGCAACGAATGCCACCTGTGCAGTACATTAATATCTCTGTATTTTCTTTATTGACATTAGCTAAAGGATCTGAAGTAATGTCCTACATCAAATAAATAAACATAATAGTTTCCATCATTAGAAATAATTTATAAATTAAAAATATAGTAAAAAAAAATTTGGACTTGTATGCAAATGTGAAGCAAGTTATACCTCTGATTCAGATATCCCAAACGCTGTGCTCCTAAAACAGTCGACATTTGGTCGTTGGGCCCCACGAAAATGACCAATATCCCATTCATAACCTGGAAACAATTTTATTTTAATTATTATTATTTTTATTTATTAATAAATAGGCTGAAAGTAATACCCTTCTGATAATTAAACAAAACACTGGAAAATGAATTAAGGTGTCATGATTATATTTCCCCTGAACAAAGTTTATCCCAACAAACGAGTAATAAGTTGTTGCAAGAGAACTGATTTATTACATAAATTTATAATTACCTAACTATCCCTAACTTTAAGCTCGTATCGTACGTTTTTTGTTTTTCAAAGTTTAGTACATCAAAAGGTAAAAATATAAAATATGATATGATAAAATTAAATTCGTGTGGCAAAAACCAGAGCCACCTAAGCAAAATACCGGTTTCAAGCAAACCAATACATTAAAAGGTAATTTTTGAAAGTAACACAAGTAAAAAAAAGGGGAAAATTTACCATTTCTCACATCCAATAAAATGATATCTTTATTTAGATTTGAAGATGATGAAACATTTGCTGCTTCAATTCTCTTTCTCCATTCAGATGGTGTAATAGGCGTTGCTCGCATTGATGAATCGGTTAATGGAAGATGTGATACACCTCCTTCCAACTAAATAAAATAAATAATAAAAAAACTAAAATAAAAAAATTGATCAACAATTTGAGTTGAAACTTTCCAAGAATATGCTACAATTAACAATCTTTTTTTTACTTTTTATTTTTTTATAATTTAAATTAATATGAATAACTGAATAAGTGGCAGAACAGGTATCTTGCCTGTACAAGAGAAGGTTTATACCGCAATTTGAGTCTCGGGAACGCATGTTTGGGTATGGGAGAAGATATTTGAAATAATATATCATTAAATCTTTTATCTTCTTTTAACCAACTCACATATGCAAGACAGTCTTCTGATGGCCCACTGTACTGCATGAATTTTACAAAATTATACAAGTCAAGTCAAGTCAACAACCATCTCAAAAGTCAAAATTGTTTGCAACATTATGAAGGGTGGTTTACCTGAGCATTGATTCCTTGTTCATTTATGTATATTCGACCGTGTATGTCTCGACCCTAGAAATGATCACCCAAATGAAAAATAAAACAAAATTATAAGATGGTTATATGATTACATGAAATGATTATTAGATCTCAAATAATTAAACTCAAATAATCAGCTTCCAGTGGGCAGTTAGGTAATTTATATTTCTCCTAGTATCTCCAAATGTGATTAATTTTATCATAAATAATGAAAAAAATCAAAATGTCACAATCTAAATTAGCTATTATCATACACTAAATTCAATCTAAATTCATATTCAAACACAAAATTTAATTCTATATATACTGAAGTTAAAACTGGAATTACGAATATAATTAAGAAAACAGCACTTATAAATATAATTTAAAAAAATAGAAATCACAAATTTTAACCTGTAAAAACTTGAGGTGTTTAGAGACTTCATCTTCAGGATCTTTGATGAACACAAAACGATAGAAATTTACAACTACAAAAACCCTTTCATCTTCTTCAAAAGCCTCCTCTGCTTTTACCCAATTAGGTTTCGAATTCAATGACGATGATAACGCAGAAGTGCAATTACATGATAATAATCGGAAATTGATAATTTTAACTGGAATTGAATATGAAGAAAAATTGGTGGGACTTCTGATGCAGTTCTTCTGAGTAATTGTAGTGGCAAAATTGGGGGTTTTTTGTGGTGAACATGCTAGGGTTAGTGATAGTGAACTCATAATTGTACAAAAATGGGAGCTGCAATTGCTAGGAACTGATTGTGGTTTTCCTCCTCGTTTCAGTCCATTTGCTCGTTATCCTATCATGCTACTCTTCTTTTTAATTTTTTTTTTATTGTTTTTTATAATTGTTTAGAAGGAAGGTTAAATGTACCAAGAATATTTTAGATTTATTTTTCAACTTCCAAAAAAGTCTCAAATGTTTTGTTAAAACCCGCTAGTCAGTTATTGTGGAAAATTGGAAATCATAATTAGTGGTGAGTATAGGGGTATCTTGCGGGGAACCTGAATTACAGATTCGGAACAAGAACTAATTACCTTGTTTTTAAATTCCTAAAAATTTAGGGACTACTAAATACATAATCAAGACAGTCAATTACACAACGCAACGATTACAATTTGAAAGAAACCCTAAATGCTTTTGAAAAATGAAACCTCATATCCACTGACCATACATAATTGGTATTTCTCGCACAATTTCTACATGATTTAATTTAACATAATACAATTCATACGGCCCAATGGCATGATATTTAGTCCTACCATTTAAAGTTTCTTATAGGTCTATTCATTTGATAGGATGGCATGTGTATTCCACTAATTCTCTCTCCTAATATTATCGTTTGATTTTGACACGTGTATTCATCTAATGAGTAGGCCTATGAGTAGGTCTAAATGGTAGACCTAAATACCATTACTCTTATTTTAATTGGTATTGGACATTTGGACTATTGTATTTGGGACTTTTATATTATATATTTGGGTAAGTCAATTTAATTTAATGTATAATATATTATATTTTTTGATAAAAATATACAAGGGTAACCATCGGTTCCAGGTTCTTTAATTTTGAGAACCATAAGTTTTTAGGGCGGTTCTATGATTTTATGAACCGAAACCTCCTAACAGTTTCCTGGCCTTAAACCTCCAGTTCCAATGCGGCTCCATGCCGGTCCTCCCCTGTTAACATTTGTAAACAATAAATAAGATAAATTACTAACATTTTGTTAGTAATGTTTTAGATTATATATGACACATATATATAAGCTAAATATTAGTGGTACTGAAAAACATCCACAACAATATGCGGCACCACTTTACTCGTTTCTAACAAAATTAAATGTTATACAAATTATTTACCTTTTAACAATTGTATATCTAATTATACTTTATATTAATCAATTAAACTTTTTAAAACATTTATTAAATGGTAAAGAAAATAAAAAAAAATCACGACAATAGTTATATCGGATACATCATAAACAAAATTCGAAGAATTCCATTAGATACTAAAATAACTAAAGATCCATGAATATATAAAAATCACATAAAAAATATGATCAAACATTCATAATCCTCTTTAAAACAATCAATTAACTGGATTTTATAGCCCATTGATATCTAGATGCTTAGATGTCTCATAAGTTTGTAGCTAATTTTATGTAGTGGTAGTTGTTGGTTTTGTAATTCGTTTCTTATTAGATTTTGTAGCTAATTTTATGTAAAGGTGGTTGCTGGTTTTGTAATTTGTTTTGGTAACCCATAGCAGTTTGTGTTTGAGCCCTCCCTAATGCTTGCTAATCATTTTGATATGTACACTATCATTAGTTGTCTATTATCTTTGCTTGAAATTGAACGTAAATTCATACATGGTTTGGTATAAAGTTAATTTTTAATTATGAAATTATTTCAAATGTATTTTCAAACGGATACAATATTTTTAAGGAAGTAAAAAATTATGGATTTACACATGAAAATATTATAAAAAAATTTTATAAGCCTCCCGTGATTTATCACGGGTTATAGACTAGTTATGTTATAAACAAAATAATGTAGATTTAGATAGGGGTGTTCAAAAACTAAAAAACCGAGTATCCGGAAAAATCTCTGAAATCCGAAATCTGGGTATTCGAAAATCCGGATATCTGATTTTCGGATACCAGATCCAAATAGTGTTTTCAAGATTTTTGAGTATCCGATACCCGAATAATTATCCGCAATATAGAAAATATCCAAAAATATCCAAAAGTATTCGAAAAACATCCGAAATATTTAAAAAATACTCAAAATATATGAAGAAAATCCGAAATATTTAAAAAGTATTTACATATTTTGTTTTTTCCGGATATCGAATATTCTTCATGTATTTAAATTTCGGATACTAGATTTGGATTGAATATCACTATCCAAAAATCCGGTACCTAATATTCAAGTATTCTAAAATCCGGATATTTGATTTGATCCTCTAGATTTAGAGGTGTTAGTTAGCAGTTTAATAATTTGGATGATCACGTAACTTCATGTTCCTGCCAGCTCAAACAAACCCAATCACAAGAAGCCTTTTTTTTCTCCGATCTCAATTATTAAATTAATTTTACTCAGATTCCCAAATATTCAATTTCATCGTCTTCCCCTATTTAATTTCTCTCATTTCCATCTTTAAATTTTCAATCTTCTTTCTTTCTGGATATGGCGTCTTCAATGGCTTTAACTCATCTCACTGGCTACACCTCCGCCGGCGTTGCTTTCCCGGCGACTCGCCGCCGATGGAACGGCGGAGCAAGAGTTGGTAATCTGAGAGTTTTTGCTTCAGATTCGAAACAAGTAGAGCCTGATCTGAGTGTAATGGGTTGCAGATGCCTAATCCATTTGTAATCGGGTCGGGTCCACCCGGGACTAACTATAAAGTTATGAAGAAAGCTTTTGATGAAGGATGGGGTGCAGTCATAGCTAAAACAGTAATTTTTTAATCCATTATAATAATTTTATTCAATAATTTTAATACATAAGTTATAATTAGCTCTAGCTAAACATCATTAGTCAACTCTAATTTAAGTTCTTCAGTTTTCAATTATTATTATTTTTAATTTTTGTAAATAAAGTTTAAAACTTTTTACAATATTACAGGTATCACTTGATGCTGCAAAAGTTATTAATGTAACCCCTAGATACGGGCAGGAGCAAACGGGTCAGCAAAAGGGCAGATTATAGGTTGGGAAAATATTGAACTTATAAGTGATCGACCATTAGAAATAATGTTGGATGAATTTAAACAATTAAAAAAAGAATATCCAGATAGAATACTTATTGCTTCAATTATGGAGGAATATAATAAATCCGCATGGGAGGAACTTATTGATCGAGTGGAGCAAACCGGAATTGTAAGTTTTTGTTTATGGGAAAACGGGCAGGGTCGGGAAACGGGTTGAAATGGGCGAGGTTGGGTCGACCCGACCCGTCACATGTGTGTGCAACATGTTTTCTAGGTAATTAGTGTGTCAAATATTATTACAAAACTTAATATTATTTCATTAACAATCTAAAAAATGTTAGTTGACTTTATTTTTGTTGAAGTCAGACATGATTGTTTAGTTGACTTTATTTTTGATAGGATGCAATTGAGGTAAATTTCTCTTGCCCTCATGGTATGCCCGAAAGAAAAATGGGGGCTGCAAGATTGTGATCTTTTGGAAGAGGTTTGTGGATGGATTAATGCAAAAGCTACGGTTCCCGTTTGGGCCAAAATGACTCCAAATATCACTGATATTACTCACGTAATTTTTATTTATTTATTTTATCATTTATTATTTTGTGTTGTGGTTTATTTTTTTCATAGGGTTAATTATGGTTTAATCCTCAAACTTTTTTCTGAATATTTCACCTATTGTTTAACTTAATAACACTACTAACTGTTATTATTATTTAATATTGTTATTTAAAAAGATTTTCTATAACAAATTGTTATAGAACACAATTATTATTTGATATTTATTTTAAATACAGCCAGCTAGGGTTTCTCTGAGATCTGGATGTGAGGGTGTAGCTGCAATTAACACAATTATGAGTGTTATGGGAATTAATTTGTAGACATTACATCCCGAACCTTGTGTTGAGGGGTTAGTATACTTAATCCTGTTTACTTATGAATGGGTTGGGTTGATTTGGGTCATGTTTTATCTCTAACGGGTCAAACATGTAAAAAAACAAGGAAATGTGTCTAAAGAGTATTTTTTATGCATAAAACCTCCTAATTCATTTTATTCAAAAAGTGAAAATTTCATAAAATAGAGTTATACTTTGGGAGGTTGTCATTTTTGGTAATTATAACTTTTTGAGGATCATTTTGGTAATTACAATCTCTAGTAATTATAGCTTTAAAATTTTTTATGGAAATAATTACCAAATAGGGACCAAAAATATTTTTCTTTAATTACGAAATAGCGACCAATAAAAACTTTAATTACCAAAGTTGGCCAGTTCAAGACTTGTAATTACCAAAACGTCCCACCAGCTAAAGTATTATTTATAGAGTTAAAAAGCTTAGGACAAAAAGTGTTTGATGTTAACCCAATCATAAAATACTTGTTTTGACCCGAACCTGGTTGGCCCATTTTGCCACATTTACATATTTATTATTTGTATGATTTTTTAGATATTCAACTCCTGGAGGTTACTCTTCAAAAGCCGTTCATCCAATTGCACTTGGAAAAGTAATGAGTATTGCACAAATGATGAAAAATGAATTTAATGATAAAAATTATTCTCTTTCTGGAATCGGGGGCGTTGAGACAGGTGGCGATGCTGCTGAGTTTATACTTCTCGGTGCAAATACCGTTCAGGTTTCAATTCCTCTTTACAAATAATAACATTTTTTTTTCATCTCGTTACGATTTTACTACAATTTTCACTATAGTTTTTTCTTGATGGTTTTAAATTTTTATCCATATAAGGTAAAAGGGGCAATTTTTACCTATTTATGTGGAAATCAGTCAATTTGGGTCAAACAATTTAGCTGAAAAAGAAACGGGTCAAACGGTTTAAGAGTCACACAAATTATAAGTAGTTAACATATTAAAGATGATTTTAAAACTATATTATTGAAGTATTATTACTCGTATAATTTATAACATTTTTTCAATATAATTATTCAGGAAGGGTTGTGAGCATTTGAATACACTTATGCACACTTTAAACTAGTTGGGCTTGTTGTCAATAGAATTCGACCCAAATTACCCGTTTTCATATGAATGGGTTTAAATGGCCATTTTTAATAAATTTTGTATAATACGTAATATCATAATTATTTATGAAATTAAAAAAACAGCGAGAAAGTAGCAGGTCAACCCAACGTGACACGACCCGTTTTAACCTGTCCTAAAGATTTACCTGATTTTTTTACCCGAAACCATTACTAACAAAAATTATGCAGATTAAAGTTAGAGAAAATTGTCTGCAATTAACAGTATAATAATTTATTATTATTATTTTTTAATTATAGGTTTGCACTGGTGTGATGATGTATGGTTACGATCTTGTATCGAAACTCTGCTCTGAACTCAAAGATTTCATGAGAATTCACAACTTTTCAACTATAGAAGAATTTCGCGGGTATTTATTCAAAAACAAATATTTCCATTATTTTTTATAAACAGAAAGCATATTTATTATTTTTATATTTATAATAAACTCGATATATTTACACAGGGCTTCTCTTCAATATTTCACTACACACACGGAACTCGTGAGAATACAACAAGAAGCAATTCGTGAACGAAAAGCGGTCAAAAAAGGATTACAAAATGATAAAGATTGGACTGGAGATGGATTTGTGAAAGAATCTGAAAGTATGGTTTCTAATTAGTTAATAAAAAATATTTGAATAATTACTAAAAAAAATGTTGTTTTGTTCTTAATTAAAAAAGTTACTCAATGGTTAATGGTATTTTGTTACTTTAATTAAACATCTTGTTGCAATATTTTCTTTTTTGTTGGAAGACTCTTTGTAAATTTGCAAATTTAACTGTTATAAATAAAGTGTTCTTGTTCATATGAGTTAGTAAGTTGTTATTTGATAATTATTAACTATTCAAAACTAATCATTTAATTCTTAAAACCAGTTTGCTGAATGGGTTTTTTTTTTGGAAAATGCTATATGCACTCAGGGGAGGACCTAGTATGGTGCCCGGGGTTGCCAGTGCAACCCCTGAAAATTTTCCGAATAGTGTAAAAGTAGCGTTAAAATTTTTATATTTTCTTTCTATTAGTGTAAGTGCAACCCCTGAGAAAAAATGTACAACCGGTGACACCCCTCAACTTTTTCTCTAGGTCCGCCACTGTATGCACTTAGGTTACATACCAAGTTAAAATTTCCATATAAAATAAAACATTTCCAAGTAAAATAAAAATAAACATTTAATACTTCTAAAAAAGGAAAAATTAAACTTCAAAAATGTCTATTAAAATATTTTTAAGAAATGTAAAGTAAAATTAATTTAATGGTGATATGCTAGGTGTAATAATGTGTGAAAAGATATTTTAAAGGTTACATATATGATTTCTTCTCTTGGGTGCTGTTTGTTTTTTGACAAAAGATCTTCCTGAGGTCTTTTGTCTTCGCGGCGCAGACCATGCGCAGAAAAAGACTTGCGCAGATGTTTGTTTTTCGGAAGCCCGCAGACCTTATATTGTCTGCCTAAGGTCTTCCCCAGGAAGACTTGGGCATTAGCTTCTTGGGTCTTCCAAACTTTAAAAAGAACATCTCCAAACTTAACTAATATTATTATTATATTAATATATATTATTATTATGTTAATATATAATATTATATTAATTATTATTATTATTATATTAATATATATTATTATATTAATATATTTTATTATTATGTTAATATATAATATTATTAAATTAGTTAATATTATTATTTTATTAATTAATATTATTATTATATATTAATTAATATTAATATTATATTAATATATAATATTATTATATTATTAGATAATAAGATATATTATTAAATTTAAATTATAAATATTATTATATTTAAATATATTTAAATTATATATTATAATATTTAAATTATATATATTACTATTATATATAAATATAATATAATATAATATTAATATATAAATATAATTATTAAATTTAATCAGTCTGCAGATGTTAAAAAACAAACAATAGTTTTCTTGCAGACTGCAGACCTTTGGTCCATCTCAGAAGCTGCAGCAGTTGGCAGATGTGGTCCGCAGACTGCAGATCTTTTTGCTCTGAAAAAACAAACAGCACCTTGGTAAACAATACTAGACGACTAGTGTAAGATTCGGAAAAGAATGCAGTGACAAGCAAAAATTCAATCATCCGAAAAGCCCGTTATAAAAGGAACTACCTTTTGCAAAAAGATAAAAAATAATTAGTTACCTGAAATATATTAAAAAGAACTAGGTTATTGAACATCTTCATTATTTAAAATTTTCATCTTGTTTAATTATTCTATAAGTTATTTTTTTTAACAAAAACCCGAATAACATATTGCAGTGTTGTATAAAGTAGCACTAAAAACTACTACTGAAAATAAAATTAACAAACACACTTATAAATAACAAAATCCAAATATTGGAAATTAACATCCCTTTTCTTATGCAAGATTTGACGATTATAATAACAAACTTAACAACGACTGAAATAATCAAAATGAAAATGAGGGTTTGTTAGCATTAATCTCGCCCATTCTGCATCTTTTTCTTAAGATTAAAACCCCAACAATCTTAAATACAAACCCATACAAAAAGCTAAAAAAAATTAGAGCAGAAATTAGTTTAATCATCAAATGTCTCTTCTTTCAGACCTTCTTAACCTTGATGTCTCTACTTGCAGTGATAATATCATTGCAGAATACATATGGTTCGATCTTTCTATTTCATCTTCCATTTTGTTTGTACTAATTATTTTAGGATTTTGACAAATCTTATGAAGTTTTTAAAGTTTTTTTTTGGTATACGGTGGATGTTGATGGCAACAAATTAGTTCTTTAAACATAAAAAAATGTTTTAAAATCTGTGTTAAATCAGCCGGTCCAACTGGTTGATCTAGGAATCGGGAAGGTAACCCGTGCTTACAGTCCGAACATACCTGGCTGATGAACCAGTGAACCATGCTAGAAAAAATCAATTTTTCTAAAAAAACTAGATAAATAAAATAGACATGAGATTTTTTATAAGATTTGGAACTGGACAATGATAAATTTAGTAAAAAATAGGTTTTGGCATTTTTTGGATTAATTACAGTATTTGTTTTGTATTTTCTACATTTTTTGCATTTGTATATCATTATATTGTACTACATCATAAATACTCAAATATAGTATTAAGCGTTCAATTGGTTGGTTCATCTAGTTAGAGCGTGTTTGAAGCATTGATCAATTCAATGCAAAAATTGATTTTTTAAATCATTGATAAAAAGTTAAAATATATATAAAAATGAAGTTCTTTAATATTGCGAGATTATTGTACTTAAAAATTTGAGGCATATAGAATGCAATCATGCATGCGACTTCAATATATATTTTGTGTGTTAACCATTTTTATATAATTGTAGAGAATTAAAAAAATAAACATATCAATAGGTTTAGTAAGTGGGTCGATTTCTAGCTTTTATTTATGGATTTATATATACTTCGTATATATTTTTAATTTAAATATTGTTTTGTTAATGGATATTCCATTAATTGTTAATTTGTGATTAATGTTCAGGATTGGTGGATCTGGTATGGACCTAAGAAGCAAAGCCAGGGTAAAACAAAGCTCATAATATTTGTTTATATATAATACAGAAATTAAATTTGTATTAATTATTTATTGTATACGTATATTTTCATTATTTTAGACTTTTTCTGGCCCTGTTTCTGATCCTTCAAAACTACCAAAGTGGAATTATGATGGATCAAGTACCAATCAAGCCCCTGGTGATGACAGTGAAGTCATTCTATAGTTTGTTTTCTCTCTATAATCTCTCATTCTTACATACTCCATTTTATGTAAATAATTATTTATATAAATTATATATGATGATGTATATATGAACACACACATGTATACATATTCAACGTATATATGAATATGTAACTTTCACTCAACTAACATGTTTTTATGTTAACCCTAGTCCTCGAGCAATATATAAGGATCCATTCAGGAGAGGAAATAACATTCTTGTAAGTTTATAATTAATTATGATTATAACATATTATAACATGTTGATGACGTAGTAGTAAGGACAACCATAATTTTCTATTGATATTTACCTGATGACTAGTAAATGTTCATAAATGATTACGATAATGGTTTAACTATATAAATCATGGGCAAAACTTGTTTATCGATCCAATTATAACACGGAAATACGCTTTAAAAAAGAATATGTTAGATTGTTTAAGTTTCTTAGATTTATGTAACATAATATAAAGTTTCTATGATAATATTTTTGTAGGTGTTGTGTGATTCGTACACACCTCAAGGAGACCCAATCCCAACTAATAAGCGTCACAATGCCGCAAAAATATTAAACCATCCTGACGTCTTTGCCCAAGAACCATGGTATGTGTATAGTTTGTAGTAATAAGATGAAATCATACAACTGTTATTACAATATAACTGTTTTATCTCATAAAACGAAATGAATATAGGTTCGGCATTGAGCAGGAATATACTTTGCTACAAAAAGATGTAAACTGGCCACTTGGGTGGCCAATTGGAGGGTACCCTGGCGCTCAAGTATTTATTTACATTTTTTTTAAAATATATTAAAATGATTAAATACGTGTATTATGGTAGTGATAAATATATTTATTTGGATAGGGGCCGTATTATTGTGGAACCGGTGCGGATAAGGCATTTGGTCGTGACATTGTTAATGCACATTATAAAGCTTGTCTTTATGCTGGTATCAATATTAGTGGCACAAATGGTGAAGTTATGCCAGGACAGGTATTATACTTCTAAATAAATAAATAAAATCGTTACTTTTTTAATTTTATTTATTTATTCTATTTAAAAGTGAGATATATATGTCGATCTGAATTATAATTTGTGTGCATATGCCTAGTGGGAATTTCAAGTTGGTCCGTCTGTTGGCATCTCTGCTGCCGACGAGTTGTGGGTGGCTCGCTACATTTTAGAGGTAACGTTGCAACTAAAGTAGAATATGTTATTTTTAGTCTAATTACTTAAATTATTCATATAAGTGATGATGAAATAAAGTTATATTCAGTTATTTATCTTATGTTTCATAACTACAACAATAATATTCAATCCCTTCAAATGAGGGATATGATGAGGTAAGATGTAGACAATAATACTATTGAGGTAGAGATACTACTTCCCGAATATTTCATAATTAATATAATGATATAATCTTTGACTTCATAGAGGGTAACGGAGATGGCCGGAGTGATTCTTTCTTTCGACCCAAAACCAGTTCACGGTGATTGGAATGGAGCAGGGGCTCACACGAACTATAGGTATATCCGTATATGTATATATGTACGCATATTTTTAGGTTTTTTTTTTGTGGAAAAAATGTATATTTGTGATTATTATTTTTACATAGTACAAAATCGATGAGAAGTGATGGAGGTTATGAGGTGATAGTAAAGGCGGTTGAAAAGCTCGGTAAGAGACACAAGGAACATATCGCCGCTTATGGAGAAGGCAACGAACGTCGACTAACAGGAACAAATGAGACCGCTAATATGAGTAACTTCAAATGGGTAATGTGTTTTTTTATAAATTGTCGTTGATTTGAAGGTGTTAATATATCTGGTTTTGATCTAGATCCGATCTAATCACATTCTTGATCTAGATCTGATCTAGTCACAATCGTTTTTATGAAACGAACAAATAAAAACCGAACCAACATTTTTTAATATTGAAATAGAATTATAGAAACTAAAGGTACAATGTTTTTAATTAATAGGGTGTTGCGAATCGTGGAGCATCGATTAGGGTTGGAAGAGATACGGAGCAAGCAAAGAAAGGTTATTTTGAGGATCGAAGGCCGTCATCAAATATGGATCCTTATGTTGTGACTTCCATGATTGCTGAGACAACCATCATATGGAAGGCTTAATTTTAGACTTTTGAATCAATGTTTGGTAGACGTTTTAGCATATTTGTAAATGCTTAATGTTTATTTTGCTGCTAATGATGTTTTGATTGTCAAGGGTTGTTAAACTGATTGGGGCTTTTTTCATTATTAGTCTTTTGTTTTCACTATAAGTTTAAGAGTACTCTAAGTTTAATTATTGCAACTTAAAAAGTGGGATTAACAAATACACTATTTTCAGGAGAATTAGTTTTGCACTACAAAAAGGACTAGCGACACAATTTGTTGTTAGTTTGTCTTCCTAATCTATCTAAATTCTATGTTCCTATACCTATCTTATCCATTGATTACTAGATTCTACTATTGAATCGGAATCTATTTTGAATTGTTTCGCAGCTCCAATTCTAAGTTTGATTTTTTGGAATTGGAATCTATTTCACTTCAATGATTTAGATTCTAAAAGTTATTGTGAGCACAAAATCCGAAAAACCAAATTAAAATTGAAAAAACCGTATCGAAAAACTGAACTATTTAAAAAACTAATGTGGGCGGTTTTGATTTTTAGGAAAACCTAATGTTTAGGGCGGTGTTCCGGTGCATACGAAAACCAAACCGGAAAAACCACCCACACCGACGTATATATATCTTTTACATTTTGTAAAAATATTCTTATATTTATAAAAGATTTGATTAGTTAACTATTGATTAAAAAAATTAGTATATCATTTAAACTTTTTCACACGTTTCACTCTTAGTTGACTGTTTATAATTTTTTTAAATATATCATTTGGATTTTTCACATGTTTTACTCATATATTATTCGGGTCTTATAGCTGTATAAATATTAAAGTTTAGTTTTGGATCATAACTTTAAAAATAACAAATTAGTAAATTTTAAAGAAAATAAAAAACCTGATTAATTTAGAAAATCGAAACTGAACATTATGCAATTCTTAAAACCGAATTTTTTGGTTCGGTGTTTGGTTTTAGTTACGGTATCGATAATGATGGTGGTGGTAATAATAGTGATGGTACGTACTGATGGTAGTGGTGGGTGGGTGAGTAGTGATAATTATTAATTAGTATATTCATCTGTGATTATATAATACAAGATTGTTTGATTTATTCATATATAAATAAGTAATATTCACAATTGATTATATAACACAATTATTTATATTTATATATGAATAAACCAAACATCTTGTATTATATAATAATAGATGAATATACTAATGATCACATTCGCAACCTTTAAAAAATTCTCAATGAAACCAACTCATATACTTCCTCCGATTCAAAATAAGTGATACACTTTTCTTTTGGGGGTGATTCAAAATAAGTGATACACTTTGAAAAATTACCTTATTTGGCAAAAAAAGTGGGACACTCATCCACTAACTATATACTTTAATAAAGTGAAATGACAATTTTTCCTTAATTTTTACTTTTAAACATCATTAAACATCATGAATACGAAGGTTTAGAACGTGAGAATAAATCTAAGCTGTCCACCTAGCGCATGAAAGTATGAATATTCATATATAAATATGTTTATTCATATATAAATAGAAAATAATTTATTTTAAACAAAAATTGAAATGAAGTATTTTATTTATATATGATTAATAAGAATGCATATATGTGAATAAACTATTTATATTCATAGATGAATAAAAATTATCACATACTCATATATAAAGCATGTTTTATATAAATAAGGGTCCTACTATTAGGACAACTCTCTAAATTAAATAAACAGATGAGTCAAAGTGGGTCCTATCCTCTAATAAATGCTAAGTTCAGTAATTTGATTTGCATATTATTACTTCAAAAGTGTGGTTATATCCGTATAAACGCAAATAAACGGCTGCGATTGCTTACTGATGTAGCTTTTATTATTGTTTTTTGAATAATAATAATATAAATGATTAGTTATAAACGTAATTATAAAAATGATTAATTAATTCATTACATGACTATATTTATATTTTCATCTCCAAATTTATATGTGTTTCAATAGACAAATTTAACTAGTTGTATTTCATTTATCTTCTTTCTTAATATTAATATCATTCTTTAGCCAATTAAGTGTGCTAATTTTTTTCATTCCAGACACATGTGCGATAAAACTTAAGATCAAAGTCGTATCAATTTAGAGAATTTTTAATGAAACTTTTTCATATATTTTTTAAATAAATTTTGTCATATTTACTTATTTATAATGTATTCTTATTATTATAAAATATAAAATAAAGTCATTATAAATTAGTAAATACAAAACAAATTAGGTTAATAAAGTCATGTATTTTTTTAAAAGAAACTTATTGTATTTGTTATAATTTATTTTTGTTATTATAAAAAAAGGATTAGTTAGTAAAATACAAAACAAAATAAAGGATTAATTAGTAATTATTTTAGTAATAAATAGTAATCATCAATTAATAATAAGTTATACGGAGTAATCATTACTTAATAAATGAGTTAATGGTATGTCCTAATAGATATATGGGATGTCTTAATAGGCATTCAAATAAAAAAATTCAAAATTTTAAAGTAACTCTCTCATATACTCCCTTCATCCCAAATTTATTATCTACTACAAAAAAAGCACACAGTTTAAGAAAACTACATTAATTATACTATGTCACCAATTAAATTTAATATTTTCTCACTTAAATGTTTTTTGATTGGTTGAAATTTAGTAAAGACAATCTTTGTGGGACAAACTAAAATACTCTCTCCGTCTCACAAAAAAGTTATCATTTCTCCTTAAAATTTTGTCCCACAAAAAATTTCTCATTTCTCGAATTTGAGGTGCCCAATTAATAAAATATTATTATTACTAATTATCCCACCACTAAAATATGTTCTTTCCAATCCAACCTTATATTTTAATCAAAAGTATTACCAAAGACATCACCACTAACCATCAGAAAACTTTATGCCCAAGATAAATGAGAACTTTTTTGTGAGACGGAGAGACTAATATAGTAGAGAATAAAAATGAAACGGATGAAGCATGTTTTATGACCGCCTTTAATAATGTCATTAATCATTATCAAAATCCTAACTTAAATGAGAAATTAATAAATTGAAAAGCCAAATCAAGAATCACCTCCCCAATTCTCTAAACCCTGGTTGGACACTGCTGAATTTTCAAACAAGCAGCAAAAATGCTTACAGGTATAAAATTAACAACAATGGCGTCCAACCCTGTAATGTTTTCCCATAATCACATCAATCCCACCTTCCATAGAGTTAACATAACCAAAATTCAGAAACCAGATTCTGTTTCCAGCCCTAGTTCTATAACATTTTCATCTTTTAATCATCACAAAGTTTTGTCTAGAGAATTAGGGTTTTCTCGAAACGGTTTAGGGATTTTCGGTCGTAAGGGATTTCGCATCGAATCTGCCTCCGGCGGTGGTGGCTCCGGCGGTTCTGTTTCTGGTGGTTCCGGAGGAGGTGGCGGTGATGGTGGCGGTGGCGGCAACAAATGGTCGTTTATTGCATGGTAATTGTTCTTAATCTTTAATGTAATTTTCATTTTTGAATTTGCATTGAACTAATTCATGTGGAATTTGAGTAATTATGTGCATGTTAGAAGATGAAGCATAGATGCAGAAATTTTAAATTGTTTATCATTTCCTTTTTATTTATTTATTTATTTTAGATGAAAATTTAGTAATTTAGCCATTTAGGAGTACACATGTAGGTTTCCCCCAATTAGTATATGATACATTTCCTTTAATTTGATTAATTCTATTTTATTTTATTCATTAAAATGCTATTAAATATTTTAAATTTAGGTATTTGTCACTTCTTGAAGCATATCCTGCATGGACTAAAGCAATAACGTCTGCACTTTTAAATTTTGTTGGAGACATAATATGTCAGGTAATTTAATTAAGTAACTTTTGTTCCATAGTTAATACGTAGTACTTATTTTATCAATATTATTATACAATTATACATGATACATAAGAACAAATGAGTAATAATTCGTATTAAAATCTAACCAATTTTTAACTTGATTACAAACATTTTAATGTATTTTTTTCAGGTTGTGATTGACCAAGTTCCATCTCTAGATTTAAAGCGAGTATTTACTTTCACATTTTTGGGCATGATGTTAGTGGGACCCACATTGCATTACTGGTAATGGCATCAAAATCTTGACATATACAGTATATGATTAAAATCAATGACAATAATTCTTTAAAAAAGAATGGTAATTAAGAAACATTATATGTTTGACGTAATATAAGATTATGAAATTGGACTTCTTCTTTAGGGTTGAAAAATCTTGATTAGTCCATTTACTTATTAAAAGCATCATTTTTAATTATTTTCCCTAATATATTTTACACAAAATAGGTATTTATATTTAAGTAAATTGGTGACAATGACCGGAGCTTCGGGGGCGTTATTGCGGCTCGTAATTGATCAGGTGACTTTTTTGTATAATCATTTTTGCATGAATTATAACACGTGGCAATTTCAACCATTTAGATATAAAATAATAAATGGTTTGATTACTGGGTTATGTTTTATCACTAATGAGTAAAACCTCGTAAATCGCTTTCTTATGAATATAGATTATAACTAACATTATAGTTCTCAAATTATATTTAACAAATTAATTATTTATAAACTTAAAAAATGGACCAAAAAGACGTGTTTACCCATTTTGACATGTTACTGACCTGACCTGCCCATTTTGCAACATCTAGCAGTTATAGTTAATTAGGAAAAGCTGGATTAACACTTGAATAATTGCAGTTTATATTTGCTCCTGCTTTTATTGGAGTTTTCTTATCAACATTAGTAACATTGGAAGGGAGGCCTTCCCAGGTTTTTCCAAAGCTTCAGCAGGTTGCCTTTTTTTATTTTTTATAATATTTATCATTTATTATTATTAATACTTTATGTTTGTTAACCATATAAATTAGTATTTTATTGTAGTAAGATTAAATTGTTTTTTTTGTTGGTAGGAGTGGCTATCTTCCGTTATTGCAAATTGGTATCTATGGATACCTTTCCAGTTTCTTAATTTCCGATTTGTTCCTCAACAATTTCAGGTATTTTATGGGAAACTAGAAGTACTTATTCTAGTTGTTAGAATTAAAAAAAAAATTATTGTTGAAGTTTTAGATGATAAGATACTTAAATTTATTCACGGATAATTTACAAGAAAAAATTATTTTACTCCGTAGTTAATAACATATAAATTGCCATATATTATTAGATTTATACTTGTGATATAAAAGAAATTCCTTTTGGTCATTTTGGTATTAATTATTTAAATAATCATAATTGCCAGACACTCAACATCTAATTATCACAACAGAACAGAAACACGTCCAATGTTTTCTCTTGTAGCCTGATAAAACTGCGTTTGATTACTTAATTCTGATATATTTATTGGTTTTTCATGTTTTAATTAATGTTAATTGATGCATGATGATTTTACAGGTCCTTGCAGCTAACTTTATTGCAGTGGTATGGAACGTTATCCTATCGTATAAAGCTCACAGAGTAATTACAAAATAGGTACATTTTAATATTTATTTGTTTAATCTTATTCGCAGATTTTTTACAAAACAGAAACTCGAAAAATAATGAACTTTTCAAGGGAAAAGCTTTCATAGAGAAGACCCAACTCACTTTTCAAAAAAAAAAATTAATTCTGAAAACCGAGTTTGATATATTTCAAACTATTTTCCTTTGCAGAGATAGAAAAGTCATAAACTCATTGTTTTCTAAACTTGAAAATCAAAACATTTTCAATATTTTCAGTTGTTTTTAGAGAACTTCTTTTAAAAAAATCTAGAACTAAAGCACCTGATATCTTCCATGCGAAATCACATTTATACCCCTTGTGATTCTTTTCTCGCTTGTTTGCAAGGATGTTGATGGGAAAACAACATTTAGCAACTGGAATTACAAATTTACCACGATAAAATATAGTTAGATAACATGTCATTGTTTAAAATATGTTCACTAATTAACATATCTTCTTGACATACAGGTTTAAATGAACATTTTTTGTAGATTTACATCCCGGTAGTCTTTATGTTCTCACACAATCGAGTGCTAATGAACCAAATGATGTACCCTTGTATGCAATTATCAACATGAAAACCATATATTTCCAGTTCTTTAGGTATATTAATTGACTATTGAAATCTCTCTTGTAATTGTTGTGTTTATTTTGCTCTTTTGTGTCTTAGAGAGGAAAATTGGTGAATGTGCCGTACCTATAAATACAAGTCCTTAGCTAACTATTATAACAGAAATGATTTATCACCAAAATTAGATAACAAACTCCCAACAATCGTAACCAAAATGTCAACAACAATCAATCATGTCTTGGTTAAATGTCATAACCCTAAATAAATCGATACCACGAAAGAAAGTTGCTCATTTTAAAGAAATTGTCAAAGCATAAAAGAAGTGTAACATTACAGTTAACTAGCAGTAGAATATCAACAACACATGAATATGGTGATTTAATTATGTAACAAAATACAATAAACAAGCAACTTGGAACTTGTAAACAAAAATGCTAGTACCGAAAATGCAATTTCAGTTTGTTATCAATCAAATCATTGCACATTTTCAGAATCTTTTTCTTCTTTCTTATGTAAATACCTCACAAAAAGTATGGTACCCCTGTCCTTGGACCTCTCATCTGATTGTTTTCTTCAGTTTCTGTGAAGAACTTTACCTCTCTCTCCTGTTCAAAGTCAAACACTCAACAGTCAATTAGTCAACATCTCAAGAAAAAACGAAAAAATAAAGTCATAAATACAGTTGAACTTGCAATCTAGTTATGTCACATAATGGGCCCCACTATCATGCTAATCATAAACGTTTGGATAAATGGGTTTAATTTGATTATTAACAGTAAAATATAATTAGTATTTACCTCTTCTTTAAAACCTAATTTGATTATTAACAGTAAAATATAATTAATCACTTACAAAAAGCAAAATAAAATAATTATGATGAGAAAAAAAGAAATACCATATTCTCGCTGAAGCTCAATATTGAAGCCACATTTCCACAGCGATAGCAGTAATTTGGTGCAGACCAAACCTACATCATCATTTGAGAAATTCAACATGGGTACTAAATATGGCAATTTTGACCCGTTTGATCATGAAACGGGTCGGAAGTTGCCCCATACATGTTGTAATTTATATATATCATATTATTTTATTGAATAATATGGTTCTTGTAATCATATTTAAACTGCCAATTACTTGCAAGAAATAATTGGGAAAATGTTTCGGCTCACCCAACCCATACAAAAACTTAGCTACGACCCGCCCAATCTGTTGATTTTGCTACCTCTATTAGTATAAGAAGTGCAAAAAAAAATTAGAAACTTACAGTTACGAGTCCTTTATCCTGAAACATGTACTTTAAACCTTCTTGGACAAGTTGGTGGGCCCGGCATACTAAATCAAGCTTGTTGATGTGGTTAAACTGAAAAATAAAATATCACTAACCAACTTAATAAAATATATAAAAAGGAAATATAACTGGATCTCAATACAAAGATTTTGCTTGATAATACAGATCAAAACTCACTAATTTTTATGTCAAAACTCAAAACACAATAATTTGCAAACTTTGGTGATTTTTTTATTTTAATTTTCACAAACTGACAAAAACAATGGTTGAAGTCTAAAAAGGAATAATTTTTTTTAAATCTATTTTGTGGTTTTTTTTACCTCAGATGTAACTCTGGAACCAAAAAGCCATCCGGCCCCACGAGGACTAACTGCCCATGTTTCAATATCTTCAGGGTCACTCCACATCAGATCACAAAACGGTCCTTCATGTGGGATCTCACAGTTCCGTTCAATAACTCTAATCTACAAAATACGGTTATAAAAACAAAAGAAACAATACAATTAAAAATAATAATATTAACACAAAGGGTATAAAACACAATTAAGTTGCAGCCCACCATATAAAGATATACATACAAGGGTTTAGCATATATAATTGTAGCATAGCAAGTCAAACCTGGTCAATAGTCCTAATGTCAGGTGAAAGACCACCATGGACGCATAATACCTGTCAAACCAGAAGCAAAATATTAAAAATTAAGCATACATACATACACATACATATATATGTACTATATATAATATACAATACAATTTAAAAAGAAGGAATAATTAAAATAAAAAAATGAGGCATACAGTTCCATCTATAATTGCTGACAAAGTTAGATAATCAAAAACGTCTGTGCAATATCTCCATGCATTAGCATTCCCATACTTTCTTTGGCATTCATCATAGAACCCATACACCTACAGAAAAAATAAGTAATTTAAGAGTAGCAGTTAACTAAATAAGGAAGGGCAATTTTGTCAATTTTTTGAAGGCTAAAATACCTGTGTTAACTGCCTGCTTTCGTGATTTCCACGCAGAAGAGTAATATTTGCAGGGTATCTGCAAGCACATATAAACCAAAATATATTATTTCCATTATGTTTAATTATATTATATCATATGTTACATGTGAGTGTAATTAAGGTAAGTAATTATCAATTACCTTGCTTTTAGAAGCAAAAGTATTGTGAAAACTTCTAAACTGTTATAACCACGGTCAACAAAATCCCCCTGAAAAGAAACACAAGAAGCTTCTAGAATAAAACATACGGTTGGATAATTCTTCTAAACTAGAATATGAACTAAAAAGGTGCAGAATTGTTTTATACAAAACAAACTTACCATAAAAATGTAATTTGTCTCAGGTACATGACCTCCAGTCTGAAAAAGTTTCATTAGATCATGAAACTGCCCATGAATATCACCACAAACAGTAACTGGACTATTAACTGGCTGAACATTTGACTCCTCAATCAAGATGTCTTTTACCTGAAAATTAAAAACAAGTCTCGAAAGTTCAATGGTCATCCTGCAAATTTTGGAACTGATAGATTATTTGCATTTCCCATAAACTCCACCCTCCATCTTACATGTATGTGTGATTTTTTTGTGTGTGTAACTATACATATTGTAATTATATTTCAATTAGTGAACATTTGACTTTGACAATCACTATTTTAGTACAATTAAGCAACAATACATAAGTCTGGTTCACAAAATCTTGACACATACATAGCACATTATTAGAATATTAGGGTTCTGATTTTCCTGAAATCTCGAAAAACCTAGATTAGAGCACCATCTAACCAATGTTTTTAACCAGCCTATAGAAGTTTCAAGTGATAAAAATCATAAAAAAAGAATGTAGAAACTTGTTTCCTGTAGCAAATCTTGAACTCAATAGCAGGTTTTAACCTAATAGGCTAATAGAACAACTTCGTCGATCTTCAGTTCTTTACCATTAAATGTACATGATCGCATCCATTTGGTTCACAAAATCTTGTCACAAACAGCAACGACAAAATTAGGGTTTTCCATTTCGCTAAATCTCGTAAACAAAAATCTCAAACCAGAACACAATATAACCAATTAAATTCCATGAAATCACACCTCAATCTCGAAAAACATGAAATCACAACCCTAAAGCCTAAACCTAGAACCAATTCATCCAGAAAAAAATTACACAAACATAATCAAATCAGACAATATATTTGGAAGGAAAATTAAGGCGTACGTATTCGCATAACAGCTGCAATTCATCTTCCGACAAGTGTTGTCCCTCTTTGACCTTCGATATCCACAGATCTAAATCCATGGTTCGAATTCAGAAGTTTTGTATGTGATATTGGGCGTTAGGGTATGTGTAAACGGAGCTATGGTGGTTGAGATTCCGGTGACTTAATCGCCGATCGGTGAATCGACGGAGACGGCCGACGAAAGCAGTTTTTTGTTGGCTCTTGAAAATGAGCTCTCTCGGTAGGTGTGGTTTTCCTCTGTTATAATCCCTAGTTGTATTCTATGTTCTTCGATTTGAACATTTTTCTTTTTTCATATATCAGTTGCTACTTATTTATTTAATTATTTTGTTTTATTTAACCATGGTTTCTTCTCAATATTAACCATTATTTAAAATTATAACGGTCATTATTTAAAATTTTAAAGAGAGTGATTTTTTAAACCACACTTTTTAATCTACACATCACATAATTGCGTTATGTGTTTATAATGTGTGATATTACTTGTACTGCGTTGTGTATGCATAAAAAATATGATACAAAGTTTAATTTAAATTTTACATATTTATTTTAAGCATCAAGACGTATAAAGTTTATTTTACAATAATTTAAATTATCAATATTGTAAACTTGTACAATTCAGTAATTCACCACGTAAATGTTTTTATTACGTTGATTCAGGATTCGTTCAAATAAACATATATGGGTTAGTGACTAGCTTCTTGACATGATTAATTAAATGGGTGTTTACGAGTTGAGTAATTATCGACTTACTCAAGTTTGAGCTTGATAATATGCGAGCTCGAACAAAACTTACTAGTCAAAAAGGGAAATTCCCAACATCTGAACAAGGAGTCGTAACTTGGCCCCCCGTTCTTTCTAGTGGTTTTTTCCCGTCCCTTTTGGGACCATTCACCCTTTTCCCAAGGCAGTGTAGCTTTGTCGGGGTGCACCTTTGGTAGCAGCGGCATCTCTATTTCTCTCTGCAAATGCTATCAAAAATTCTTTTTTTTCACTCTCCACTGCTACTTTGGAGTAGCCTAATCTGTAACAAAGCATCAGACCATTAGTTCCAGGAGTCGAACTTAAAAATTAATAATCGGTTCGACTCACTTGAAAGCTCGTTTAGTTATGAGTCAAACAAGTTAATCAAGCTTAGTGAGTAATGTTTTAAAAATTGAAAAAAATGTTAGTAATAGGATCCAAAAACAAGCTTTTTCAAGTCGAGCTCATTAAGGAGCTTATCAAGTTTGAAAATTAATTATTAAAAAAATTAAATCACTAAACGAGTAACAAACTCAAGGTCGAACGATATAAGGATATACCAAATCAAGCTTGAAAACCATTTTTATATCTTATTCGAGCTCATATTAAACTATTTGACACTCGACTCGGAACATTTACATCCGTAAGTCATACATATAAATATGCTAACACACTAAACAAAACATAATTGCATTATGCACATACCCTATAAGAACCCTTAGCGTAACCTAGTTATTATATAAACAATGTTGGACTATTAATCAAATCTCTAAAAGCTGAAATAAACATGCCCGCTAATTTATATTACCATATTAACATAAAACATCATAGTTACTCAAGCTACGCAAAACAAAAAATTTCATGTTCCAGAAGGATTATGCATCATAAAAAACACTTTCAACAATAAATCTACACGGGTGTCGAATATGTTATACAATGTCTATGAACGGATAAAAAATAAACCCTCAATTTGCATGTACGTATGATGAGCAAAAACCAAATGTAATTAAACATTTATGAGTTAGTTAATCCTAATCATCATGAGCTCCATATTTGCATTCGATATTTTCACCTTCTAGAAGCTTCTCTACAGCGTCTAAAGGAAGGCCAACCATTTGTAGTGTTTTTTCCCACACTCTTGAAGACGTTTCAACATTATGGGCTTCTTCAGACGGGTTTGAGGGCCGACAATCTTGAGAAATGAAAGCAGATACGGGCCATTCGTCGGTTTTCAACATTTCACAATATTCGGGAATTTGAGGGTCGGTTGCTGCAAAAAGAGAGCTTCTAGAACCTGTACAAGTGGAATATATGGTAAGTCAATTAGTCAAACCCTTTTGAAGAGATGGGAAATGGGCAGATCAGTAATTACATATTTTGTTATTATTGTTTGTGTGTATATGTGTTTTTTGTAATTACACATTATGAGAGAGATGAATTCATAATAACTACTTGCCTTCTTCAGCATTGAAGATAAAATAAGGGATCAAATGATAACCAGCCTGAACTATTTTGGGAAGATCTCGTGCCTACAATAGCCACAAATATAAGTTAATTTACTTTTTGTTTTTCTAAATCACCAAATAAATTTTCCAAAATTTCAAATTGGTCATTATATATTGTTACTGCTATTAAGTTTGATCATCAAAATGATATTTTGCAGCATCAATTGGCAATAATATTCATAATCATTTTTAACCAGGGGGGAATAATCTACGTTTACTTTTTGTGAATCAATATTTATCAAAATTTATTATTTTTTTAAAATTAAATTTTAAAGTTAGTTAAGAGTACTTACGACATTCGTCTGAACAATTCCTGGAGATACACATATTACACTTATGCCAGCTTCAGCAGGCAATTTTTTGTGGAGAACACTACTAAACATCACCTGCAAATTTAATAAAAATGTGAGCTAATTTACTTACAAATGGGTCAACTTGCTATTATATATATGAACTATAAAGTAACCCAAAACCAATTTTTTGCCTAGCTGGCACCGGTTTTTGCCACTTGGATTAAAAAATAAAATTAAATAAAATTTACTTTTACTTTTGATGTACTAGGCTTTCCAAATCTTACTAAGGGGAATTCAGGTAAACCGATACATATAGATACAATAGTAGGTTTTAGAAGTTTAGTATAATAGTATATCAAAAGGTAAGTTTTGAAATATGATACATACAATTAATAAACATACCTGTGCTAATTTACTGCTTGAATAACCGACTAAACTTGTAAACTTTCTTTTTCCTGAAACAACGTTCATATCTTCTGTGTCCACAAATCCAACTTGATGCATCTATACATAACACAAATAAGCATTCAACTAAAGTGACATTATTAACAACAAATAAGCATTAGATATTTGTATATATGAAAATATATTTAGAACAAAATATGCATAAAAGATGGAAAAAAACTTACAATTGAATTCACGTTTACAATTCGACTAGGAGAGCCTCTTATAAGGGATGGCAGGAGTAAAACTGAAAGCAATGCTGGAGCCAGATGATTCACTTGTATGTGTTCTTCATATCCATCTTTTGAAAACTTTTGTGGTTCTATATACAAATAAATAATAATTATAATTATTATTATAATGGAACTCAACTTGTAAAAGCCAATAAAACACAATTGGTCACTAACCTCCTATAGAAAATATTCCTGCATTATTTATCAACACATGTAAAGGTCCTGACCGTGCATTCCAAGCCTCGGAAAATTTTACAACAGAATCCAATGAGAGTAGATCCAATTCCATAACCTTAATTACCACAAATTAAATAAGCTATAAGTTTTTTTTATAAAAATTCCAAAATAAGTAACATAATATACCTCAAGAGCGAATTACATCTAAGGTCTCTGTGGTTAACCACTTATTGCAATCAGAGTCCCTAAACATCATTAAGTACACTGGGAGTCCCTAGTGTTGCCACTTTGTTGTACCCGTAGTCCCTGAAGCAGACGGCCGTTTATTAGGTCTGTTAAATCCCACACGTGCAAAGCACATGATGGGTACTATGGTAATTGTACACCCCTTCTTCATATTTAAACCCGAGTAAATTACATGGAAGGTCCCTGTGGTATACTACTTATTACAGCCTTAGTCCCTGAACTTCATTTATTACACCGGAAGTCCATGGTGTATACACTTTGTTACACACATGTAGGCATGTAAACGAACCGAGCGTTCAACAAACCGTTCGGCGGGAGTTCGTTTATGTTCGTTCGTTTAGCTAAATACACGAACACAAACAAGATTTCGTGTTCGTTTAGTTAAACAAACAAACACGAACAAAGGCCCGTTCGTTCGTTTACGTTCGTAAACATCCGTTCGTGTTCGTTTGATATATCGTTCGTAAACATCACGTTCGTTTGTTTCGTGTTCGTTTGTTCGTGTTTGTTTCGTGTTCGTTCGTGTTCGTTTGTTTACGTTCGTGAACAATGGCAAACACAAACGAACACGAAACAAACACAAACGAACACGAAACAAACGAACGTAAACAAACGAACACGAACGGATGTTCACGAACGTTAACAAACGAACACGAACGGATGTTCACGAACGTTAACAAACGAACACGAACGGATGTTCACGAACGTAAACGAACGAACGGGCCTTTATTCGTGTTCGTTTGTTTAACTAAACAAACACAAAATCTTGTTTGTGTTCGTTTATTTAGCTAAACGAACGAACATAAACGAACTCCCGCCGAACGGTTCGTTGAACGTTCGGTTCGTTTACAGGCCTACATGTGTGTAACAAAGTGTATACACCAGGGACTTCCGGTGTAATAAATGAAGTTCAGGGACTAAGGTTGTAATAAGTAGTATACCACAGGGACCTTCCATGTAATTTACTCGGGTTTAAATTTGAGGAGGGGTGGACAATTACCATAGTAACCATCATGTGCTTTGCACATGTAGGATTTAACAGACCTAATAAACGGCCGTCTGTTTCAGGGACTACGGGTGCAACAAAGTGGCAACACCAGGGACTCCCAGTGTACTTAATGAAGTTTAGGGACCGTGGCTGCAATAAGTGGTAAATCACAGGGACCTTAAATGTAATTCGCTCATACCTCAATATTGAGAGGAAGACCTCTTCCCGACCATTCATCCTGCCACTTTTGGATTTGTTCATGTGCTGCTTTTGTATTTCTAACTGCCATAACAACGTGTGCCCCTGCTTCCGCCATCTGTCTGATTAAAATTAAAGAAAAAAAGAATCAAATATCATTTAACAAATTTAAAATGTTAATTTCCATTAATTTTCATAATTGCAATGATAATAAATTAATAAACCAGGTGCTCATAACAGCTTATGAAAGTTTCATGATTGTAATTTAGTACATTAAGTTGAAAACCAAGGTATTGAATCAACAACTTAATGAGTATTATTCGAAAAAAATAGGTTAGATTTACATATATGTTTATCCGTTAATCTCAAAGTAGCATTGTCTATCATAACTCTCCCACCGTATAAAAATTCAAAACATTCGTTCTGAGCTCATATAATCAAAATCAAAATGAGAATTGCAGTCAACACTGATTTCGACTCGTTTGCAGGGTAAGTCACTAAGTTGATTGACAAATTATAATTCTCCCTAAAACCTCAAATCGAATAAACAATGCTAAAAAATCGAATGAAATTAACAGAAAATTGACGATGACCTGGCAGTTTCTCGCCCAATTCCACTGGTGGATCCGGTAATGATGCAAGTGAGATCATTCAGCGGCGGCAACGGCATCGGACTCTGCAAATGAGACGCCATTATTCTCTGAAAAAGCATCTCGTACACCAAATAGAACCAACCTCTCAACCACTCTATCCATCCTAATCCTTCCTTTTTCAATTTCGAATTCAATGTTTGACTCTCGTTATTGTTAGTTTCTGATGAAGATGATGATGGTGATGAAGCCATTGTTGATGTTGCAAAAGTATCGTAGATCTGTCTTTTTATGCTTTAATGGCGGAGTGTGACTAGTGATTAGTGAAGTGATTTAGGTTTTTTGTATGCAGAGCTGTTTTTTATGCTTTATAACGTGATCAAGATTCTCTAATTAGAAAAACAAAACAACAATTAAATAACGTGAAATGTTTAAAGGTAGTCCATTAATTTTATCTAATCCCAAGTGATATTTATTAGCCCTTGAATCAAGAAAAATTAGTGGTCAAGATCAAGATTCAAAACCACCACCACCACTACAAGCACATGTGCTTCTCCGGCGGCCGGAGACGGCGGTCGGCGGCGGCGGACGGCGGCGATGGGCGGCCGGCGGCGGAGGGCGGCGGCCGGAGGTGGCCACCGGCAGTGGTGACCGGTGGTGGTGGTCGTGACTGGAAGCACATGTGCTTCGTGACTTGTTTTGATTTTTTTTCTGTATAGTGAAGCACATGTGTTTCATAACGTCAAGCACGTGTGCTTCGTGATTCAAATACAAATGACTTGCTTGTAAGTTACATTTGTTCAGGAACAAAAACACATGTGCTTGGCTTTATGAAGCACATGTGCTTGGCTTAATGAAGCACATGTGCTTCATAATGATATGTTCGTCACTTGTTTTGATTTTTTTCTATGTAGTGAAGCACATGTGTTTCATAACTTCAAGCACATGTGCTTCGTGATTCAAACACAAATGACTTGCTTGTAAGTTACATGTGTTCAGGAACAAAAACACATGTGCTTGGCTTTATGAAGCACATGTGCTTGGCTTTATGAAGCACATGTGCTTCATAATGATATGTTCGTCAATTGTTTTGATTTTTTTATCTGTGTAGTGAAGCACATGTGTTTCATAACGTCAAGCACATGTGCTTCGTGATTCAAACACAAATGACTTGCTTGTAAGTTACATGTGTTCAGGAACAAAAACACATGTGTTTGGCTTTATGAAGCACATGTGATGATATGTTCGTCACTTGTTTTGATTTTTTTTTTCCGTGTAGTGAAGCACATGTGTTTCATAACGTCAAGCATATGTGCTTCGTATGATCCCTTGTGTGTTTAGAAACTCATGTTTTTAGTGACTTTGTTTCGTGACCTGAAGCACATGTGCTTCGAAGTAATATGTTGTGTTTTAGTGAAGCACATGTGCTTCGATACATCAATACCACCACCACCCCCATTAGCACCAGCACCTTCACTGTCAGCCACCACCGCCGGCCGCCGGCCACCGGCGGCGGACGGCGAACGGCGGACGGCGGTGGCTGTAGGTGGGGGATTTGATCTTGACCATCTTGATCCAATGACTAGGATTTGTCCCTTGAGACTAGAGAAATCATTTGGACTCCTTAGAATACAACTCTAGCTTAACTAGTCCTCATTTAATCAATACAATTATTTAAATTAAATGATGAAATTATTAAAAATAATTAATAAATTCATGTTAATTATGAAGTAAAAAATTTAATAAGTTGCCGTGTTTACCGAGTTTCTAAACATTATTTTAAATCGATTGATTTAACTTAGCATACTTTTTGTTTCTATATTTCAACAAGGGTTTTAAACATTTCATTATTGTACTAGTTTGAGTGCTATTATAAGGCGTAATTTGCAACGAAAAATAAAGACAAATTAATAACGCGTAATTTAGCTTCACACTTTCAAGTTTCAGACGGTTTAAAGCAACTTTTCAATTCATTGGATATTTAGCAATTAGATGCAACCACATGACCCAAAATTAGATGGAACAAAAACAGTTTTACAAAAATTGACAACTTAAATAAACCTATCTAGCAATACGAGCTTGCTCAGCATACACTTGTTAGAATCATACATTAGACCTTGAAGTTGAAATTTAATATGTTTATATGTACCATTAACTTGATTGGTCAGATTCTCTATTATAATGAACTATTAAATTCACCATATAATACCTTGAATTTGAAAAAATAGTCAATTTAATTTCCTGACTTACTAATTTGGTTCTAAAATTCTACTAATTTCGATATATTTAGACGAACTTATTTTTTTAGTTTGTCAAAAGTTAAGTTAGGTAATCATATAAGAAAACATGATCAATTAGTCATAGTACTATATTTAAATGCACTTTAGATGTAGTTATATTTTATTGTTAATTGATTAAATTAGTAAAATTAAAAAAACTTACTAACTTAGGCTACTTAGTATGAGTCAATGGACCATATCAAAATTATTATCACATCATATGTCACATAATTAACCACATCACTTTGGATGAAATATCGAGACACCCACAGCAACAAATGCTGCTCATACCGACCGGCAAACAAAACAAGCCAAATTAGTTAAAAGATATTCGAGCCTCAATGTGTATTCCACCGTTCATAAAATGACGTGTTATTAAAAGAATAGATTATTATAATTAAAATTAAAGTATTAATTGTTAATAATATTTTAAAAATAAATAGACGTAAAATGCTGACCGGCAAAAACCAGCACGACCCGTTTTTATCTTTTTAACTAACTTGCCACATTAAGCAATTTTGTTATCTTTATATTCTTCAAAAAAGTGTAGTACGATAAGTGACAACCCCTTAGCTACGTCCACCTAGGGGTGGGACCTGACACAAAACTAAGTTGAGCCGGGCAAAAAAAAAAAAACAAATTAAAGTGGGTTAATGATGTTTAAAAATAAAAGTAAGGATAAATGAGTCATTTCACTTTGTTAAAGTAGATAGTTAGTGGGTGTGGGTCCCACTATTTTTTTGTCAAATAAGATAATTTTTCAAAGTGTGTCACTTATGTTGAATCACCTTAAAAATAAAAGTGTGTCGCTTATTTCGAATCGGATGAAATATTAGTTTTGAGTGAACTTAAAACTCTTTATTAAACAAATAGATTTTAGGTTGAATAATTTTGACTCACTAACTTACAAACATAAACCCAACCTGCCTAGTCGGGCTATGTTAGGAGTGATTATAAATATTTAAAAATGTGCTAATAATATACATAAAAAACCAACAAATTTACAATCCATCATGCGACATATAGACACATGTTACATATAATAGAAAATTTTGTTGTGTTTAAAGTCAGTGTATATATTTTTGTCATTGAGTCATTGATTTTGCTTCTTGAGTAAACGGATACAATAATGTCTATAAAAACACATGAATTAACAAGCTAAATATCATATATAAGTATAGTATAGTATTGTCTCCTACATATATATTGAACATACATTCGTTTGCATGTGTTATGTAAACTACTTGTTATGTAACTTTTATCGTTTCTTGATGGATCTTAATTGGCCGACAAGAAATCTATGAATGGCACCCCTTGATGTTCACTCGCTTCTTGCTCCACATCGACATCGTCTTTTCTTTGATGATCAATTACTTCGCTCTCATGGGACTCTGTATTTACAGGGAGAAAGTTGTAGAACTCCACAGATAGATCTCTTTTATCTAGAGCACAATAAAGATAAATGAACATTAATTTAATATATAGAGTATAAACAATGATAACATCTATAGTGTTAATGTATTTCGAACAAAATTTATTAGTTTAAAGAAAGGCTTTACAACTTTGATCCGTATACTTATAAATGAGTTAATCTAGATTATGTTAAATTTAAGTCAAACATATAATTTTTTTTAGATATTACGGAGGTTTAGTGAGCACCATGCCGAATTTCTCTACCATTTTCTTCTTTTTCACTTTGGCCAATATGAGTTTACCTGGTACTAGCAGCTTTATCGGGGAATTTCTCATCTTATAGTCCAAAAATCGAACCGAAACCGATAGAATCGAAACTGAAAACGATGAATTTTCAAAACATGAAACCGAACTGATAGCATGTTATCGTTTTTGGTTCGGTTCGGTTTCGGTCCGGTTCGGTTTTTTAGACCAAATGCTCATCCTTATCCGAAAAATGAACCGAAGCGAACCGAAAACGATAAATTTTCAAAATCAAAACCGAACCGATAACATATTGCGGTTCGGTTCGGTTTCGGTCAGTTTTCAGTTCGGTTTTTTCGGCCCAAATGCTCACCCCTAGTCTAATTTGATGGGTGAATGAGTCGAACTAACTAAAAAGCATCTAAAATGTATTTTTAATTGCTAAAACATACTAAATCATACTCCCTCCGTCCCATAAAAAAATTCTCATTTCTCCTCTAAATTTTGTCCCTAAAAAAAGTTCTCATTTCTCAAATGTAAGGGGCCCACTTAATAAAATAATATTATTACCAATGATTTCACCAATAAAACATTTTCTCTCTGCAATCTAACCTTATATATTAATCAAAAGTATTATCAAGGACCACACCAGTAAATATCTTCTAAAAGCTTGTGCACAAGAGAAATGAGAACTTTTTTTTGGGACGGATGGAGTATTATTCGAAATATATCCACTACAACAAAAGTGTGATTCAGTGACATGAGTATTAGTGGCACAATGAAAATTTTAAAATTTATGCGTAAAAAGCTATCTTTTGTTTTAACAACACTTTTTATAAAAAAAACATCTATGTCACGAAAAGGTAAAAATCTATTGTCTCACCTTTTGTGAGCCACTATATATAGATCTGTACTCATGGAACTTTTACTTACATTTGTTTATTCATACGTATATTGGTAAAAACTTGGACACTTTTGAATTTAAATGACACTTTTTCTAGGCCACTAAATGACAGTTTTCTAGTGGTTAATATTATATAATAATACCATTTACGTAATCACATTTGACGACACTCTAACGGATTAAAATATTATCGTTTAAAACAAAAAGTGTCAAACTCTTGGCTAACTTAACTCATTTTGACACTAAAAAATTCCCCATTTTTTCTCGTTATACCTAACCCGACCATTTCATCCCCTCTAGTTTCATGCAGGTTCTACCTTCATTCTTGAACTGATTAACCAAATTCTTGGAGAGTTGTAGATGTGATGCAAGATTTCTTGAAATCTCAAATGGGAAATTAGTAGTATTAATTGATTTTATAAATGTGTGATCAATTAGCGCCGTGGTGGTTCTTCGGGTGGACCTTTCTCTGACCTTTCGAGCCATAATCACGTGCCAATGGTTCTTAACCGCATTGTCAGTTCTACCCGGGAACAACTTTGCAATGTTAGCCCAACGGTTCCCAAATTCACGATGATACGCTAAAAGTCGTTCCTCTTCCTCATCCGTGAATGGACTTCGGTTAATCTTTGGATCAAGTTGGTTGAACCATCTTAATCTGCAACTTTTACCTTCATGAATACAATTAATCAATTGCACATTATGTTAAAAAAAATACATTAATATTTCCATGCAAGTATAATGAAGATTTTAATTATGACTAGTTATTATATATGATGATGTATATATCCTAGAATTATTATATATGATTATCCTAGAAAAAAGAGCAAAAATCATGCAACATATAATAAATGAATACTAATTCTCGGTTCCACGATACGAAAATCACAGATCGATAACGGTCATCTAACAAAATTAATACAAGTAATTAATTAAAGAATATCGTTCGATCGGTTAGAGTTTAATGTATATACATACGAGTTGACATTTTTGTATAGATTTGTAAGTATCTTTCATTATACATATTAATCGGTCAATGAATGAATATGAATATAAAATAGTAGTTAAAATCAACCTTAAGGTGTTGATCAATATGCATCAATCAATATTTATAATATAATTAAGTTACATAAAAACCCTAGGTTTATAAAATACTCCGTAGTTAATTAACGCCACAATTAACAGAACGATATCTCAGAGGAATTAACTAAGAATCAAACTTTAATAGATATGCTTCAATCACTAATGATCCATCTATTAGTCACACAATTCTAAATTACAGCTGATGATATATGAAATATTAATCGAACAAAACTCAGACCTGATCTGCCTTGAAGCTTGTCAGCTATGGCGTTCCAGTTGTGAGGTCCGTACTGTTGAACAAGTTGCCGGAGCTTTTGGTCCTCCGATGGTCTCCAATGACCACGACTGCACATGGCCGGTATAATATTATATATTCACCGGTACTGGTTGGATCACCGGCCGATCACCAGATATATGGAGCATAAAATATTGCTAGGAAATTAATAAATGTGTGATTTAAAGATGAAGAAATACGAGAGAGAAGTTAATTAATTAAGGTGTAATTGGAAGGTGAGAGGGATCGATGTATATATATAGGTGTGTGTGTATGTATAGGAGTTGGTTTCTGTTAAGAATATTTAGAGTGTACCAGAAACTGATGCAAACGTCTAGGCTAACTAAACTAGCAAATTTTCAATGCATGTTGGTACATCCATCCATCATACAATAACCATATACCATATTTTATGTATGTGTGTGTGTGTGTGTGAGAGAGAGAGAGAGAGAGAGAGAGAGAGAGAGAGAGAGAGAGAGAGAGAGAGAGAGAGAGAGAGAGAGAGAGAGAGATGGGGTAAGGTTGCTTGGTGGGATGAATTCCGTTCTCCTTTCAACGTCTTTCCAAGTTTCTAACCTACAACGTCTACTTATAAACAACCTTTCTCTGGTTAAATACATACATTATAGTAATTAAAATTAACAATAATAATGATAATAATAATAATTATTATTATTATAAGACTCTTGGTATTGGATAATAGTTATATCCACAATTTATTTTCACTTTAATGTTTAAGTTTATCTTGTTTATCCTACTAGTCTTGAAAGAAAGTACCGTCAGGCCGTAATTTAGGTAAACTACTGGATTAAACTTTTTTTTAACATTGTTGGGTTGTATAATATAATTAACACCAACTCGTGCACATATGTATGCTTCGTGAACACATACATACAGACACGCGTGCATACATATATATATACATATATGTGTCAGTGTACGTATGTATATATAGTTGTATACATATACTATTATACACGTTTTTTACTTACATATTATGTACATGCATGCACATACATATATAGTATGTATTCAATGATGTAGTGTAGGCGCTTAATTCTAGGCTCACTACAAGATATAACTCCACTATGGCGACGGCATTTAGTTCTGTAGTGACAATACGATAGTTCTGTTGTGACAATATGTCGTTACTATATGTTTGACCAAGATCTATTTTATTGGAAAATTAAAATTGGTTAATTGGTTTCATGAATATGCTACATTTTTTTTGAACGGCAATTGCATTACATGATACACATGAATAATTAAACAAACGTTTCATAGAGCAATTGGTAAATTAACATGCTTGCTTATGAGATAACTTACGAAAGTACTATATATATTTTCTATTTTCTAATTTTTTTTTTAACTCAAGAAAGTTTACAGTCACTTTCATTATTTCTAACTAATTAGGAAAGACAAAATTAGTTGGGATATAACTTTCTTTTTGTTTTTTATTTTTTGATAAATCTTATTACAATAATATTTTGCCTTTTACAACTTATAAGAGACCTCCAGTACTGTATAAAGTTATATGGAAAGCTTTTGAATACATAATTTTCAACTTGTTTGACAGTTGCTATGTAGCCATTTTTATTTCTTAAAAAACTCTATTTGGTCATATATTTGATCTTAAGAGAAAAATCTAAGGTGAAACTGAGTGCCGGTAGCGACTATGATTGCACTTGGTCACCAATAATACTAGCTTAAAAGGTCGATCGAGTGATCGTGTGCATGACCCGCCTAGTCGTGAATTAGTGATCATATATATATGGGTCAGTTACTCAGATGGTCATAAGCATTATTTCTAGCAAAAAGCTTAAGATTGTTGGTGAAATTAAGTCTGTATTCGCTAAAAGTATACTAATTTTAATAAATCTTAATAAGTCATGACCCAGGGAAAAAAAGTCTTTTGGAGGGAAAAAGTAAATCAAAGTATAATTGGGAATGCTTTTAGCGACGAATTGTTGTCGCAGTACATGACTCGGAAAATTTTCCTCCGGATAGAAAAGAATTAATAAGTAATGGTATTTTGTCCTACTATTTAGTCATACTTATAATCTTCCTATACTCATTAGATAAAGATATGTGTCAAAATCAAAGGATAATATTAAAATAGAGATTTAATGGATTACACATGTCATCCTATCAAATGAGTAGACTAGCTATGAGTAGGACCAAATAATACGACTAAATATATTTCTCAAAAAAGAAATGGAAATTACTTTAAGATAATGAACCATAAAGTTTGGACAAAAGTCAAAGTCAAGAAACATAAAACGACATTATCATGTGTCTTCGCATAAAACGATCGTCGCAAAAAATTGTATTCTTACTTTATGTAAATAGATACATACATGCATACACAAACATGTATATACACAAATACACATATATATAAAAATAATTAAGGAGAAATTAGAAAGAAAGAAAAATAGCGATGTGAGGTTGGTAATGTAGTTAGAATCCGTAAAGATCGATGTTAGTATTAGGTTTGGATCACCTTTCAAACCTAACTAACAGGTTAGACCTTAAACTCTCTCCTCGCATGCTTCCTTTCAAATATTTTGTTTCTATCTATTTTGGGTAACGTTAACTACGGAACATAATTTCTGACACAACTTAAAATGCAAGATATTGCATTTTTTGGGATAAAGGGAGTAGGTAAAGCTATTTCACTTTCGTTGTTTGAAAAAAATAAAACAACGTTTTCTTGCTTACTAAAAATCTCAATTCAAAATAGATGTATTCATAACATTCATTATGTCATATTTGTGACATTGAGTTTGGTTAATAAGTTTTATTCACCTTGCCAAAAATTTTAAGTTTAATTCGGTCCATATCGAAAACCGACATGAGTGAATTCAGAACCCGAATCCACGTTTTTCTAACTTGTAGTTGAAGTGGCATCGGAACGGGTAAGACAAGTTGAATAACATGTTCTTTTAGTATATCACCAATGTTGAATACTCCTTCCGTCCCACAAAAAACTTACCATTTGACTTTTACACAAGTTTTTAGGTGATAGTTAGTGGTGAAGTTATTGATAATACTTTTAATTAAAATATAAGGTTGGATTGGAGAGAGAAAAATAGTTAGTGGATATTAGTGGTGGGGTCTTTAGTAATAATAGTTTTTTATTGTGTGGAGCCCATCAAATATGGAAAATGAGAAGTTTTTCGTGGGACAAAAATTTAGAGTGAAATGGAAAGTTTTTTTATGGGACGGAGAGAATACTTTTTAAGACTCTGTCAATAGATATAGATTCGTACGTACACATAGTTTTTTTAATGATTGCGTAATATATAGAAAAGAATCTAGTAAGAAGCTAGGTTACTACACTACTTGAGTCGATTAAACTTAACATTTTTTCCTCTTTTATATAACAAAACAAAAGAAAAAAAAATTGAAATCATAGGCCAAAGTATCTTTCTTATGATTTTTTAAATGAAATGTCATCTTGTTTCTGAAACACCATAACGTTCAAAAATTGGAGAGAGTTATGACTCTGAAGTGGTTCATGTGTCGTGTCGATACATAGTTATAAAACTTTCACATGTGTACATGAATTAACCATGTGGTGATGGCTTAGCGGAAACAGTCCCCGAATACATTCCTAGAGTTCACGAGTTCGATCTCATCCTGATAAACATTTATTTACCAGATGCTTAGGGGAAGATTCAAAAATAATCACGACAATGATTAGGTTGCGTAAATCACAAGCATATTATGAAAATACCCTTAAAAAGCATGTATACATGAAGCACTCGAATACTCCCTCCGTCCCACAAAAAACCTGTCATTTGGCTTTTGCACAAGTTTTTAGGTGATAGTTAGTGGTGGGGTCATTGATAATACTTTTGATTAAAATATAAGGTTGAATTGGAGAGAGAAAGATAGTTAGCGGATATTAGTGGTGGGGTTTTAGTAATAATAGTTTTTTATTGTATGGAGCCCATCAAATATGGGAAATGAGAAGTTTTTTGTGGGACGGAGGGAGTACATTCAAAGCATATATTTGTGTTTTATAGAATAAGGATCAAGAAAAAAGCTTCCTTATTTGAAGAAGTTAAAAAAGCAATGCATTTTCGTAAAATATACATAAATGTATACATACACGTACATATCAACCTCTATATATGAGGCCTAATTTTGAATTCAATTTGTCAACTTGTCATTTTAATACAATCTCATTGGTGGACAATGATGACATGTAATGGCCTCAAAATGTCACATGTCATCTAATTCAAAATCAGCTGCCAGATTTGAAAAAACGAATTTGTAGTCAAATTCTGTTTCCCCCTTTACATTCGGAATTTTTATTATAAACATTGAACAAATATTCCAATTTTAAATGAGAATTCCATTAATATCAAAACCAAAATTTATTTTAAAAGATTTCTGCATTAATCCTAATGTTCAGAATTGTCGAATAATCATCATCTTCGAGATTTATGTTGCCCCTAAAATTCAAAGCCCTAGATCACAATAATAAACATTTAAATATTTTAAAATAAGAAGGTAAATACATTAAAAAATTTCACAATAGTAACCGTATTAAAAAACGAGTATTTATCATGTCATATAACACATCCATCAATTTACAAAAAAAATTATTTATATACCTATATTTACCATACATAAATATTTTTAACGTTTTATAAATGATCAACATAATTTGAAAACTATAATAAAATACATAAATGTAGTAAATATTAAATTGAAATAAAATTAATAAATGAATTAAAAGTTATGAATATGTTTTAGTAACTTTAAATATTTTCAAATCACATAAACATGAACCCTTCCACTATGATTCATAAAAAGTAAACATCTTCATATATTATAACTTCTTTTAGTTGTATTTTACGGCTACAATTATCTCCTTTTACAATTGTTATTACTTTCCTAATATAAAATGTTCCTATAAGTAAACTAGAGATCGGGTAAAACAATGTTTTTAATTAAAAAATAAAAATAGTGTTGGTGCTTACTGTAACACCGCACATAAATTATGGAACGCGAATTCAAGTATTACGAATGAGATCCAATATAATCGAAGGTAAAATCATATCTGGTGGCAAAGTTGGTACAATTTACGTTATCTCTCGCATGGTTATTAGTCCTTCCGATAATAAGATGCCTTTCAAATTGAACCGAAGATAAGTTCCTTTTCAAGTCTGCTTCACTATGACTATTAATAAAAACCAAGGTCAGACGTTGTCGCAAGTTGGTTTGTTTCTTCAAAAACCAGTATTCTCACATGGTCAACTGTATCTCGTTGTCTCAAGAGTTAAGAGCAAGAAATGATTGAAGGTTATTTGTTGCGACAAAGATGAGAGTTACATTAACTCAACAACAAATGTCGAATACAAAGAAGTTTTATTTCGTTTATAAATTTTCTATACATTTTATTCATGTATAAAAATTAACGCTTATTATCATTTCAATAATGTATTACTATATGGTTTCAACAGTTTTTTTTTTGTTATTCTCCTACGTATTTTTCGAAGCACGCCCGCCCATTCAGGCGGGCTATGTAGCTAGTATGTATATATACATACTAGCTTCAAAGCCCGCCCGAATGGGCGGGCATGCTTCGAAAGAGATATAGTAAAATAACAAAATAGTGATATTGTTGAAATAACATAAGAATCAGTCATGATATAGGGTAAACTACATGAAATAGGTTCAAATAAAACTTTAAATTTGAATTACTTACAAAGCAGATGATATCATGTTTCATTATGGATCTACTTCTCGCTCGAATGGTAATTCTTTGTGACCAATGCTTAAAAATTGTAATTTAATTAACTAAATTTAATAAAATCAAAACTTAATAACTGTATTATATTCAGATTTGACTAAAAAGTCAAACTTTAATAGAAGATTTAAAAAAAAAACTAAACTAATTAACTGTCTGCACAACGATTTGCCTTTATTGGCCAAATTAGACACATATAAATGAGAAGTCAAATTGGGACTTTAATATGGAAAAAGTTACCAGGGTTATTTGTTTTGATGATCCCAAATTTAGCAATAGGAGACTTTGAGAGATGAATTGAATAATGCAACATGGATGATGATGCGACCTAAGAACTACGACTGTATCATCATCTTCGAGTAGATTCTTAAGGTCTTTCTGATACGGGATCCATGAATCAAATGACAATGCAGTTCACTACAAAGTCAACACATAATTCCAAATTTCAACTCGTTTAATTACTCAAACTTTTTAATTTGATAAACATCAGTAATGAAATCTTCGCGTTACCACAATTTTATATCAATGGAAAAAAAACCCCAACAAAACTATAAACTAAAGATTTAGTTTGACTTTTCAGTCAAATATACAATTGACATGGATTCTTTGGTCAAATTCCAACACATCGATTTTTCGACTTCACTATTTGTTGTTAACTTGAGAATGAGAAGCATTACCAGATATGCTGCAAAATATGACACATTCAATTAGTCAGTAAGTCAATTGCTTGCAAAATAGGTCAAGATTTACTCAATAAGTCAATTACTCAATAAGTCAATTACTCAATTAGTCAAGATTTACAGATAACGTAAGCAGATGACTTAGTATTTTTTGCAAAATATGTTGCATTAACAATAATTTTGCTAACCAAATCTCTGGACATTACATGTTTTGATTATAATTTGAATAAAATAGTCAAAGCTACCTAAATGCAAAATCAAAAGAAAATTAAAAGCAAAATCAAATCATGATATAGTGTTCCTTCGCTTCAAAAATTTAATAAAAATTAAATAAAATCAAAAAAGTTGCAAATAGTAGCAAAACAGATCAGGTAAGTCCTTGAGAATTTTCTATTCATCTTAAATCTTTTTAGCCCACTTTCCTGTTGGCTGCAAAATTAGAGCATGTAAATGGATCAAGGGTAGCAATGGGCAATTTTGACCCGTTAACATATAAATGGGTTGTGTTATGTATCAAAATAGTCAATCAAATAAACAGCTTTAGCTAAAAGGGTGATGGTCAAATGGATTGAACGGTCAAACGGGTTGCAAGTCGTCCAAAGACTATTTTTAATGCATTCAACCTCCTAAACTGTTACATTCAAAGATTTAAGATTGTTATCATAACCATGATTAACACATTCATTATTTAAAGAATTAATTTTAAGTAGAGTAAAAAGTGTTTGAACCGGAGACAACCCGACCCATTTCATCCGGCAAAAAAATGACCCATTTTGACCCGTTTCTCGACCAACTCGCCTTGCCATCTTAAAATCCAACCCTAAACAAACTCGGTTAAAACAACAGTTACCTGCATTGTTCCTGAACTTGATGGTAAATAATGATGATCTGAGAAATTCTCAACAATATCAAACTTCGTAAAATTTATATACTTCCTCACAACATCATCATCATTTGGAATCTTTCCAGCAGGAACACTTGAACTAAAATTATTTAAAATTTAAACATCTGCTTGAAGAGTATGAAATATTGACATTTTTAAGTTCTAAAGGTCCCGAAACCGATTCTACTCCAAACCCGGTTCTCAAGGTTCATCAAGATTCAGTTCATGATCAATTATTCCAAAACATTTCGCTGCAGCTACTCAAACTCTTGCAAATGTAGGCATACTTGGTGCAGATTGACCTGAAGCACTGAAAATAATACACACATTCAATCTTTTAGAGTTGTTAATTGCACTTTGTGGTGAAGATCTATTATTTCCCCTGTTTATATTGAAGTCAATATGTTCAGTAAATACAAATAAGCACAAATCCATATAAATCAACAACTATGCCCCATTTTATGAGGCTATTTGTAGCCTTTTCTACTAATCATACTCCTTCAATATAAACTCATCACCAAGGAGTGCTTTATAAAATTACCATAATTTATGGAAAATAAAGTTACATTTTTCAGATACTTTAATAAACATTCCTAATTATATTCATTAATATATCACAAATAATTCACAAAATTAGCAATTTTACAAAAGTAACAGATCACAAATAATAATCGTTAACAATGCAAACAATCATCAATAACTAAAATTAAATTAGCAATCCCTAAAATTGAATAAACTTAAAATCCATAACCTGAATTAGCAATTCCCTTAAAAGAATTATGCAATTTTAATTTGCCATATACAGTAGATTACCTTGCGGATGAACATGAAACTCCAACTAAGCAAACAAACCTCCACATTTTGCATAAACATATGCATAGGTGGCAGAGCTAGTGTGGATACATATTTATACAAAGCACCCATATCTACATAAACTTAATCTTTATTTTTTAATCTAATAAACATCAAGAGATGGATCATATAAAAGTTAGGACATACACATAAAAATGTTAATCTATAAAACTCAAACCTTATAAAATTTGACTTTAAAAGTCAACTGTCAAAGGATTATAAGATTTACTTTTCAATTTACAATTCTTTAAAAATGAGCTTGAATTACAATTAGCAGATTCAAATTTATTGGTACATATTTATTAGGGTCATTGTGTACAAAGTCAATTATTTATTGCATAGTTCAACTGTCAAACTTTGTCTAGGTATTTAGATTTCCTAATCACATATATACATCAAACTCAGATGCAGCGTTTTATATAATCAAAATTATGATCGAATATATAAATGTAATATAATCACCATATATCTAATTATAACAGATATATAATCACCATATATAAAATCAAATACTTCAAGCAACGAAGTTTCTAATAATCACAAATTCACAATCATATGCATATATATATAATCACAATTTTGAGCATTTAAAATAAGCCCTAATTTCAATTTAGCAGCCGAACTAACAAAATCAGAACAAATCATTGACTGTATGTATACGTTTTGAAATATCATAACGCATAAATCTCATATAGATTATATATAGGTAACACTTATATAGGATTCCATAAAACAATCGATAAAAAGGTTTAAATCCGATTCTATGCTCAAAATCGCTATCATAATAATCGATCTCAATAAATTTGAATCTGCTAATTGTAATTCAAGTTCATTTTTAAAGAATTGTAAATTGAAAATTACCCGAGTTATTGATATCACTTCCAATTAACTGAATCGATGCCATATGCATGCCGCTTTCTGAGTTACACGAGCAGTTTAGGAATTTTTTTATGGTGCAAAATTTTTGCAATCGGCTGTTGTGCGTTAAATTTTAGGGTTCCTCTCAAATTGGCGTAGAAGGAAAACAATTTGAAGACGGTGGTTATGTTCATATCTGATTCAAGGCTGAATACGATGGAGTCAGACATAGAGATCAAAGCTAGAAGAAGACGGCTGGTATAAAACATTGGAGAAAGAAACCCTAATTGTTATGAGCGGGAAAATGAAACTACGGCATGGTGCAAAATTTTTGCAATCGACAGGTTTGTAGAGTCAAAGTGGATGGATGTTGCCCAATCGTAGAATTACACCTGGCATTCTCAACGAATGGGATAGCTCCAAACTGCTTAGTTGGCAAATGTAAATCAAATGTAGACTCGTATATAGGAGAAGATATATTCATACCATAGATATACATATGTTCATATTTTATACCGTATATATGTATATATATACACATATATATACGGTATGCATATGCATTTTCGTAAATGAAAATGCAAGTTCCTATTGAAAATGGAAGTTACAACTGAAAATGCAAGTTACGTAAAATGCATGTGTATATATATGTGTATATATACATATATATCGGGCATGAATATGTACATATATATATCTATGGTATGAATATATATATATATATATATATATATATATATATATATATATACATATATATATGTATATATATACATATATGTATGTATATGTATACATATATGTATATTTTACGAAAATGCATTGCTTCTTCAACTTCTTCAAATAAGGACCTTTTTCTATTGATCCATACCCGTGTTTTATAAGTAACTATTGCAACTTAAAAAAAAATAAAATCAAATAATCGGTTGATTAAATCTGTAATAGTAAAGAATTTTTATATATGTCAAATTTCGGATACCGTATCCGAATATTGTTTTCAAGAATTTTGGATATGCGCTATCCGATATACGAAAAATTATCCGAAATATATAAGAATATTCAAAAAAACATCCGAAATATCTAAAAAATACTCGAAATATCCAAAAAAAAAAATATTTGAATATATTGTTTTTTCGGATACTGGATATTCGGATTTCGAATGTCCGAAATCTAGGTATTTGAATTTCAGATATCTGAAATTCGGTTATTTGAAAATCCAGATATCCAATTTCGAACACCCTTGTTTATTACTCCCTCCGCCCCACAAAAAACTTCCCATTTGGCTTTGACACAAGTTTTTAGGTGATAATTAGTGGTGGGACCATTGATAATACTTTTGATTAAAATATAAGGTTGGATTGGAGAGAGAAAGATAGTTAATGGATATTAGTGGTGTGATCTTTAGTAATAATAGTTTTTTATTGTGTGGAGCCCATCAAATTTGGGAAATGGGAAGTTTTTTGTAGGAAAAAAATTTAGAGTGAAATGAGAAGTTTTTTGTGGGACGGAGGGAGTATATCCCAAGTCGGTCTTCCTCAGATGTCCCCTTGTACAAGATGGTGTAAGTTTATTTCTCGGAAAGTTAATGTTTTCATATGGTGTTGTATTGGATCGGTTGTCACATCGAATGAACTTATCATTGCGAGGTTTGGGTATTCATACAATTATGTGCACGGTTTGTAATAATTAAGAACATAGAGTCAGTTGACCATGTTTTTTATTCATGTGTCACAACTTCGAATACTTGGAGTTTAATTCATATTTGAAGTGTTTTGAAGATTCCGGTCTTTAAATCGAGTGGGGATTGGATTAATTGGTTACAATATTGGCATGCTTTTAAGGAGTTAAAAGATCGAGCTAATGTTATTTTGGCTATGGGTGTTACCGTGTTATCGAATCATTGCACGAGAAAGAATGACATTTTTTATAACATTCGTCTTTATTCATTTTATTGGTTTAAATATAGAGGTTATAAGTTTAGTAATTAAAATGATTAGTTAAAATCTCATTTATATGACTTTATCCATTTTAAATTATTTATGTTTTCAAAATAAGCAGATTATTTGCAAATCGCAATTACAAACACCCCTAAAACTTATTATAACAAAAACAATTAGTAATCATAAGCTTAAAAAACAATGATTAACATTTTACATACAGATAACAGTATTTTATAAAAATATGATTGAAGAAAACATTATTTTAAATATGTTACATAAGTCAACTAATTAAAAAATTACCAATCGACTAACATTTACACCCCTAATTTTATATGATTTTTTTTAATAGCACAAATTTTATTTTTTTCAAAGAAAACATTAAGAAATTTATTGACTTATTGAAATTTGTAAATTGACTCTTTTTAACTCACCGGAATGTTTTATATTACGAGGACTCTCTACCCGACATTTTTACCAAGCTGAGAAGAAATCAATCGATCGGAAAGATGCGAAGTAGTCGGAAGCCACCGAGCGCCGGTCACTTGATAATATTCCTACTCTCCTCTCTCCTCCTTTCCACCACCGTAATCGCCCGGCCCTTCGTCCTCGTTCTCTCTCAGGACGATCTCAAAGACGGTCCCGTCGATGACTCTCTCGATGATCCAAATTCCGTCGCCGATTGGGACGAATTCGGCGAATCGGACGACAGGTCCGACGACGATCTTGATCCTGGATCCTGGCGTCCGATATTTGAGCCGGATGAATCCAATTCCACCACGGAGGTCGTAATTAACCCTCAGTTAGAGGAGTATTACTCGAGCGTCAGGAAAATGGTCGCTGCCGTGAGCGACGGAGGTAGGTCGATGGAGGATGTTGCGTCGGAGATTGAAGCCACCGCCGCGACCGGTAATCCTCACGCGCAGTCGTTGTTAGGGTTTTTGTATAATATGGGGATGGCTAAGGAGCGCAATGGTGCCAAAGCTTTTATGTATCATCATTTTGCAGCTGATTCCGGCAATACTCAATCTAAATTAGCACTCGCTTATACGTATTCTCGTCAAGAGGTAAGCTGTCAATTTAACACAAACAAACAGTATCTCTGTTTTGTGTATATATATCTCTGTAAGTGAACTGAAATTGTAGACCTTTTATTAGTGATTCATCTGCTTATTGTGCATATTTCTTATGTAAACATGTCATAATCCTTTTGTAAATATGTGGATTCTGAGGAATATGTGCTTCAATTTCCTATGCTTGGATGAACAACTGAGTTCTGTTTCATGTGTATATATCCATCTGTATAGAATCTAATGGTGAACTAGAATTATTGACCTTTGATTAGTGAATTAGCTGCTTACTGTACATATTTTATGTATAAACATCTGATAATTCTCTTGCAAATATGTGGATTCTGAGAATTATGCTCCAATATTCTTCATTTGGATGAATGATTAAACCCACTTATTGCAGCTACACGAAAAAGCAGTGATATTATATGCAGAACTAGCTGAAGCAGCTGTCAACAGTTTCTTGATCTCAAAAGATTCCCCAGTGATTGAACCAGTAAGAATCCACAACGGAGCAGAAGAGAACAAAGAAGCTTTAAGGAAATCACGAGGTGAAGAAGATGAAGATTTCCAGATTCTAGAATACCAAGCACAAAAGGGAAATTCTGTAGCAATGTATAAAATTGGAATATTTTATTATTTTGGATTAAGAGGAGTTAGACGTGATCATGCTAAAGCATTATCATGGTTTTCAAAAGCTGTTGAAAAAGGTGAACCGAGATCTATGGAGCTTTTGGGAGAGATTTATGCACGAGGAGCTGGAGTTAAGAGAAATTACACAAAATCCCTTGAATGGTTAACCCTAGCATCCAAACAGCAACTTTATTCGGCTTATAATGGGATGGGATATTTATATGTTAAGGGTTATGGAGTTGAACAGAAGAATTACACTAAAGTAAGTTTGCTGAAACTTATGATCAATTTGTGCATTGTTTTTACTTTCAAGTGTACATAAAGTTTGGGTGGTTATTATGGTTTGTGGTTCAAATTCCAAAAATTCAAGAGAACTACAACTTAAATTATCTTTTTTTTTATCTCCATAACTTTTAGTATTAAATTTAATTAAAAGATAATATCATCAACAATTCTAATGTTCTTGAACTAGGATGAAAATCACATGAAGTACCTGTGCTTTCATTCTGTAGGAGAATCACAAATACATATTTTGCACTTTGCAGCATTAGCGTATATATGCTACTAATTTTCCTCTTTCTTTTACTTTTTATATTCTATAATATATTTTATTAACATAATATCTAGGGCAAATGTCATAAAATGATAAATAGCAACATTCTATAGGCGGCTATCCAATTTGGTCATTTATAACTTTTTAATGGTCAGTTTTGGTACCTACAAGCTTATAGCCGGGATATTTCAATTAAAAGAAGTTTTTTTTTTTACTATATGTGGTTATTATTATTACATTTTTCAATGCTGTAATCATCTAAATAGACCGTATAATTACCAAAACGGACCATTAGTATTGCTATTTGATGACATATGCCCTAATATCTAAGTGTGATTATTCAGGCTAAAGAATACTTTGAGAAGGCTGCTGATAATGAGGAAGCTGGTGGTCATTATAACTTAGGTGTAATGTATCTGAAAGGAATTGGTGTGAAAAAAGATGTAAAATTAGCTTGCAAGTATTTCATAGTAGCAGCAAATGCTGGTCAACCAAAAGCATTTTATCAGTTGGCAAAGATGTTTCACACTGGTATTGGACTAAAAAAGAATCTTCCAATGGTATGTATGTATTTCTGTATATATATTATATTTAAAAAATAATAATTTATATGTTGTCCTCATTTTTTTTGAAAAAATGTTAATTACAGGCAACATCATTATACAAACTAGTAGCAGAACGGGGCCCATGGAGTTCGTTATCCAGATGGGCATTGGAATCATACTTAAAAGGTGAAATTGGGAAAGCTTTTTTATTATATTCAAGAATGGCAGAATTAGGGTATGAGGTGGCACAGAGTAATGCAGCATGGATTCTTGATAAATATGGTGACATCAGCATGTGTATGGGTGAATTAGGGTTATGTACAGATGCTGAAAGACATCAACGGGCCCATTCTTTATGGTGGCAAGCTTCTGAACAGGGGAATGAACATGCTGCTTTGTTAATTGGGGATGCATATTATTATGGTCGGGTATGTTTTTATTTTTTAAATTCTTTTTTTTTTTTTGTGTCAATTATCATTGTGAAGATTCTTTTGTTAATTACCATGTGTTGAATTTAGAAGATAATCATTGAAGTTTTATTATTAATATTATCTTGTTCTCTAGATAATTATTAGTAGTAGTTTGATGATTAAATAAGGGCAGATGTCATAAATTAGCGACATTGTTTAGCTTATGGTCCGTTTTGTTAATTAAAATTTTTTAAGGCCCGTTTTGTAATTACAGTTTTTGGCTGTCCCATTTTGTTAAAAAAAAACAATCTTTTTCCCCTCCCTATCTAGTAACGTGGTTATTTTTATTTTTTTTTACCTTTTTTAATGCTATAATTACCAAAATGGGCCAGGTAAAAATTGCCTTTAATCTTAAATAATCCAAATTTAACATTATTCAATCACAACGATGATTTTAATGTTTTAACATGTATTATTATTCGGCTATTTATAATAGGGTACAGAAAGAGATTATGATCGTGCAGCAGATGCTTATATGCATGCAAAATCCCAATCAAATCCTCAAGCAATGTTTAATTTAGGGTACATGCATGAACACGGGCAAGGGCTACCCTTGGATCTTCATCTTGCTAAACGTTATTATGATCAAGCCCTAGAAATTGATTCTGCTGCAAAATTGCCCGTTATGCTTGCCCTTGCCAGCTTGTGGCTCAGAAGAAATTATGCCAACAGTTATCTCGTCAGTTTCTCTTACCTTCATTATATTATTATTATTATTTTATATATATACTTTTTTATGATAGTTCGGGGGCCAAGTTAAGGGTATTAAAATGCATTTTGGCATTTTTATATTCGTTTGCACATTAGTAATTTATTCAATCCATTCATAAGTAAATGGGGGTCGAATTTTAGTACTTGATGGTAGAAACTTGAGTATTGTTGCTAAATCATCCTTATAATTTACGTATTATTATTATTATGTATTTGTTATGATAATATTTGTAATTTGTTACAGGTGGAATTAATTGATTCACTGCCCGGTTTTTACCCAAAAGCAGATGAATGGATAAAAACGGTTATAATGGAAGAAGGAAACGCAACAATTCTGACTCTTTTTGTGTGCCTATTTACTGTGCTTTACTTACGTGAACGACAACGTCGGCAAGCGGCTGCTGCTGCAGGATTAGCTCCTCCCCCTCAACCTAATGACAACATTAATAATAATTAATATTAAGGTATTAATTCTAAAAAAATTTAAAATAGAAAAGATTCCATGTTTTTTTTTTTCTTCATGAGATGGTTTGATGATAGCAAGTAAAGTGCATGACACGCATAGAATTAAGCGAGTTAACATACATGGTATTATATCATTGTTTTAGACTGTAAATGTATTGATTTTTATTTAGATTATTTTGAGGCTTAGAATATCTATATACTCATGACACCACACAATTTCATTTACTTATTTTTTTTCATTACATTTTTGCCAGATGTTTTTCGGTAAGCAGTCTCTCTAGTCCCGGCTAGAGATATAAGTGTCTACATCTCAACTCCTCATACCTTGACTTTAACGGAATTGGGTATCCGTTGTGAGGCTTAAAGTCTATAATTCATGTTATTTTTTCACTAATACAACAACGATACATAATCTCTTCAAAGGAGGGATATGAGAATGTAAGTTGTAGACAGTCATATCATATTAATGTTTCACTAATATGGTATCTATACCGGATGTCTTACTAATCTCTAGGATCATACAAGGTGCTCAATATCTTAACCTATATATGAGGCATAGGTTTGATCTAATTTTGCCAACTATCAATTTCGAGCTCTCTGATTCGTCCACAATGCCATGTGTAATTCTGCCATTGGTCATCTGTTTCAAAGGATTGAATTTACATCCCAATATTTAAATGCCGTGAGGAATTCCTATCTAATATGTTCAATAATATCAAAATTTTCGGAATATTTCGAAAACTATTTTGGAATTTGAATTTCGGAGAAATTATGGATACTATATTCCATACTTATAACCAATAAAATTTAAGAAACTTTATAGGAATATATCGTATTTAAATCTATCGCTGTATACACGTTTTACATACAATCATAACAGCTTCGTATTGCAAGAGAATTCGCAGAACAACTTAGGTGATAAGGTAATACTTTGTGCGTGATTTGTTTCATTTAGTTAGTAATATGTTTAACATTGTGTTAACTTTCTTCTCCATATTCTTTACAACCAGCATACGCTAATCTTCATAGGTGATAAGGTAATTAGCCTTAATCCTGTAATGTTTTACATATAAAACTACAGTTTTTCAAACTATATACTGGTTAAATATGCAATTCTCATATACCCTTAAATATATGCGTTCGAGTCATTCCTTCTTATATTATGTGTTTGAGTCATTCCTATGATATTACCATTGAAAAATACATCTTTTCAAATCTATAAATATCTTTTGCCATAACATAATTTACAGTAAGTTCTTAATTGTTGTTAAGTTATTCATTAACAAATTGTTCCAACGTAAATATTGTTTTAAAATTAAATGCATCACAGGTTTCATAACTAAAAAAATTGATACGATTTTAGAATTTATATGCATCACAGGGTTAAAATTCGATTGGGTTTTAGAAAGTTGAACTAAAATGAGTTATACATGATTTACTACGATGAATGTTGTTTATATTAATTTTAATAATTTGTTAATCTCAATTTATTATTTTTTTAAATAATTTATTACGTTTATTTCTAGAATTATTTTTGCAATATTAGTGTTTGTTCTTTTTGATCCATTTCCCTTTTTCTCTCTCTATTTTCACACATAACACACACTGTCACGATTGCTCTTTCAAGCTGATGGAGTAACATAAAGGGCCATTTAATACTTAATTTAATTGAAAAATATTAATATTAATATAGTGGTAATGTGTGCTAAATTGGTCATACCTTAGATTACTTATACCTGGTGGAAAGAACCATTGTAAATCTTATTATCATATTTTTTATATACACTTGGTCAATTAATTTGTTTATTATTATTTTTCTACATATATTATACATCTACCTCTATATATGAGGCCTAATTTTGAATTAAATTTGCCAACATGCCCATTTCAACAGTGGTTGTAATTGATGACATGTAATGTTCAAAAATGCCACATATCAAAGTCCTACCCAAAACATGAGAATCAACAAGAAGCCGGATATTTTCAAAATTTCCACTAATTTCGGAATTTTTTAAAAATTCAGTTGATTGACTATTTCCACTACACGATCCTTTAATTTTATTCTTTGAAAGAAAGTTACCATTAATATGTAAAACATACCATGTTGGATATGTAGCAGAATATAGTTACCATTTTTCTATGTGATTTCAGGAATTTAATGTTCTACCAAAACTCTAAGTAGCATTTGACTCAGTCAACATGTAAACAGATTTTGAGGAATGATTTTACCAATTTCGAATTCAATTTGAATTTATATGATTTCCTTCCAATCTTGAGAGATGAATGATTTTAGCAATTATTTACGGAACATATTATGAGGTAACTTTTTTCTTTTTCTTTTCTATTTAAAGTCTATCGTTATACATTATTCAATATGTAAATTGTAGTATACCTTGCAAGTTCATTCCACCTTAAGGAGCCTCCAGCAGCCTCAATCAGCGAAAAAATGCCTTCTAACAGGTATTATTTCAAGCAGTCTTCTCTTCTCTTTTTAACAGCAGGCTCATCAAGCACCCTTCCGTGCTGTTTATTGTAATACTTACTGTATACTAAAACATTATTAATATAAAAACACTGTAATAACATTAAAGCATCATCATCATCACTTTATATGTATGAATGTATTACTGAACTATTTTGACTGTGAAACTTCTTATAATTTTTATTTCTTTTTTAATACCTAATTTTGATTGTATTACAATCACCTGTTTTGACTGTAAAACTATTTTGACAGTCAACAATAGAACGTTTTTTATTTTATGTTCAAATTTACTTTTAATGTCAAAGAATTTTATTTTAAAATTACAGTCAAATTGTTTTGGCATCAAAATTCTAATTGTTTCGATTTGAACAGTTTAAGCTAATTAGAATTTTTTGACGAGTATATGTCGTTATGTATTTCTTTCATAAAAAATTCTAAATAATATTGATATCCTATTGTGGTATCCAAGTCAATAAATTAAACCTTTTTGTATTTCATTAATAGTCAAAACAAATTCTTATTAAATCCATAAAACACATCACTGCTTTTTTTTTCTCGAGATATTTTTCCTTTTTTTGATTATTTTTAAGTTTAGGGTTATTTGTAGAACCAAACCTAATCCAAATACAAATTGTTTGTTGCTTACCGTCGATTTTATGACCAATTTAAGGTTGTTTGACTTTTTAGAAAGTCAAAACAATTTTTGAAACAACCCTTTGGGCTTAGATTTGGGCTTTTTGTCCAATTTTAACCAAATTTGACTTTTTAGAAAGACAAAACAATTTTTCAAAATTTTTTACTGATTTTTGAATTTCTTTTTATTATTTTTCACCTTTTTTGGTTATTTTTTTAGGAGTTATAAGTAGCTAAGCATAGCACTAAAAAGTCCAAAAGATGCACACCTTATCATGTTTTTTTCAGATTTGACTTTTTAGAAAGTCATAAGTCATAACAGCCCACATTTTGCTTATTTCTGTTTAAGATTACTATTCATTTTACGGGAACTGCAAGATTACTATTACCACATAAATTTAGTTATGATTTGTGGGCTGGATAAGTGAAATTCATAGCGAATGACATCTTCTATGTCAATATAATTTCAGAAATAGATGCATTTCATTCTTACCCTAACTTATGTAGTATTTTAATATGTTAATTTATAAGGATCGTGTTTATCTTTACAAAAAACCGCCGTGAAGCGTGGGCACTTATTCTGCGTATAAACAATTAAACTACTTGGGCCAGCTTATTAATTTTGTTAAATACTTCATTTAGTTTTGTTTATATAATACATATTTGTATTTTTTTTTTTTGTAATCATTACGTTTTTATTAAAAAAAAATTGTATAAATATTATTAACATTGAGCGTAATAATCGACAATCCATCGCTGTCTCACGAGTTAAGAGCAAGAAAGAGTTGAAGATTATTTGTTGCAACAAAGATGACAATTACACTAACTCAACAACAAATGTCGTTTACAAAGAAGTTTTATGACGTCTCTTAATTTCCTATACTATTTATTTATGGATCAAAATAAGTTTATCATCATTTCAATCATGGATTACTATGTTCTATTAACAGTATTTTGTTTGTTATGTTCCTATTTATTTCTCGAAGCTTGCCCGCCCATTCGGGCAGGCTATGAAGCTAGTATGTATATATATGAACCGGGCAACCTATCATTTGGGTCTTTTTAAACTCTGTTTTTGAAATATATTAGTTGAAAGTAACTATCATTTCTCAACCATAAAATTTCATTATAGGTTATCATCATCCATGTGAGTATCTTAATGGATCTTCTAAAGTTTACGAGGTTAATTCCTTCTTTTGATAAAAATTACCAAATGGTCAAGTAAAAGTTCGAAAACAACTATGACAACTGTTAGGTAATGTACATCACATATAAAGTTCGGCTAGCTCGAGGAACTTGTTACAAACATGAATATCTTTTAAAGAGAAGTATTCAATTATGATAATATATTGTAGATGAGTTATGATTGAAGCAACAACTTTGTTATTCACCCATGCCATTCACATCAAGCTAATCCCTTTGATGGCCTTTATGTAAAGTCTTGATCTCAGGCAAAATCTTGATATATCTCGTATGTGTTAATCTACATCAACTTTCTCCCCTTAATTTATGTTTTAAGGTGAAAAATAATGTTTTAGTTTATGCATATCTATTAAAAATGGATAAGGGCAATTATATATATATATTCAATTATACGAGAACTTTTGCTATATTACATACCGTACTATGCATGTGCAATTGGACGATGAGCTAAAATTAATTTTCGGTCCGGTCCAAAACTGAAAAAAGTTAAAACCACCAAGTTCTAAATGACGCTATCGATCTAGTCCTCAGTCCAATCCAAGACGTTACAGTGCACATGCCTACACTGTACTATTAAAGTTTCGTCATGTTACAATCATACAACAAACTTTAAAAACATACCTTTTGATGTAATAACATCCATTTTAAATTTTTTTTAATGTAACCAACTTATATCATTTTATTTTATTTTTACTATTTTGTATGTAATTTTTATAGCCCAGTAAATATAATAGCAACGCATATAGAGTTAAATACATGATATTGACGTTTTTAGACACGTTCAACCCCGTCAATATCATCGATTTTGAGTACGTTTTGGAAGCCATTACATGTGATATTACTCAATTTGGTGCTTATTTTGTATTTCAGGTGGTGCGTTAGAAACGAGGCCGGAAAAGACGCAAAAGAGAACAAAAAAAAGGGAAGAAAATGCAGGGATGGGAGTTCGCGCCGCGAACTTGGCCGCGAACTCCTCACGATCGAGGGCCTAATTCTCTGTTTGATTCTCACGTTCGGGAACTAGAGTTCACGATCTCGAACTTCCCTTGCAAAGCGTTCGCGCGCGTCCAGAAAAAATGTTAAAACGCAGAATCAGGTCAATGGGGCAGTTATCTTTTTCTCTAGTACGTTTTTAGGCAGTTAGTGGCGATTTTGAGAGCACTTTTTCAAGGGTTTTCTTCAAACTTACAAGCAATTATTGATTTCTTATCATTTGGGAACAATTTCATGGTTGTAATTCTACTCTTAAACTCTTGTTTTGTGATTTCTAGCATGTCTATGTGCTAGTAATCTTCATATTTGCTATGTTTGGATGATTCTAGGATTAAGTGTGGTTTAATTTAGGGATTATGTTTATGTTCAAACAATTGTTGATGTTTAATTACTCTTTTGGTTTAATCTATGAATTTTCGTTTCTTTATCGTCTGTAATTGGTCAAATTAGGTATTGACAACACTTGGTTGATTGATTATTTCCCCAACTTTTCACTTGTGACCTAGTTGGTAGTTCACTAGAAATAGGGATTAGAGACAAGATTCCAATAAGTTAGATTAAACAAGAAGTTCAACCCTAGTAATGAAAATTCTAGGTTAGAAGACTTAGGTAATCCAAGTCGGTAATATCAACAAATAGAAGTGTGATTAATTATAACTTTTGAGAGAAGAAATTTCTATTAGTTGTAATTAGTTTATTAAATGGGATTGAGAGAAATCTAATATCGTGACTTCTAGAACATTAGAATAACCGGTGCTTAATAACCATACTTAGAACTAGATGAATCCAGATATAGTGAATATCTCTTAATTATCAAATCAACGTCCATTATACGTTCTTGTTGACTTTAATTTTAAATTTGCAAAGTACAAAAATCAAACTATGTTTACAAATATTTTCTTGATTAATTCTTTGACTTTCCGTTGCTGGATTACATAATCTATTCCCTGAGGATTCGACAACCCGAAATACTTGCCTAACCTATATTACCCACGATTAGGTATACTTGCCTATGAATGTGGTAGTCTAGATTAGTAGTATTTAGGAGACATATTTTTATAACTAGATCTTGCACATCAATATATTTCAAAATAATTTACCCAAATGGCTAAAACCTCTAAGAAATATAAACCATGCATAATTTATTTAATAATAATGGACAAAACAATCATATTTAATTATAGAAACACTAAATCTATGATGTTTACAAACACAAAACACCACAAAATTTGGAGGGCATGCCCTCTCTTTTTTCTTGTTCCCATCCCAATAAGATAATGTCCAATTAAATAGTTTTTAGTTGACCCAACAAAAGACTCATCCTTTTGGTCAAACATGTTCAAAGTCAACTTCCATCTGTGAAAATACAAAAATATTTACACTTCATCAGTTTTTAACTAATTTATAAGCCAAAAATGTTAGTATAAGAAAGAATACAAATTGACTTACATTTACAACCTGCAATGCCTCTGGTGTATTTTTGGCAGGGATATTTTAGTAATTATACGTTTGGTTTTGTCGGCTGATCATCTTTCAATCCTTTTGTAAGCAAATCGTAATTGATAGAAGCAAGTTGGGATAGATTCTGTAGCAATTCAGAGAAAATACGTGTCAAAATATAGCATAATTAGAAGATAATAAATATCTGGAAGTGTTACTTTAACTATAAAAATTTAAAACTAAAAAATCAAAATTTACAATATAAATATTATCGAAGAAAATTAGATTTTAATCACAGAAAGCCAGTATCTTCTCTTTTAAACGGGCTTTGAACAATAAAAATATTGATGAAATTCGTCAAATGGTCAACAAAACACAATAATATACACAATATTTTAACCAAATAAATTTGGTCAAACGGTCAACAAAACACAATAATATACAGAATATTTTAACCATATATAATATCATACCCAAATAAGCTTTAACGGGTAATTCGTCAAATTGTCAACAAAAGGGTTAGAACGCAAAGTCAACAGAAACTTAGGATAAGACCATTGTCAAAAGAATTTGAAGGGTTAAAATGTGAAATCAGTTAAAGTTTGAGGATTATAACAAAATTAAAAACAATTACTAAATTCCATAGGTGATGGATTACCTTAAAGGAGAAATTACTAAATGAGTAATTTACACAAGATGGTGATCCAAGTTCAGTGGGACCTCCATACTCATCAACCTGCTAGCAAATGCCATCATAAAGCAAAATAATTAATGCCATCATTTTGTAAAAAAATAAAATATATAAATAAATGAATAAAATTTGAAATACTGACCATTTCATCATGGCGGTTACTACTACAACCACTGATACTACCATTATCACTAGAATCCTCTGTTTCACTACCTGGATATCCATTTCCATGTTCTTCTGAAGTGTTCCATGTGTAACGACTTGTGAAATAACTTGTGTCCAGTGCACTTTCAAAAGAAGGAACAAATGCTGCCTGAAAAATAAAACCAAAATGGGCGGAGCAAGTAATGGGTCATTCTATAAACGGGTCAAAACTCAAACAGGTCAAAAGGGTATGCTGCTAGTTTGTTTGATTGTCTTTTGAATATCGCAATAACTAAAAACTGTTAGATGCAATTATATATTACAAAAAATAATCAATTTTATCATCACTGCATCAAAAGTATTAAACTAACTTCAAATGCCAATGTTTTTCTCACGTATTCTCCTAAATTGTTTTACCTTAAAAAAGGTAGATTATTATTTCATAATTTTCGGAGGAAACGGACTAAAAAATGTTGGCGGCTCAACGCAACTGATTTTGGACCCATTAAATTCAAAAGCACTTGTTTAGTTGTAGCCCCTTTGGGCCCATTAACAAACCCAAAAGATTAACAAAAAAAGTCCACATTGACCCAATTTTGACCATTTGTACAAGTATTATGCATATGTAGCGTACACATATATACCTTTTGTCGTGCAAGTGTATCCCAATTAATATCCCTGAAAAACGGGTGCTGTTTAACCTACATATAACAATTCATCATCAAATTATTTGGTGTCGTGTTCAGACCAAGCAGCTACTATGACAAAAAAGAAATAAAAAAATAAAAAATAATAATAAAAAGGACCACAAATACCTCAGTTGTTCCCCTTGCTCCAAGTCGCTGGTTTGGATCTTCTGTCAATAATCTGCAAAGTCATTGCATAAAAAATGGGATTTTAAAGGATTAAAATGATATTGAAGGCTAGTATCTGATAATAATAATAAAATAATAACTAAGACTCTAAGAGTGAGTTGTGCACATTCAAATATATAAAAATAAGATGCTTTTCTACTTTGTTTTTAGGGTCCGACTGCCCACATACGTTCTCACAAACACACACACACATATGTATGTAAGTAATAATATTTATATTTATATATAACGGAGCAGAAAAAAAGGTATGAAACTCCTTCCACTTACTGATCAATTAGGTCTGCTGCTTCAGGGCTCATCTCTTCTGGAACCATGGGCCATGGTATATTACGGTTCAGAATGTTATCAAATATTGTCTGAACCAAACAAATATATACCAAAATTAATAAAGTGGCAAGATCAGGATACAATGAAAAAAATAATATCCAACTTATATAAAATGTCTATAGAGAGAGAGAAAAACAAATCTCCTAAAAGATGCCATGCCACTAGTCCAAATGTTACAAAAAGCACTTTAATTTCTTTGTCACTTAAAGAACAACCTTAATATCCAAAAGCATAACTACATAAGTCATTTATAAATCTATTAACGTTAAATATTACACCTTTTATGTTCAAAAAAGAAAAGTAAAAAAACAGTTGCATTTATTTGTGGGATTAAGGGAGTATATATAATCAAGCTTTTGGTGAACATAGTTTGTGTATGACAAAATAGTCAAAGATCGTGTCATGCAAATGAAGTAATTATATAATATAAAATACTACATAAATAAAAGCAATGAACCTGAGGATGCTCTGCATTGAAAGGAGGAATTCCAACAATCAGCTCAAATAATATCACACCAACTGACCACCAATCCGCAGATGTACCTAAAAAAGATGGTTACAACATTTTGTTAATTTGTCAAGCATATAAAAGTCAAACAGTCAACTTCAAAATAATATATATTAAAAAAAATCGGTAATAATAATTACCATGGCCAGTTCCCAAAAGAATCTCTGGTGCCAAATAATCAGGTGTACCAACAGCAGACCGTTTTTTTTGTCTTTCTTGTTGATTTTCAGATAAAAATGATTGAGATTCACTTTCTCCCAATAACGATGTGCTACTAACTGCTGGACCAGATAAATCATCCGTACTGTTAATCAGACCAACTTTTGAGAGCCCAAAATCAGTCAACTGCAAAAACACAACAAAATAATATATTCAACCATTTTACTTTAATTTAATTATTTAAATTTGTTCAAGAAATTAAACTAATTTATTTTATGTTCTTAAAGATATTATATATTACTACAAAAGCATTAAAATTTAATAAATGTACTTTAGTTATGTGAGATTATTATTTATTTATTGTATTATTGTTTAAATTCACGATACTTTGTTATATATTTACCTTTTACCTATCTAGAAAAATAACTAATTATTAAAAATTATTTAATTAATGCATTATAAGTACATACCTTAATATGACCATCATGTGCAATCAACAAATTATCTGGTTTCAAGTCACGGTGAACCACACGTAGAGAATGAAGATATTCCAAAGCGAGCACCTGCAAACAATGAATGTCGTGCTTAGTTGGGCAAGTAGAGGTGGCAATTTTGACCCTTTACTAACAGGTCAAACGGAAAAAATAAAATAAAATAAATTAATATTTGACTGAAAAGGAAACGGGTCAAATTGGTCAAAAGTCACGCACTGAGAATTTCTAATGCGTAAAATCTCTTAATATATTATTTAAAAAATCAAATTATTATTGTAATATTATAACTTCTTTAACTGTATCTGACATAGTAATTATTATTGTAATATTTAGTTATAAAAATTAAAAGTGAATTTTCTTTATTTTCTATGAAATTTTTTCCTTAGAAGTCCATAATATTAACATGTTTTCCTTGAAAAACTTTCTAGAAAAGTACTACATTTTTCTACAACTAAACAACCCCTAAACTTTTGGACAGAAAAGCGTGTTTCAACCATACAAAAAACTGCCTGTTTTGACCCGTTTTGACCCGTTTTGACATAGTAATTACTCAAGATACACAGTTTGACCAAATGAAAACTAACCACTTCTGCAATATATACACGAGCAACATCTTCATCTAGACAACCAAGATTTCTCAGCAACGAATAAAGATCGCCACCATTTAAATATTCCATAACAAGGTACAGATTTTCACGACAAGTAAAGGAGTAAAAGAAACGAACCTGAAACAAAAATTATAAATTTTTATTTAAGAACAAAAGATATTAATATAGTAATTATGTTAAATGCTCACCACAAAAGGGTTGCGAACTGATATCAAAATATCACGTTCAGCCAATATACTCTCAACAGCATTTTTACGAATCATGTCAGCCTTCTTAAGGACCTGCAAGATATATATAATATAAAAAACTATATTTCATTTAAATCAATAAACATGTAATTAAAAAATGCAATCTAGTTCTCACTTTTGCAGTTATTTTTTTACGAAATAATGCAATTTGTTGCATTAATTAAATGGTAAAAGAAACGGGAAAATGTGAGAAAATAGCAGTATACTTTAAGTGGTGGTTTGTTTTGGGAATTACAAGTTTTAGGCAGCTTATTTTTGATATTATAGCATTAATAAAAGAAAGTAAATTATAGCCACATAGGAACCAAAAAACTTCTTTTAATTACCCTATAGGAACGGGATGAAGAAAACATGTGTTAAAAAGTAATAATTACCGAAGTAGACCTCCAAAAGCTTGTAATTACCAAAAAGGGCCTTAAAAACTTGAAATTATCAAAATGGACATAATTACCAAAGTAGACCGGCTCAAAAATTTGTATTCGTAATTACCCATATATATTATCACGAAATATATGAGCCGCTGAACAAAAGGTAAGATAACAAAAGAAAAATAAATAAATAATAAAGGTAGAGGCACATAAGCTACCTTAATTGCAAAGAGATCCCCTGTAGTTCTCTTTTTTGCTAAAAAGACCCTCCCAAATGCTCCACGGCTAATTGGTTTTATAATTTCAAAATCATCAATTGAAGTGCGATCTTTTGATGAATGTATAGGGCTTGTTCTAAGGCTACGTACAACATCATCTTCTAATGGAGCATCTTCATCAATCACTGTACTTGTCATATCAATTTTTTCATCATCAACCAACTCAAATAGCAGCAAATATTTCTCCCTGATTAAAGAAATTATATTATTATGTGAGAATACAAAAAGATTATATATCTTATTTTATTTAAACGTCTTCTGGGTCATACTTTATTACAAGCCAAGAGGTTGCAATTTCTACCCGTTTAGTTATGAATGGATTGCACTGGGTTATGTTTGGGTCAAATTGCATAATAAGGTGCCGCGTTTTTCATTTGGGGTTTTTTCTGTTAATTTGAAAGTATAAGTTTTTTTGTGATTTAAAATCAGCGTTTATTTACCATTTTAGAAAGTTTTTGGTTACATTTCGGTAAGAAAAAAAGCAGTCCTTGTTTTGGTTATATAAACAAAAATTCATTATTTTTTGGTCACAAAGAAAACTTCAGAACCTTTGATTGTGAAAAAAAAAGAGTTCAGTGTCTAAAATGAAAGTTTTCAGAAAGTTACTGTACATTTTTGGCAATTTAAAATCGCGAAACTTAGCAAAAAAGGAAATGCATCAAATGCACCGAGATTCGCCCAAAGTGTGTTGTCAATGTCTCAAATCTCTTAAATCATTTTACATATAATTATTTATTGAAAAAATATAACTTTTGTAACCATATTTGACACTAATTATTTACTAACAACTAAAGATTACCCAATCCAGCCATTTTGCCTCCTCTAACTACTAAGAGAAAACATTCCAAGTGCAAAATTTGGTGGATAAGATACAATTCTCTCTAAATATCCACCTAAAATCTTTTATAAAAAAGAAAGAATAATCTAACCGAATAAGCTTCTCAATCCGTGCTCCAAACGTCTCAACGGTTAGAGCATCAAATTTTCTTCGATCAGTCACAACTTTTAAGTCTTCAAGACACGTCAGCAAATATGGTTGAGAACGCTCATCATCTAAAGGTGTATTTGCAGCACATCTAGCAATATCAGCGAGTTCATTCATCTACATCATTTATAAAATATCATCATTATTATGGAAATTTCATCAAGAAATTAAGTCCTATATTCTTGGATAATTTTTCCATGTTCAAAACTACATGCTGTGAATTACAGAAAGGAAAATATAAAAGAGAAACGCTAAATAGACAAAAGTAAATCATCTAACACAGGCTTCAGTTTCGAGCCATTTATTTAATTTGGTTAATACTTTATCTTTAACGGGTCAAATAAGTAAAAAGTATGTAGTTTAGCTAGAATAAAAACATGTGGAACATATCAAAAGTCACCAAATGTGTACTCAAGTTGCATAAAACCTCCTACTCCACTTTATTAATATGTGTGTGTGTATTATATATAATACGTAATAATATAGCTTTTGTAATGATTTGACTAATTACAAACCCTAAGAAACTAAGTAAACAACATAGCATTTATATATTTGTAGGTGTAAAAATCACCAAAAAATATTTAAATTCATTTTCTTTCTGTGCATGGCTTTTTATTTTCCTAATTTAGCAAGAAAACATATTCTTGGTTGGTTCTAATCATCTAAAATATGATCCTAAACAAGATGTGAGCCATTAAACCCATAATGAAGACAGAAATTTCAGGTTCAATTTATTAGTCAATCATAAAATAATTAAGTCAATGTAAAACACAAAAATAGGATTACACAAAAAACTTACCTGTGGTAGGTCATCATGTTCTGAATAAGAACCCTTTCCTGCTAACAACAACTCAATTTGACTAGTCTTAGGAGTCAACAATGGCGACCTAGGAGTAATACTACCAGCAGAAGAAGTTGTCATTCCTTGATCAGATTTAGGACCAAAACGTTTTTTATTTGTAAAAAAGCCCGAATTATTATCGCCATCTGGAAAACAATCCAACATATTATCTTCAGACCCCCTTCTAGACCAATCACTGGACAAAATATCAGATTCTTCAGTAACACTTGAATGTTGTAACTCCTTGTTTGTAAAAGATTCCATTAATTTCTCTAAAGTTTCAGAAATTCTAACCAATCGTTCATCGACACCAACACCTTTTTGATCACATCGGTCAGCAATTGCACAGATTCTAGAATGATCTTCTAATTGTAAAGTAGGAATTTCTTCTTCACAAATTCTACAAATTATTGAACTTTCATCTGCATAACTCGATTGATCACCCCAACCCCATGAAGCTTTATGTTGATGCTTAAAAGTAGTAGATTGTGTAGGTAAATGTAGATCTTTCTTATCTCCGGTCACCGGAGCAGTCACCGGAGCAACTTCTTTAGCTATTTTCCCTCCCGGAGACGGTAATTTCTTCCATGATGACATTCGATTCCGGCCAGTTGGTGAATCTAGATCTAAATCTTTACCAATTTCTACAGGATTTTGTTCTTTTTTCAAATCTAGAAAATGCAGCCCGTGTTGTTCTTGACTGTAATATTTTCTATTTGATGTTTTTGAGGTTCTAGAAGCTTCCGGAACAACGGCTTTATCTGCAGAACGCAGAGGCTTTCGAAGATGAAGAGCACGTTCATCTTCAGCTAAACCACTTTCTTTATGAAACTGTAACAATCTTGTACATCTTGTGAGTATAAAAAGCATACGGGTATGAAGTTGTTTTAAAATTCCCATTTTTAATTCTTGTCGTTTATCGTCTAATTCTTGAACAATTCCTTCACATTGTAACCAAAATTCTCCAGGTGTTGTCATTGCACATCTTTGAGATAAAACTAATAAATCCTCTAAAGTTTCTTGTAATTCTGGTTCATTTTCTGCATTTTTTTCAAGAATCCCGAGTAAATCTGCTGCAAATAGATGTAAATCAGAGTCAACTTCTTCTTTTGCTTTGTCAAACTTTGCTCGTATTGTCACTAAAACCTCCTGGTGAAAAAGATATAGCAAAACAGATCTTTTAGGCTGTGTTTAGTTATATAAAGTTTTCTATAAATTATCAACTTGTATTTCTATAAAATGGAAAAGAAATTAAAAAAAAACATATATATTTACCTGTAAATTATTTAAACCTCGAGGCTTCCAAAATGGGTAAGGTCTGACACCTTTTGAGTTCAGTTCATGAGAGAAACTTTTGATGTCAGCAGGATATCTCTTTTTAGGTGCACTTGTAACCCTAAGTATAGCTTGGAATCGAGGTGATTCAGATTCTTTTGGATTTTCACTATCATATAATGTCTACAATTTCACAAATTAATTTTTCAGTTATAATTATATATTTGCTAAAACTGGTAGCATAAGAATGATAGTAATTAGAGGCAGCAATTTTGACCCATTTGCTTATGATAGTAAAAAGGGGTGGCAAACAGTTATAAATTTTAAAAAGAAATAAAAGCAAAGGAGTCGAACAGAGTCAAAGTGTATTTTTAATGTATAAAACCTCCCAACTCTTTGTTAAAATTTAGAATATCGTTTAAATAGTATAATTTGGAGTAAATTACAGAAATTGTCCTTGTGGTCTTTCGTTATAAAAGGTTTCATCCCTAAACTTTATTTTCATTTTTTTGTCCATGTGATCCTGACTTTCCATTTACTTTGTAAATTATTAAAGGAAAAAGATATTAAGAAAGGAATTAAAAAAAAAAAACAGATTAAACAAATATAAGGGTATTTTGGTCAATTTAGGTGGAAAAGGACGAAATAAACAAAAAATCAGGACCAAATTTAGGGATAAAAACCTGAAGAAATGAAAAACCACAAGGACAATTTCTGTAATTTACTCTATGATTTTTGCGATCATGTATGAAATTAGATTATTATAAAAAAACTATATTATTCATGTAGCATCTTACCTTCATTTCTGGGGTACAAAGCTCTGCACTTGAGAATCCCCTTGAATTCAAATGCCCTACAATGGTAGTTGAGTAATCCAAATTTTTACAAGTATTTAAATTTTAGTCGCATTAAAGTAAACGATGTAGAAACTAGAATGTAGATGGTAACTACTTTCAGATGTGTTCATTTAATAATCTCAAGTCCTTTTTTATTTGAATACTATAAACATATACCTTATTCGAAAACAATGTAATGACTTTCAATGTACAATTATACAGCTATTTAACGATACATGTTATATGCAAGTGTTAGTTACTTAGTTTTATAATTTCCCAGAATAAAATGATCTGAAAGCTAAACTATCGACAGTTAATTTATTAATGTTAGAGAAGGTATATCACGTTAACTCGATAGCAAAATAGAACGATATAGGCTTGCATGAATAGAAGTAAATAACTAATGACGGACTAAATTATTATTATAATATCTAATATAGTAAGATATTCCTAAAATTCGATTATCAGTGGACATTAATTAAGCGGTTTAACATAGGCAATAGGACCTAATTCAGGAAACACATAATTTCACATCAATGTAGCTATGTAAAAGCTGAGATATTTCTAGAAATCCATCCCTATATTAATACGCCTTTAAGTCGTCTTTTAAAAATACCTTAATAATTAGATGTTCAACGTGTTTTAATACACCCAGCTGAGTGAATCATGTAACTTATACTGTTCTTATACCTAACACTATACGAACCCTAATATCCTCTGCATTACATATAATGCAATTTCATGAAACATACAACACAGTCATGATACATAACATCCACTTAACAGAAACTACACATTAGATGACAATGCAATGTAGTTATACAAGAAATCATACCAGCTTCAGAGGAAGATTCCCCATTTTGTAATCGAGAACGACCTACAACATTAGGAGTATGATCCCTTGACTGTAAGCTTCCAGTTGACATATTATCTGAATTGTTACCATCATCATTATCAAAATTATAAGAACTCTTCTGCTTATCACTACCAAATCCTTCCTTGAAATCGCTACCATTACCACCAACACTGTTCTTCGATTTCGAAAGATTACTAGCACCTAATGAATACATTTTATTGCTACCTTTATTTTTGTTATAATTATTACTATTATTATCATTATCTCGATTGAGTCCGAAGAAACTCTCTTGCGGCAGCGGTCCAGATCGCGTCTTAATCCGATTTAACCCTAACGATGACGCCAGAATTGGGGAAACCGTCGCCGGACCTTCCGCCGGACTTTTCCTGATCAATTTAGACGATCCCGACGCCGTTCCAGCTCCCAAACTGAATTTATCCGTAATCGAACTCGTGTTCTGCACCTTCGATTCACCATCCTTCTTACTCCGACTGAAATTCGTTGAAATGAAATTTGATCCATCTTTGACTTGATTTTGACGAAACGAAGAACCGGTCGGCGGTTGATGTTCGTCTTTGTTACTGGATTTAGCTTTCTTCTTATCGGATTTGATCGGTGAACTGGAATTAGAACCGGTGGATCGAGGACTATTGGATCCTTCGGGGCTTGATACATCGGATGATTTCCTTGAATAGAAAAATCTACCTTTGAACACCATTGTTGTAGCTGATCATTTAGGGTTTTGATTCAAGATTTGTGAACACAACAGTGATAAAGATGTGTAAGGTGGATAGCCTACCACCCGCTTTTTATTTCAGCCATTTTCTGGTTGACTTTAACAGACTACAGAGTGAGAAACACGTGATTTTGTTTTAAGTTAATTATTATTAATGTTAATTTAAATAACTTATTTGTTTGACTGATGGGAATATGGGATAATTAGGGGCGTTTGGTTCGCGGAATGTTTTCCAGTGGAATTGGATTCTGGGATGGAATTAGAATCCGAAGGAATTTGAATTTGAATCCAATTCCTTGTCTTTTGTGTTTGGTTTGTGTCATTAGGAATTGGAATTTAAACGCAGTTCCATCACTCCACAACCACCTAGGGGTGTTGCTCGGTCGAGTTATTTGGGTTTCGGGTCAGTTAGATCGGGTTTGGTTTTGATGTATAAAAATTGTTAGGGGTGAGCTCGGTCCAAAAGCCGAACCGAAACCGATATAAACGAAATAAAAAACAATGAATTTTCAAAGCCGAAATCGAACCAATAACATGTTATCCGATAGAACAAATTCGATTTTTTTCTCCCGTCAACCGAACCGTATGATATAACTATAAATCAGGTAACCCGAATAATACACCTGAAACCCAAATAAGATACCCGATTAACCCGAACTTGAATCGGGTTGGTTGAGTTATTCGGGTTCAGTTATAACCCGACACTATAAACCGGAAATTCAATTAACACCCGATCAGGTGAAAGAGAGGTCTGGTAGTCGGAAGGAATCTGAATTCCTTATGGTGTGGGAAGGAATCTGAATTCCCTCAACCGAAGGAATGTTTTGGTGCCATAGAATCCAATTCCATCCTGAAAATGGTGAACCAAACGCAGGAATCTCTGGAATTAGATTCCAATTCCCACTAATTACAGGGGATTCCAACGAACCAAACGCCCCCTTAGTGATTTAAGATAAGAGTAATGCTATTTAGGCCTACCATTTAGATCTACTCATAGGCCTACTCATTAGATGAAGACATGTGTCAAAATCAAGGGATAATATTAGGAGAGAGAATTAGTGGAATACACATGTCATCCTATCAAGTGGGTAGGAATATGAGTAGGTCTAAATGGTAGGACTAAATATCATTTCTCTTAAGATAATTCTGACTAATGACAAGGCATTTGGCTTAGCGAGTTAGGGGTATGGTGTTTCCCTCTCATCCTTGAGGTTAGGAGTTTGAGTCCCGTCGTGGACATAAGTGATAATTAGGAGTAGATTAGATTTGCCGTTTAAAAAAAAGTTAATTCTGACTAAATTATTTATTAATTGAGTTAGTTGTCAAACTTAGTTGCTTTATTCATTTTGATCAGATCAGCTAATAATTTGAATGGAGTTTGATATGTGAATCAATTTAGATAAAATTAAGGAAATCAAATGTTAATGATGAGGGATTTTTGTGTAAATTTTAAAAATTAAGAGAGTAAATTTTAAAAATTAAGAGAGTAATTTTTAATTTCTACACTCGATTCAAATCATTAGGGATCATTTCCTCTTTTAATTAACAGTTTAGATTATCTAAAAGTATGTTACTTCAAATCGTTTACTAGTAGTATAATACAAGTATAAGTTTTGAATAGATTTCTACTATATATATACTTCTTCCGTTTCAAAATAAGTGATATATATTAATTTTTACGTTTTTTGAGGTAAAAGATTGTAATGAAAATTAAATTAAATTAAATTGGATAGTTCATGAGTGAGGGTCCCACATACTATGATTAAGTGAGTTTAATGATGTTTAAAAGTAAAAGTAAGGGTAAATGAGTAATTTCACTTTATTAAAGGAGATAGTTAGTGTGTATGGGTCCCACTATATTTTACCAAATAAAGAAAGTTTCAAAGTGTATCATTTATTTTGAAACATCTCAAAATGAAAAGTGTATCACTTATTTTGAAACGTAGGAAGTAATACATTTTGGAAGATATTATCTATAAGTTTTAAATCCGTCATTCTAACCACGTTTTTAAAAGCTAATACTTCCTCCGTTTCAAAATAAGTGATACATTTTTTGGTTCACGGTTTTTTAGGCAAAATATGATAATAAAGGTTAATTAGATTAAATTAGATAGTCAGTGGATGATGGGTCCCACATATATTGATTAAAGTGAATTTAATAATGTTTAAAAGTAAAAGTAAGGATAAATGTGTCTTTTTACTATATTAAAGGAGATAGTTAGTGGTGTGAGATCCATTACCTTTTACTAAATATGGTAAATTTTCAAAGTATAATATATATGTGCGGTGGGTAATGCAAAACACGGAACATGATGGCGCGAAAGAACGATAATGTAGGGAGTGGCAAATATGAAGGAAGTATTGGTAGTTTATAGTACTCAAATTTCTCTCCTAATTCTCAACATTGAAGAGATTTTAATTCCATTTTACAGTGAAATGATATAGAAAAATAAAATTAATGATACTATTTTGTTAGTTGCATAATCATCTAGATTATAAGCATTTTATAGTGAATCAATACGACAATAGAAAATTAAATTCACAATACGGATTAAAAACGAGTTACATTGATTCACGTGTATATATTTTTGGTGAAAGGATATCTCGGTAAAAATATATATCCATAAACATTTACAAATTATAATAAATGTCTCCCAAAATGTAGTTATAGTACTCATGGCCACCTAATAGTCTAAAACGTCTTATTTACAAGGTTAGACTATTATTATAATTATATATTTTCCATAAGCGTATGTTACATACTAATTAGTTACATTTTGGGTTTGAACAAAAAGTGTTGTCAGTCAACCAACTCAAAGTATGTAAATTTTACCGTGATCCCAACTTACATACCCGCTCATTTTGCGACCTTAATTCTAAACCAATTTGCAACCTGGAACGTCAATCCAATGAAGATTAATTTCAACTTCACCACATTCCACATGTCTCAATCTAAGACACAGATCTTGAACCACCGCGCTATCTCTCCATGTTATGCAACTCTCTTCAGCCAAGCAATTTGTCTTGCTCGGTTTTATTCGAGTTATAACCGTGCCACTTGGCACGTTCTTTAAATTCATTTTCAGTCCTTCTACAAACGGTTGTATGTCAAACTCTGCATCTCCCATTTTATCATCCGTCGTAAAATAATCATGATCATACACTTCCTGCAATTTGAGGTAAATATTTGATGTGTGCATTGGAGTAAAACTCATATTTGATGTAAAAAAAATCACTTTTTACACCAAATTTGATGTGTATTTTGGTGTTAACATTGGAGATGCCCTAAATAATTAGATAATCAGAAAATGTGCACATTAACATCAAAAAATATATATCTTATCTAAAACGCACTTTAAATGTATTTAACATTGGATGAACTAGTGTTACGTACTTACGTTTTGAGTATTAACATCAAAACTATGTCTCACCAACGAATAAGTAGTGATGTTAGTTGGATTTGTAATCATATGAAAAAAGTTTTTTGTTAGTTGATTAGATTGTTTAAAAAAAAACTAATTATATATCTCTAATTCTCTAGCTTTTCACTAGTTTTTATTAATTTATGACATATGTGATATGTTTCAAAAAAAATAAAAAATAAGTAGTGATGTAAGAATGTTACCAGCTTTATGGGAAGTTCGGTATCATAAACGAAAAGGGTCAAGTCTTCGTTCCACACAGGGTTTACGTTCATCTCCATAACACGGCTCTTCAACTTCTGTAACAAATTAAACATCATTGGAACAAAACGAGATGATTATTAATATTGTAATCGATAATTATCATGTATAATGTATTAGGGAGATTGTGATACTACAATAATGTAATAATTCAATAAAGTAGATTGTGATACGTTTTTATTTCCCACAAATCGATATTCATATTGTAATAATCGACCTGTGGGAAATAAAATCTTACGAGAACATGTCTATAATAAATTTAGTAAAGTAATAAATTATCTTGCCCTAGTAATAATGTAATTTATGTTTGGTCTCACATTAATTAATTATCCAAGATCATTTCATCAAAATGTGCATCTCTTTCCAATAATGCACTCTTTACCAACATAATATTAGAAAATAAGAACAATGAGATGTAGATGGCTAACCTGTTTACCCATCCTAATGACGATATACGGATCGCTCGTATTGATATCACGAATAGCGAGATTCACACCTCGTTTGATCCGAATTCTAAGAAGACCTTTTAGATTATTCATTGCAATAACCTAATCGGATTGAACCGCAAACTTTTCTAATGAATTGAATTACAAATGATCGGCTAATTTCCGAAAAATGCAGCAGATTTGTTTGTTTTGCTCGATGTTTTTAGCTAGAATTCACAATTGGTTTTCTATATTAAGAAAAAATCTCAACCCCTCCTATATATTATGAGAAATTTGAAAACCGAATTCAAATATGAGTTTCTTATGTCGAAAAAAAAACCCGATTAATATTTTCTTTACCGTAATCATAACATGACTGATTCAAATTGAATTGAATAGAAATCCATTGAATTCAGATTGACAAATGTTGGTTTGATTTCGTAAATTAGCAAATGAAGTCGCATAACTTTTGCTTTCATATCTATACTACTTTAAAAAGCATGCTTGACATTTCTAAAAGAGGAAGTCTGAATTTTCAACACTTCCGTTTTTAGCAATGTTCAAACATCATTTAAAATCAAAATAAAAGTGCCTTACCCGAGATTCGAACCCAAGACCTTATGGATAACAAGCAACGTGATAACCACTGGGCCATGTAGTTTTTTGTTATCCTTTGATAACTTCCATTAATATACCAGTAACTCCGCTTTTAGAAATACCCCATAAGAGTCAACTGCCTACATTAAAATTTCGCATTTATTGTCCTTCCAAAATTATAAAACCGTTTACAAACTCACCTACACAAGAATTAGAGTTAACTCGTCTATTTAACTTAATTCAGACTTACAATTACTTACTGTACAATCATAAATTCTGTGTTAACTAAAATTTTGTTTTTCCTCTTTCAAAGGATTTTGATGGATACGAACTTGTTGAAAACTTTGAAGACCTCTGGAATCCACATTTGTGGTACAATTGCAAATGTGTTCGCGTTGAATATGTATGGCTTGACCACAAACATAACAAACTATATTTGTTCCTGCTTGACAGATTTGTAACTTCCTACTAATTAAGATACTATTTTTTGTTTTTGGTTTTAACTACTAATCATTTATTTTCAGAGACACAAATTCGCAGCCATTATCCCCCCATCTTATTTTCAAGTTGAAAAGAAACCAGTTTCTGGTTCGGCTAAGCTTCGCTATGACAATCAACAAAGCCCAAGGACAAAAAATTCCAAACGTCGGCGTTTATCTTCCGGAATCAGTGTTCTCGCATGGGCAACTTTACGTTGCCTTGTCAAGAGGAATTTCACGGCAGACGACAAAAGTATTGGTAACTCCAGCAAAACAATTTAATGTTGACGGCGTTTACACAGCAAATGTGGTGTATCGAGAGGTCTTACATGATGGATAATATACGTGATAATTCTTCCCCATGTATGATTTTTTTTTCAAAACATGTAATTTAACAAATTTTAAACGCCGACAAGTTTTCAATGTAGTTTTATACATATTTCATTCCCAACTATCAGTCATTTGTATAATAATCGTTATACAAAAACATGTACACGAACACCATCAACATCGTCGCGGAATAGATGTATCAGTGTACCCGCCGCCTCATTTGCGCGTGTACCCTACTATATATCAAAATATGTAATCAAACAACATTTCAACGATAATGCTAATTCTTGCTTTTTACCTCTATTGTATACACAGTTTATGATTATGTATTATATTCGTTATAAAAATATGTAACTAATGGACTTTTAATCGCCAGGTTTATATAGTTCGCAGCCCGCTGCATCGTGCTGGTTTTATCCTAGTAAGCAATTAAACCAAGCCAACAAACACCATTAAACACAATATATAATACAATCAAGGTGTCACATAAGATGGTTTAAAGAAAATGAAGTAGAGAATATTAACACCATTTCCAATCGTGAATGCAATTGACGTTTTAGTTTTTATTAACTTAGCCTCACGCCATCACGTCAGTTGTTACCTCATATTTTTAGACCGCACGCATTATAAAATATACAAAAATAAAATATTTACTTTTATTAAAATGGGTCCCTCACCTTTCGTCTTCTCTTCCATCACCAAACCGAATACCAAACCGAATATAGGAGCCGTTAGTGTGTCGTCGTTAGAAGTGGTCTAGTGATTGGATCGATAGAAAAAGTAATTTTCTATCAAATGCTACATTTAACTTGACTAGATATCATAAAATTGATTCATTAAAGTATTACAAATGAACTTGTCTCTGACTAGCCAAAATAGCGTGAACTATTGATATTTGCAACCTCCAAATCGTTTTCATCGTTACCTTTTTTTATAGTTTTTGTCAAATCAATGATACGTGACACTCAACTGATATACTCAATACTCATTCTCTTCAGTTTTTGAGACATATCATTATAAAATATACATAAAAAAAATACGAAATATCCTATTAAAATACGTTTGGACCCATCAAAATTACTACTCAACTCATCGGTTACTCGCCAAATAAAAGCAACGACCCCAGACCTACGGGTTAAAGTGAATCCGTCACTTTTTCAATATAACTGGGGGAATTCATTTTTGTACCACAGTTTTTAAGGTCAACACCACAAGGTATAAGTTTTGCAGCATACTGTATAATCACCTAAAGCAATAATTATGGTATACTCATTAAAAGGTCTAACTGTTGTACTCTAACTCCAGACTTTTTTTTTTTTTTTTGGAACAGCAACTCTAGGCCTATTAAAAGCCCACCAGAAATTTATCAATACCTACTCCAACAATTCTTTACATCAAACCGATACCAAAACCCTAGAGTCACTATATATATAAAGCAGCCGCTTGCCTCATCGTCGTATATTGTTTCTGTATAGTCTGTTACTAGTTACGCAGATCAATCGGTTTCTGAAGCCATTTTTACAATTCATTATCTTTTAATTTCTATAAATTGTTTTATTTTGTATTTTGTGGTTAGGCGGTGATGATTAATTGCTTAATATTCTGACACCTCTTGTATGAGAATTGCCTTCAAAAGCTGTTCTTTGAGCACATAAAGCAACACTCTGAGCCTAATTATTCTAAATCTAAATCGTTTGTGTTTAATTTGTTTGTGTGTGTGTTTATCGATCAGAAATTCAGGCAACCACCTTTTGTAAATTACTCGAAGGGTAGGTGTTATTCTGTTCGTAGATTGATTGCTTTTGCTCTTCAGATTTGTTGAGATTTTTGTCAATGAAGCTGGTCTAGTAAGCATAAGTACATTCGCCCCTAGTTTTATCTCTCTAAACCGTTTAATTTATGTTTAAGCGAAGATCATTGATTGTTTCTAAATTCTCCTCAATTAGAACTTCAAAATTTTGGATTGGCTTGTGTTAATTCTGTGTGAAATTCGAGATGCATTTGTGTTTTTTTTCTAATCAGAAATTAAGGTAACCACCATTTGGACACCTTTGTTATTCAGAGCTTTTGAGATTTGTCATCTATAAACAAGATTCAGAACTAAAAACAGGATTGGAACTTCGATTTAGGGTTCTATCTAAAATTCCATTTTCAAATACACCATCTCCTGCCAAAAGGACGATCAAGAAAACTGAAGGCGATTTTTGTTTACATGTCCAAATCATGATGCGTGTTTGTGTGTGGTTCGCCTGAAAACTGGGGCCGGTGGTGTTTATTACGCCCAGTCTTATAAGACTACTCTCATTCGGACTTTTGAGGGTTGGGTCACCACAATATAATAATGAAAAAAATTATTGGGGGTCACCAAAAGAGGTGACCTAGGTTAATGGAGGAGACCAAGGTCACATGAGGGTCACTAATTATTTTATTCTTTTTTTTGTTTTTAATGTGAGGTGTAATATTATAATTGGTTGTTTTGATTTTAATAAGTAATAAAAATTTAGGTTGGGTTGTTAATGGGTGTGAAAAATAAGGTTGAGTTGGGTTGTGTAGGTTGAAGAGAGATATTATTTTTTAATGAAAAAATTAGGTTGGGTTGGGTTGCTAATGGGGATAGTCTAAGAGCTGAGAGCATCTGTCATCTATGCGTAATCTCTGTCCATATCACTATTTCACTGTGTCTATCATTATTTCACATACAAAACCCTAAATACCTCATATACTATCACTGACCAATCTATATCTATATCTATATAACATAAAAAATTAAGTTCCATGTTTGATGTTGCATTAATTATCATGCTTTAATTACCATATATTAAAGTTTTCATACCAAAAGTTTTTTCTAATTAAAACTAACATTACTTGATGAATATACTAAAAGCAAAAAAAAAAACCCCAAAATTATTAAGTCTTATAAATGGTAGAACTTCAAACAATTTGATGTTACCTTTTAAGTTTACTATATAAACATATGTTTCAAAGTTCACACTCACAACTTCACTAACAAACTAACAATATACTTATTGATTTGTCTTCAATATAAACAAGTTGTCAACACTCCTTACAATATGGATCAAGGTTTGAATGAACAAGTTATCAACGGTTTTCTCAAGTCGCTAAAGGCATGAATGTAGCATTTAGTAATTACTTTTTTGATTACTAATTTGAACGGTTTGTTTTGATTTAGTTACTGTTCTTATGATTTGTTAAAGTTTATGATTCATTTGTGTTCTTATGTTATTATTTCTACATGAATGTAGCATTTAGTAATTACTTTTTTAGTTACCAATATGAATGATTTGTTTTGATTTAGTTATTGTTCTTATGATTTGTTAAAGTTTATGATTCATTTGTGTTATTATGTTATTGTTTCTAGAGTTTAGTTTTATGAAGTTGATTATGATTTTTATTAGTGGGTTTATGTTTTTAAATTTTTTATTGATTATGTATGTTTATAGTAAAAAATAATAAACACATATTAAGACTTTTAAAATAATTATTAGAAAATAATTATGAGTAATAAACTCATGTATGGTTTTTTATAAATATGATTAATAAATTAATATAATGAAAAATATAATAAAAACCAAATTCGCCAAATTGTTATATCAAAGGATTCCTAACGTAACAAATTGTTATATATAAAAAGAAAAAAAAACTCAAGATAATTAAGTCAAATAAATGGTAGAAGTTAAAAAACATTTGACGTTACCTTTTAACTTTACTATATAAACATATGTTTCGAAGTTCAAACTCACAACTCCACTAACAATATACTTATGGATTTGTCTTCAATATAAACAAGTTGTCAACACTTCTTACAATATGGATAATTTTTTCAATGAACAAGTTATCAACGATTTTCTCAAGTCGCCAAAAGTATGAATGCAACATTTAGTAATTACATTTTTTAATTATTAATATGAATGATTTGTTTTGATTTAGTTATTATTCTTATGATTTGTTAAAGTTTATGATTCATTTGTGTTCCTATGTTGTTATTTTTAGAGTTTAGTTTTATGAAGTTGATTATGATTTTTATTAGTGGGTCATGTTTTTGAATTTTTTATTGATTATGTATGTTTATAATAAAACTAATAAACACATATTAAGACTTTTTAAATAATTATTAGTAAATGATTATGAGTAATAAACTCATGTATAGTTTGTTATAAATATGATTAATAAATAAATATAACAAAAATAAAATAAAAACCAAATCCACCAAATTGTTATATCAAAGGACTCCTAACGTAACAAATAGTTATATATGATAGGCAAAAAAAAAACCCCCCAAAATAATCAAGTCAAATAAATGCTAGAAGTTCAAACAATTTGACGTTACCTTTTAAGTTTAATGTATAAACATATGTTTCGAAGTTCACCCTCACAACTTCACTAACAATATACTTACTGATTTATCTTCAATATAAACAAGTTGTCAACACTCCTTACAATATGGATCAAGATTTGAATGAACAAGTTATCAACAGTTTTCTCAAGTCGCCAAAGGCATAAATGTAACATTTAGTAATCACCTTTTTAATTACTAATATGAATTATTTGTTTTGATTTAGTTATTGTTCTTATGATTTATTAAAGTGTATGATTAATTTGTGTTCCTATGTTGTTGTTTCTAGAGTTTAGTATTATGAAGTTAATTATGATTTTTATTAGTGGTTTTATGTTTTTGAATTTTTCATTTATTATGTATGTTCATAATAAAAACTAATAAATACATATTAAGACTTTTAAAATAATTATTAGTAAAAGATTATGATAGGGCGATTATATCATTAAAATATATCGTTAAATGTTATATTCAAAAAATTTCATTGTGTGTCAATTATAATTCTATATGCCAATGAATAGAGGTGTTCAATTATGAGGGTCTAACTTATATTGCATGAATGACGTGTTTTGTGTTACGTTAATAAAAACGATGATGTTTTGTTACTTTGACATTTCCTCCGACACAATTTTCTTATTTATTAGCGTACCCGCAATCAAAGCCAAACATTTTAGCGATCATGCTTTAGGTACTTTCTCCGTAACACCAATACAATGTGTAATGTTACGTTAAAAAAAACTATTTATCATGAACAAAGCTCGTGGATCGCACGGGCCATGTTGCCTCGTAATACTCATTTAAGACTGATAGACTTCAATTTTTAACAGTAACTTTGAGCAGTATTAAGTGGTGAGGAGCACTAACTGGAGCAGCATTAAGTGTTGAGTATTATTAACGAGTAGTAGTAACAAGGTTAAGCAGTACTAGTGAGCAGTAGTAATAAGGTTGAGTGCAGTAGTAAAAAGGTTGAGCAGTACTAACGATCAATATTAACAGAGTTGAGCATTACTAACTTGAATACGTTCTCTAATGGAGTAGCACGGTTGCACAGTCTATTTTGAGAAGAATTGAAAATACAAGATTTTTCTAGAGGAATTTTGATTTCATTTGGTCTATATTAAGAAATTACCCATTAAATAATTTGAATTCAACTTTTTGGTTTTTTTTAAATTGGTTTAGAAAAGAACTCAGTACCTATTGTGGTTAGTGGTTTTGTTCTGGTTCTATCAGTAAGAACTAAATTGTCCGAATAAATCGATTGATAACTTTTCTTACTTATTTTTCATATATTACCTTATATGAAAACAATTTTGATAAACCTAAAATCCTAATTACTTTTCTCATACTAATTCCAGCTTATATACTTCTAAGATTCATCCTAATTTACATCGTTTGGTTATATTAAGTAGATTTTTAAATTCATATTGTATTGTCAAATTAGTAGTTTGATTTATAAATTGACTTCTTAATAAATTAAAATTGTAAAATTAGACCAATCTAATTATAATTTGGTTTGGTTTTTAAGATAGTTTAGACAATTTGATTTTAACTTTTGAGAATCAAAAAACAATTTGGTTTCACTGTTCGGTTCGGATGAAAACCAATCCATCAAATTGAATGCACTTTGGCACTGCCAAATGGTGTTAAACCAAAACTTCCCTTCCGGTTTCGCCAAGATGATAGCCTTCGCCAAAGATAATGTAAAGCAAGTTTTTTTTTATTTTTTTATTTTTTTTTCTATATTGTGATTTTTTTTTTCAATAAATTTTGAGATGTGTATTAAAAATATGAAAGTATAAATGCCGCATCTATTTTCTTTAAGACCAAAATTTATTGAATTAATTACCAATTTAGATCAATTTTGGTGATAGACTTCCATTTAAGACTGATAGATTTCAATCTTTTCAAAATACCCCGTGTGACTGGGAGATTTGAGCAGCACTAACGGAGCAGCACTAAGTGGTGAGCAGTACTAACGAGCAGTAGTAACTAGGTTGAGCAGTATTAACGAGCAGTAGTAACAAGGATTAGAGGAGTAGTAACAAGGTTGAGCAGTAGTAACGAACAATAATAACAAGGTTGAGTAGCACTAAATCGGACACGTGACGGTGTTCTAGTGGAGTTGTACGGTCGCACGCTCGCGGGGGTAGTCGAACGGTCTATTTTGAGAAGCACTTAAGTCTATTCTTAGGAAAATTTTGTTTCATTTGGTTCAAATTTGGGAATCACCCAAATTTATTTTAGTACTTAAAATTTGGTTGATTGGATTGTATTATCTGAGTATTAAATGTGAATACGATACCTTCAAAGTTCAAACTTAATGATTATAACTTTAATTGAGTCAAGACTTTATTTCCTTTGATTTCAATCTAAACCTGAATACCTGATGATTATAACTTTAATGAAGCAATGTTTTTCTAATGGTAATTACTCACACGTCTACACACAACGTAATAAATAATTCATATATTTCTATGTTGAGAATCGAATCCACGACCTTATTGTTTATTGATCACTATACTACAAATTATTTAGCAAAATCTAAACAATCCAAAGAAAGTTTTAAAAGCCATAAAAATTTGTTTTTTATTCCGATTCCAACGCTAAGGAAACAACGGGAAACCACTTGATTGGTAAAAATAAATCGTTTTATAGTTGACGATAGGTCAAATATTTGCTACTTTGTGTTTATTTTAGGACCCTAAAAATTCATAGGTCTAAGCTTAAATGGTGGAAATAAGGGCATTTCCTATTTTATTGTGCAACCAAACATCCCAAATTGGCAATTTGCATATGAACAAGTGTTTTACAAATTGATTAACACTTAAAAATATTGCACCAAAAATCGCCTCCATCAGGACACTGCCCGGATTCTATGAGCCCCCTCCCCTACCCTGCTGAATTCTCTTGGCTTTTATCCCTTTATCTATAGGTACATTTCTCCCTCTTAATTAAAATGCGTATGTACGTATATGTATGTATATATATGTGTGTCTATACACACATAAAGATACATTAGCGGTGCCAAAATACATTTGAAGGGTCGCAAAATTTATAAATGATTAAAATTCCCGAGGTGTGGAGAGGGAAATCGCATTCGTTAGGTACATCTATTCTAGACAAATTAGGTTTTCAAGGAAAAAAAGATTTTAATACCATGTTGAAGATTGTGGAAATACCCGTTAGGGTTACACCGTTATACGTTGTATTGATGTCAATCTATAGAGTTACAGATACACTGTAATTACGCAAAAGACCCTACACTATACAATGTCAACATAAGAGATATAATACATAAACCTAACTTTTAAAAGTGTTTATGTGCATATTTATGTATTTGTACCATATATATGTATACACTTATTTCCTAATTAGTATTGATTAGGGTATAATCTCATATATACATAATATATAGTCTTAACAAACATATAATTTATGGGAATTAATTTGTAGATCACAAATTTTGATCCATATACCACACTGTACAAGTATTCATGCATATTGTACAAACATATATTATGCGTGTTTGGCAGGTGAAGTCTTAATAATGTCAGAGATTCAGACGGGTAACGACGGAGCTCACACCATTTACTCCCATGGCAAAGAAGTTGCAAAAGAGCACACACATGATTGGTTGGTCCTTTTGCTCTTAGTCTTGATCGATATGTTCCTAAACTTTATCGAACCATTCCATCGCTATGTCTCAGAAGATTTGATGACCGATAAGAAATTCCCTTTCTATGAAAAAGACACAATTCCTATGTTTTTAGTTCCGGTACGTACGTATCTTCACGCAACACTACATTTAATTATCCCAACCATAAAAGTTTAGGAGTTGTAAAGCAATCTATACAAGTTATAAACACTGTAAATGAATGATGATTGTGATGTGTATAGTAGTTTTTTTTTTTTTTTTTTTTTTTTTGTATAGAAATCATCTCCCTAAAATTAGTCTACATTAAATTGATATTTATTACTAATATAGACTCCACGCGTTAGAGTATAACTTATTTGTATCCAAAGTTGGTGAAAATCTACACCTACTAGAGTTATGACGATCGTTTCGTTTACAGTTGTACGCAGGGATACTACCGATTATGGTATTCTTCTTGTATTACACGCGTAGAAAGAATGTTTATGATCTACACAATGCCGTGCTTGGTGAGTCGTTTACCTTTGTTGTCGTTTTTTAATCGAGTCTTTTCATCAGATTCTTTCTAGTTTCTTGGGTCATTGTATTATTTTTTTAACAACAGAAACACACACCCTCTAGACTATTTCTAAATCTACATCATTTTATCCACAATAGGACTCGAACCTATGACTACAGACTAATGTGAAACATCTTCCAACACCTTATATCTTAGGCTACAAGCCCTTTGGTTCATTGTATTCTTAAGTGGATAGAGTGTAATTACATGTACTTTTCTTTAATGATGGATGATTATACATTGCTTGATAACTGGAATGTAGATTACAAAGTAATAATGGTATATCTCCTTGTGGAATTGCAGGTCTTATATATGCACTTCTTGTAACAGCAGTAATCACTGATTCGATAAAAGATGCCGTTGGCCGACCAAGACCAAATTTCTTCTATAGGTGTTTTCCCGATGGTAAAGCGGTATGAATGTCACCCTACAAAATCCGAATCTTCTTTTTGTAACCGAATAACAAATAACCGAATAAACCATCTTGTTACACGTGAGATGTGTAGGAATACACTGCCAATGGAGATGTTTTATGTCATGGAGATAAAGCCAAAATAAAAGAAGGATATAAAAGCTTTCCTAGCGGGCACACCTCATGTATGTCTTTAATTAACTACCAAGTTGTTTGAAATTGCGATTTAAAGCACATTATCTGTTTATTGCGTTTTGAAAACACAATTTTTGGCAAAAAAAAGAATCAAAAAATCAATTATCCGTGTTTTTGTTGCCCCAAAACGCAGTTCTAGAAAAGTAAGTAGGGAGATGCTTATTGCGTTTCGATAACTAATTATCTGCATGTTACGTATTAACTGAACAAATAATCGAATTTGTCAAACACTAACAAAATTAATTATCTGATTATTGCAATTTCATACATCATAACCAAATTCAAACATTGTATTTCATAATCACGTTTTGTAAGTGCTGATTATCCATTTTCAAAATGTATATTCTATTTTTAATAATCAATCTCAAACACCCCTTACTTGTTACCTTAAGATCAGAAATTACAAACTTATGGGCATTATTAATACTAATTTTGTAGGGTCTTTTGCTGGTCTTGGCTTTCTTGCTTGGTATTTGTGTGGGAAAATGAAAGCCTTTAATAACAAGGGTCATGCTAGGAAATTGTGTGTTGTTGTGTCTCCATATCTTTTTGCTGCATTAGTTGGAGTGAGTCGTATAGATGATTATTGGCATCATTGGACAGACGTTCTGACCGGAGCAATCATAGGTTTGTATTTAAATTTGGTTTCATTTACGGAAACAAATTTTAACTGTTATTTTGTTGTTAAAAATGTCACATTTGGCATTTCTGTGATGTCTAACCAACGTTTTTTGCAAAAATCCGTAAGCTTTTCAAGAACGAATGAACATGGAATGGCGAATAAACATGTAAAATGCCAAAAACCATCATACGTACTTAGACAAATTTTGGCTTAAGTTGCTTGTTCTTGCACAATATAGTGTTACTTGTTGCAATTTCATAAAACCAACAATTTACATGTCACGAAAAGCCAAATATAGTTGTTTGAAAATCACATTTCGTAGTAAAATCAATTCGATTGTATCTTTTAACTACAAACTCATAGACACTCATAAATCGTAAATATTTATTTAATTGTATGTCTATTTGTGTAGGAACAACGGTTAGCGCCTTTTGCTACCTACAGTTCTTCCCATTCCCGAATCATGAAAATGGTACCTTACTAAAGTTTTTTTCCGCTTCATAACAACCTTTAATATACTATATCCGAATATTTATTTATAATTTTTATGTTCTAAAAGTTGACCATTTTGACTTTAAACGTATAGGATGGGCTTCCCATGCATTTTTTAAAGTGATGGAAAGGGAAGGTGCAAATGCACGTTCTAGTGATTTGGAAGCGTAAGAAGGGGAGAGGAGAGACATTAATGATCGAGCCACAGTTAATGGATATGCACAAATTAAAATAGCTTAATTTGCATCAAAATACGTGTGGTACGTAATAGTGTTTTAGGGATACATCACCATTTGTAGCGTTTGTTCGAAAGTCGGAAACATAGTGTTCATCTTTTCTTTCATAATCAATAGCTACTCATTGTGATTTTTTGATGTATTACTAAAACAACCACCTCTCAAATCTCAATTATATATTTGCTTTATTGTCACACAATGAATAGGAAATCGCCCAATTAGTATAGCATCCGGATATGACGTGATGATTAGTTATGTAATACGGAGTAGTTTTTTTTTGTAAAGCAGCCGACTTTTATTGACTATTTAAATTTTTTTAATAAGATGACGCGTAAGTTTTGTACTTCCCCGTATCAAAATAAGTGACACAAATTAGCTTACACGTTTTTTGAGGTAAAAGATTAAAGTAGGGGTTAAAATAGATTAAAGTACATAGTTAGTGGATAATGGGTCCCACTTTTCTTGAATAAAGTGATATTAATTAGTTTTAAAAGTAAAAGTAAGGGTATAAAAGTAATTTCACTTTATTAATGTGGATAGTTAGTGGGTATGAGTCCCACAATTTTTACCAAATAAGGAAAGTTTTCAAAATGTGTCACTTATTTTGATACACCCCAAAATGGAAAGTGTGTCACTTATTTTGATACGGAGGAAGTATTATCCTATATATTTTTGTTATCTGTGGAACAAATAATTTAGGGTGTGTTTGGTTGGAGGTATTGAGAGGTATATAATGGGATTGATTACCATTATAGATGTTTGGTTTGTTCTAAAGTAATCAATCATTATTTACTACTAAGTAATACACTATTTCCCATCAAATTGGGGGTAATGAACTTTATAATGCTTTAACCCATTATTATTATATTAAATTATATTACTATTATATATAAATATAATATAATATTATTATATTAATTAATAATATGATTTTATTAATATATAATATTATTATATATTAATTAATATTATTATTAAATTAATATATATTATTATTATGTTAATATATAATATTATTATACTTCTATTAATTAACATTATTATTATATTAATTAATATTATTATTATTATATTTTAATTAATATTATTATTAATTAATATAATAATATTATATATAAATATATATTATTATTATTATTAATATATAATATTATTATATTAATTAATATTATTATTATATATTAATTAATATTATTATTATATAATATATAATATTATTATATTAATTACTATTATTATATTATTAGATAATAATATATATTATTAAATTTAAATTATATATATTATTTTATTTAAATTATATATATTGCTGTTATATATAAATATAATATAATATTAATATATTAACTAATATTATTAATATATTAATTTATACTATTATTATTATCTTAATTAATATTATTATTATATATTAATTAATATTAATATTATTATATATATAAACATATTTTTTATTTTCTTTTAATATTAATCTTATTCATGCCCATATTAAATACTTGATAAACCAAGCAACATTAATGGTGAAGGGAATACTAAGGAATGCTCATTGTATTCCTTAGTATTTCTATTACATTTCCCTTTCTCATTACCCACTTTGAACCAAGCGTCCCCTTACATACTAAATGTAATCATCACATACGTAAAATGTGGGTTTCTTCTCCATTTTTTTCAAATACATTCTTATATAATACAACCTTTTGAATACGCAATATTAATCCCTCAACCTATTTATAGTGTCGAAATTACACTTACCCAAAAAATGTATAACATTTTATTTTAGATAAGAGAATTCAGATAAGATTATATTCCTTTCTTTAATAAGGTGTCGCGTAAGTTGTATTATCCTAATTCTATTATCCGTGAAATAAAATACTTAATAAATGTAATCATGACATACGTAAAATTCGGTTTTCACCCTCCAATATTTTTCAAATACTTAGTTATCTTACCATTTATTATTGAGAATACGCAATATCAATCCCTCAAATTATTCCAAATCATGCCCACCAAAAAAATTGTATAACATTTTAATTTAGATAACATAATTCATATAACAATATATTCCATTTTGTTAATAAGATGTTGCGTAAGTTTTGTATTTTCCTAATTCATAAACGAGCCTAATCGAGCTTTGGATATAAAGCTCAAAACGAACGAACTGAACTCGAGCTCTCTAAAATTTAAACGAATAGTCGAGCTCATTTACACCCCTGAGAGAGACTATATTTTATTAACATGTATAGTTCAATTAGGGCAAAATGACTCATTTCTCACATCAAACTATATAAACCAAAACAAACAACTCAGATTTCAAAAATGTCAAATAAACTCCTGTTTGGGCCAAACTCTAAACCCTTTTTACACATGAACATGTAAACAAACACAAAATACAGTTAGTACATGTATCAATTATCTTCACATAGCATACTTAGCAATCTTTGATTCAAGTGAAGTTTTATCGGCCCCAACAACTTTATCAATTTCGTTTCCATTTTTAGTAAAAAAGAAGCACGGCACGCTACTAATATTCCATTTTGCAGCCACATCTCTCGCTTCATCAATGTCAATTTTCAAGAATAATACTTTCGGGTACTTAGTGGCTAAGGTTGTGTAAAGAGGAGCCATGAACCGACATGGTCCACACCATGTAGCCGTGAAGTACAAGACGGCTAGCTGGTTTGACTTTGATGAAGTGGTCAACCGAATTTCTAACTCGGTTGCTTTGTGAATGGCAATTACTTCACCTGAATAAATTTGGAAAATGTTCGTTTATGCTAATTATAAATTTTTACGGTTCCGTTTTGGTAATTATAAATTTTTATGGTTCTGTTTTGGTAATTATGACTTTTAGATATTAATCTTTTTTTCCATCTCTATTTATTAAAATTACCAAGGTAGGCCGGCTCAAAAATTTATAATTACCAAAACAGACCTTAAAAAAGTTGTTACTATCAAAATTGACCACCACCTGAAATCTATTTCTATTTAATGAAAATCACATACCATATGTTTGGGCAGGCGGTTTAACGTCCTGCATTAATTACAAAATTATAAATATTTTGTCAAAGCATGTTATAAAAACAAGATGATGTATTAATATGTGGTATATTTATTGTAGTTCAAATTATTGGTCAAACAATTTTTTATGTTTATAGTTTTCTTTTGTGTTGGAATTAATTAAAGGAAGTAATGAATATACATGCCTCTGGTGCAGTTGGTTTAGCTTTCTTTTCTTTCCTTAATCGTTCATATTTCCGGTTATGTTCTTTGATCTTGTGGACATTAGGTTCGATCTGTCAAAATAGAAACAATAAGGTAAAATAGCAATATATAATACATGTAGCTATTTCAACTAAAAAAATAATCAAATTTAAATCATCAAGATTTACAAAAATCCAACCGGACCCTTTTAACTCGTATTAAAAGCGAACATTGTGACCCATATAAATATTTTACATATTTTGACCCATAACCCAACCTACCTGATTCGCCATTTTGGGCCTAGTAAATAAAATCAATAAAAAAAACTAATATTAATAAACCTTTTTTAGATATGAACCGATCTCTTCATCATAATCTATATTTGACGCTACAACTAAATCACGAGCTGCATCTTCCCAAAAACCAAGCATAGCCCTTGCAATTCCTCGCATTTTATAACCTTTTGCTGAGTCAGCATTAATCTAAAAATTTGTATAATTTCAGATTTGAGCTAATTAGTCTGTATCTATTATACGCAAAAATAATAATAATAAAATTAAAATAAAGAAATAATAACTATAAGCAAAGGTGTAAAGCCAGACCTGTATAGCTGCATCAGCATCTCGGATTGCAGCATTTGGTTTTCTTAGCTTGACAAAGACACTAGCTGAAATATTGTAAAAAAAAATTAAAAAACCAATAGCTCACAATAAATTATTTTATTTTATTTTTAATTTTAATAAATTAGAAGTACCTCTTGTTGCATATAATATGGCTGAACTTGGATTCAATGTAATACCGGTTGTAAGGTGATCTATGGCTTCATGCAAATTACCTACAAATGTTGGCAACAAAATAAACATTCATATTCTTCAAAGAACATAAATAGAAAAAATAAAAATAAAAATAAAAAATAAAAAGCATCTAGCACATGCCTTCACAGATTGAATCAATAGCTCTTGACTTCATAACTTGTGCAAGATCACGATTTTCATCAGTAATTTCAACCGAAAGACTTCCCATCTGCCACCAAAGGTGGAAAAATAAAGCTTTTTTTTTAAAAAAAAAAAGTAAATTACAAAAATTGTCCCTGCGGTCTTTCATTTTTTCAAGTTTTGTCCCTAAACTTCTTTTAGTTAATACAACCTTGTAAATCGTTTTTATTCAAATATTTACATTCTTATTTGTGCAAATTGCAATATTGTTTTTGTAATCGCAACTAATGATTATTCATGTTTTGTTTAAAAGGTCAAAAAGTGCTTGTGGGTCAACTGCGACAAAACGAGCACAAAAATGACCCGTTTCAAACTGAACCCGTTATGACCCATTACCCAACCTGCCCGACCCGCCCATTTTGTCACTTCCAATGTCAAATTTCAACATTTTTTGCTGACCTGTTGTGGAGGGTCATTGTCAGGCTCTACAACATCAGAATTATCTAACTCGATGTCAGATTCAACAAAATCCTCGTTACATGTGTGTCCATTTTCTGTACCCTAATATACAAATTTTGAGGTAACAATAAGAGAACATACAATTATATTTCAATATTTTTTTTTGTAAAAAAATATATTTAGAAAATCAGAAATAAAATGCATAGACACAATCAAGGCTGCAAAAATTCAAGGAACTACAGTAACACATGGTAAATTGATGAAATTTATATAAGAGGAAGGGACCACTTTTTTATTTTTTTAAATTGGAAATAACTGTGTTTAATTAATTAAATTCTTCCATTAAAATCGTAACGAGCCCTACAAACTCCAAAAAGCTTGTTGCCAAACATACCCTAGTCTGATAAATACTCATTTATCTCAGTGATCTTTTTTACTAACAAAATGATTATTTAAGCCTAAATATTCACAAACCAAAAATCATAATTAGGTTACTCAAAAGTCAAAACCCTAAATTAGTGGAAATTTCCTTGGTCAAAAACTAGGGCACAAGAGGTCAACGTCAAACAGTAAAACTTAAAATAGTAATGTAATCATTGATCCTCATCAAAAATCACAACAAATTTTAGTATGTAATCGTATTTCTAAACTCAATTCAAACCAAAACCCTACTGTATGATGAACAGAAACCTAATCAACATAACAAATCAAAAATTAGGACTTACTGATGATGACGCAGGCGGAATTTTAGCTCCGAGACTGAAAATATATGAATGAAGAAATCAATAGTACTAATAAATAAATAAATAAATTTAGGGAATAATTATACCTTTGGAGAAATGTTTTGAAGAAACCTAGTGATGGATTATGAAGGATTGAAGGGTTTGATTGACAGCTTTCAACGAAGGTTTTAAGTTCATTGATCTTCGAATCATCCATCGTTATCTTGTTTGGTCTTCTGCTCAAAACAGCTATTTAACGAGTGAGTTGTGAAAAATTATTCGTGACGGTTTATGGAACATTTTGCTGGTATTTTCAGTATATTTGGCTAATTGTAAATTTCTTTTTCAGGTTTTTTTAAAAAATAAATTATTTTAGGGTTACTTTAACTTAATATTTGGGTAAATTGTACCGCGAAGTGGCCGGAACTACCGAACCAAATCGAGTTATATTTTTTTGATTTTCGTTTTATAGTTTTCATGTAAAATCAATTCTCTGTCTGGTTCAACACTGAAATAATAATAAAAAAAATTCAATCCTCTGTTTTGTAAAGATGTCATCGGTTCGGTCCTCAATCCAGCCAAACTAATTTTTAGCTTCTCGATTCGGTTTGACTATTAAACAATGCACGAGCCTATTCAGAAGATAGAGCCTTATTTGAATTTTGTACAAGTCCATTAATTCATTTTGAACTCCCTAATTAGTATTATATGAATTACATTTTGAACTCCCTTGATTTGTATAACTTACATTTTGTGATAGTATTATATGAATTACATTTTGAACACCCTTGATTTGTATAACTTACATTTTACATCACAATATCGAATTAATCCCGTTGTTAAACCGATGGTTAGGTTGATGATTACAAAAATATAAATTAGAGAAACTGATATAAAAATAATACATACATATACTATGTGTGTATTATATGTATGTATACACTTGGTGTTTAACTGCTTCCCCCATAGCCTTCTGTGAATAATCAGATGATAATTTAACAACAAAGAATTCTACAAAATTACCCTGGCTTTCCATGGTTATCAATTAAAAAAACACAAATTTCGGTAACAAAACACCTGCTTGCTAACCTTTTAAGCTATGATTACAAAACATATATGTATGTAGTGTTTATTTCATCAACAAAACCACTTACTTTCATAATCGATCAATCTTCATCATCAGTATCATCATCTGAGCTGTCATACGCTGCAAGCAAGCTTTTGATTGGGTTGGTAGTTTTTACAGCTTCATTATCTGTTTTGCTTTTATTTATTGGTCGGTTTTCATTTTCTGAATTAACCCGCGGGTTACATTCTGATAAAACGGGCTCAGTTGAGACCTTTTGTCTTTTCGGTTTTACTTCCACTACTTTTTTTAGTAAATCTTGTTGTCTGTAAACAATTTTACATCAGATGTTGTTTGAGAAAAAAAAAAATGGTTTTTTAGGGATATATAAAGGTGGTGTTTGGCAAGATTGACAGGTCGAATGGGTTGGGTAATGGGTCAAAATGGGTTCAGATTGTAATGGGTCTTTAATCGTATGGGTCTGTACGTGACAGGTCAATCTTATACTATTAAACACTTTTTTGTCCATTTTATATATATAACTAATGCTTGTCCTTTTACAAAAAATAATAATATTACAAAATAATAATCTAAACGTTTGAATAACTGTTGTCACGCAACATTGCAACATAAGGATTAGTTTGGGGCGTTTAAGAAAAATATGACTTCTTTAAGGTTATATAGAGGGGTCATGACACATGGCAAGATGGTCAAAGGGGTTCAGGTATGAAGTGGACTTTTTTAGTACGGGTCGGTTTGAAATGGGTAAACACTTTTTGACCATTTTATATAAAATAGATTATGCATTTTTTTATAAGTATAATAATCTTAATCTTTGGCGAATTTGACCCATTTGATTTGTCCCTGTTTTAGCTAAAAAATAATAATTTGACCCGTTTGAGATAAGACACAACCCATATCAACCATTTATATAGATATATTATATATAAATAGAGAGACAGAAATGCACCTTATTCTAGTTTTTGTCTTCGGCTCAACACGTAGTTGCAATGGAACTGAAGCTGGTGAAGAATCAGCTAAACTTGCAGCTTTGTTATAAGGAGTCAAAGATATAACAAACAGAAAATTAAAAAAAAAATGCAGCTTTAATATAGTGAAGGGTAAGATAAAATTACAAAACTACCCTTTCTTTAAACCTAATATGATAGTCTTCTACTTCCATCTCACAAGGTGAATCTCCTTTTTTCACAATAATGTAATGTCCTATTGAGCATATAATATATCAAATTCTTAGATAATCAGAATATAACCACTCAAAATTGATTAATTATCTCATTATTCATTACATCAGATGAAAAAGGACATCAAAACACTTCAATTTTAATTAAGATTATTATAAATCACATGGTCTCTTTCAAAAAGCATAACCCCCCCCCCCCCCCCCCCACCCACACACACACACACACACTAAACATGTATGACAAACAAAAAGGATATTTTAAAAGCAGCAAATGCTCGTTTTTCAGTGCGACGTAATAAACGTTCTGCATCTCCTTCTGCTTCCATTTGCTCTTTGAGATAAAGAAGATCATCACTGTCCAAAGCTGCAAATTTAAACTTAAGGAAAGCCCAACAAGACTATAACTATATTCAAACAATCTCAATTTTAAACAAAAATAAAAATCATAAAAAATAAAATAATAATTATTATACCCCCTCGGCCATGTAGGTAGCCACCGCGTTCTCCTGCTACCTCTTGCATCTGTGTACATTAATCAAACCAAGATCCCTGCAGGGCATGTTATCAGAAAAGTCTTCTAATAAAACCAAATTATTGTCCATCAAATTTAAATAAATAAAAAATCATTTTTAACAAGTTCATTAATATCATGAAAGCTGAACACAGAAAGTTTAAATACATGTATAAAGATAGTTCATTAATATTGTGAAAATTGTTATAATTATCCAAAAAGTTGATTAGTAATTTAATATTGCTAAACTGTTATAAGCATACATAAAATGGACACAGGAGCCATGGCATTCCATATAGCATATAATTGTTTAGTTTCTAACGTTATCATTAATCAATTTCATAACCTCAGCCTTCATTTGAAATTTTTCAGACCTAAAATTAGTAGTGATGGTTAAAAATACGTTATCATTGTGGGTTCAAGTCTTGGAGTGAACAAAAATGGTGGAAATTAGAGAGTGCGGGTGTTTGTCATTAAAAAAAATATGTTACATGCTGAATTTATAATTTAACCCTTGATTTAATTATATTTACAACTTTCAACCCTGATTTGAGCTGTTCATTACATAATTACTTTCAATCCGAGTTGCCATCGCAGAACCAAAGAAATTGCGTCGCTCCATTTCTTTAATCTCAACCTATTTTAAAACTCCATGTGATTTCTCGTGTAATTTGCTCTGGTAATTTTTGAATTGCTTTCTATTTAATGAGCTCTCGCTGTTTGTACGGTTGTTTTCGCATTCATAAACGCTATCTATCGCTGTTTTTTTTCCTTTTCTAATCTGAATTTGTCTTTGTATTTCACATCAGTCTCAATTGAGTACATCATAGATCCTTTTAATTGGATTGCGTAATCTTAAACCCTAGTTTTTTCGAAGCTGTATCAATAATTCGACATGCATATTGAAAGTTTTGATCGATTGACATTGAAATTGATACTTAGATGCTTGTTTTGACAGTCTATGGCTTGCGGAGTTCAAATTTTAGGGCTGAAATTCTATCCATTATCGACACTTGTGAGTGAAACCAATGAACGTGTGCTTTACTGGAAAGATAAACATAGTTTATTTACAAATGTATCGCCTTTAAGAAGTGAAAGGTAATTGCTCTCAACTATATGCTATGCTTGAATTAATGATCCCCAATTTCAGGATTATACTCTTTTATGCATCATTTTGAGTAGTTATATTTATGTACTTGAAAATTTTACAATATAGGTAAACTAAGATCCCAATTTTGACAATATAGAATGAGTGAAAAAGTTCAATTCTCAAGAATATAGGGAAATTTGCTCAAAATTGAATTCCCAATCGATCTTAACAATATTGAGTAGTTATATTTCTTTATATAACCCTAATGTGGTCCATCTTTTTCAACAGTTTCCGAAGAAGAAAACAAGGTAATCTCAAAATGACTTTCGCCTTAAACACGGGTGGTCTACCAACAACCAATGGTGACCAACAAAACCCCGACCCCAACCAACCCACGGGTCTGGGTCAAACCCGATTGGGCCGGTTAGTAACCGCGGGCTCTAGACAGCTATTGGAAAAGCTAAACTCAGCCAGAAAAAACTTCCCAATGAAGGTATTTCTCCTGCTACTCGGTTTCTACACCGCCAATGCACTCGCCACCATCCTCGGTCAAACTGGTGACTGGGATGTTTTAGTGGCGGGTGTGGTGGTAGCTGCAATTGAAGGAATTGGTATGCTTATGTATAAAAAGTCAACTTCTTTGACTTCTAGTAGAAGTAAGAGGTTTGAGTCACTAATTGTGATGGTTAACTATTGGAAAGCTGGTGTTTGTTTAGGGCTCTTTGTAGATGCTTTTAAGTTAGGTAGTTAAAGTAGTTATGTGTTTACGATTATTTTGTATTCTAACTGAAATTTCGTTTTTGAATTTTGAGATATTAAGAACTGTTTTAGTTCTAGATTAATAATGTATTAGTGATTATTGTATAAAGATTGTGTGACGATTGAATAAAGATAGTGTTAGAGGCCTGCAAATCAGTCGAGTTTCCAGGTTCCGGACAGAATGCAATAAAAATAAATAGAGTAAATTACACAAATGGTCCCTGTGGTTTACACAATGCTTTGGATTTAGTCCTTAAGTCTCAGTAATTACACCCATGATCACTGTGGTTTACACTTCGTATTGGTTTTGATCCCTAATACTAACAGACGTCAAATATGACTACAAGACACACAATTTGGATTCTTTTTATTTTGTTTAGATATTTGTTTTTTTGGACTATTGGCAAATAATTTAGTTTTTTTTTTTAAATTGATTTGGGCTATTGGTACGTTTTTTAATTAGGTAGAAGCATTGCACCATCCAAAAAAAAATCTAAAATTTTACTATGTGGGTAAAAATTTGAGTAGTAGCATGTGCTACTGCGTTACATATAATATAACAGGTCTACCTAGGTTGCAATTGAAGGATAAGTGCCAAATAAAGGCATTTATCAAGGGTGCCCTAACAACTAGGGGTGATAATTTCTGATCTAGCATGAAAATCTGATCTAAAATATACACGAAAATAAAATTGAGATAAAGATGTTTCGGATCAGTCGTGGATCGACTCAACTTACCCGTTTATTAAATAAGTTAGGTTTACGTTGATGATAAATCAATGTGTCAACTCGCTAACCTCTTTAATTATATATATATATATATATATATATATATATATATATATATATATATATATATATATATATATATATACTTCACTTAGTTTATAATTACTAGTTCAAAAGTAATTAATAGTAAGATACTAACATTAAAACTAAAAATACTACATGGAATATAAAAAAAAAAACAAAAGAACATATTTAGAAAACTAAAAAGGTATCTTGAAATTTTTTGATAGGGAATTTAGAAAACTATACTTCATTTACTTTCGGCTTTGGATTATAAACGTGGATCATCAAGCATACTAGGCTGGTGTTTTAGGGCTACCATTAGCCCTTTGCAAACAGGCCCTTTGTGAATTATACGGTAGCACAACTTATATAATTCTTAGGTCATGTATTGGCAGGTGCGGATTTAAACAGTAGCATATAATGACACGAACTACTACTCAAATTTTTTCGTGTAATATAAAATTTTAAAAAAATTTCTGGTTTTTGAGGGTACTATCAGATTAAAAAGCACCTAAATATTAGCTCCTAACCAACTAAGACCCAAACCAAAACCTAAAGTAATTAAAAAAATTATTTCCCCCACAAACATCGAACCGTACGTAGTACTGTTGCAGCCGCCCTCCCCCTACCTAGCTGATTCTGAATTCTTACTGTGATGTCCTTTCCAATGCAGTCCTAGCAATGAGTAAGTACTTTTTCTTATATTGTATTTTATATTGTAGATTCCTGTTTAGTTATTTTGACTAATAATGAATAATGGTTCTTTTTACTAATTAAAAGTTAAAGCACGGAATCTAAGCAAAAGGCTATATACTGTATATTATTGTGAGATGGTACGACTAGTTTTAGTAATGGGTGTTACTAAACCAACCGAGATTTTCTTTTGATTTGCCTATGAAAACTCTGATATACAAGATGTGACAATTTAGGATGATATAAATGCTACGTCCGTGGCTCATGTTCTATCAAAACATATTTTATTATTGCTCCATTTCAAAATAAGGGATATATTTTCTATTTTGAAGTGTTTCAAAATAAATGATACACTTTGAAACTTTCTTTGTTTGGTAAAATATAGTGGGATCTATATCCACTAACTATTACTTTTAATAAAGTGAAAGTACTCATTTACCCTTACTTTTACTTTTAAACATCATTAAACTCACTTTAATCATAATATGTGAGACCCCTCACTCACTACCTATCCAATTTAATCTAATTTAATTTTCACTATAATTTTTTGCCTTAAAAAACGTGAAAACTAATTTATATCACGTATGTTGAAATGGAGGAAGTATATATCTATATTGAGTTTTCTAAAATAGGACACGCATGAGATTTTACTTCTTGTAATATGAGTTTTCAAACTTTTCTCATTTATACTTCTTAAATAATTAGGCTGGCAAATTTTTTTATATAATCCTTATCATATTTAGCTTTAGAAAATAAGATTAACTACTTGAACATCTTATACTCCGTATTATAATTAGGGATAATTGCTTTTATATCCTTTTAAAATTCATTAATTGTTTTTATATCATTCTCAAATTTATAAATTATCTCTATATCCTTCTAAACCTTATAATTATCTCCATATCCTTCTAAATATTTAAAACTCTCTTTTATGTCCAAAAACCTATTTTAATATTTATTAAATCATTATAATATCAATAATTATCAAATAAGTATGCAATATATATGTTGATTATCCCTTATAAGTATATGGATATCACATAGTTTTCTAGTAATTTATTAATATATATCTTGATAGTCTCCATCATTCTCCGCCACTCGCTCGCATCAGAACCAGCTAACTTCCGCCACCACTCACTCTACCGCGACCATTTTATATTTATAAATTTTCAAATTTACATACCAAAAATCTACTTTTCAATGATACAAACAAATTAAAGTGTTTGGACCCAAAAATATACTACCTCCGTATCACAATAAGTGATACATTTAGAGTTTCATAAATTTTGAGGCAAAAAATTAAAGTATAATTAAAATATATTAAAGTTGATAGTTAGTGGATGATTAGTCCTACTTTTTTTTTTGAATAAATTGATATTAATAATGTTTAAAAGTATAAGTAAGAGATATTAAAAGTATTAATTTTTATCAATTAAAAGTATAAATAATGTTTAAATTGATATTATCAATTTTTTTTGAATAAATTGATATCAATTTAAAAGTATTAATAAATTGATATTAAATCTCACTATATTAAAGTTGAGAGTTAGTGGAGGATAAGTCCTACTTTTTTTTACCAAATAAGATAAATACCGTAAATTTCAAAGTATATCACTTATTTTGAAACACCTCTAAAAATAAAGTGTATCACTTATTGTGATACGGAGGTAGTATTACATATGTATCAAATAAGCGATACACTTTTCTTTTATTCACGATTGAAAATAAGTGATACACTTTTAAAAGTTATATTATTTGGTAAAAAAGTGAGATTCAGTCTCCACTAACTAGTTACTTTAATAAAATAAAATTACTTTTTACCCTTACTTTTACTTTTAAACATCATTAATATCGATTTATTTAAAAGAAATAGGACTAACTATTTATTCAAATATTTTCAAATATTTTATATGCAGAAAATTGTTATAATAGAAAAATAATTGTGTATGCAGAAAAAACGAAATGTTGAAAACCTGTCACATCAATTCGAATATAGTTTATATCATTATATGTTTAAAAAGAAAAGAAAATCAAATGGTCATTTCAATTCGGTTTGGGTAGTGAAAATGTGTGGTATGTTAATTTATGTCTCCTGAGGAATACATCATTTTGGAGTTCTATGAAAGTGACAATTTGGAAAAGAAAATTCTAAAATGCAAAGAGTTTACATTATTTTTGCTATATTTGATGCAGTAGTAATTTTAAAATTTATTTTTATCTTATTAAATTATATCCGGAAAATTTTATTGTACTACTATTAGTAAAAGCTTCTAATACAATATTGGTAATAATTTCATAGTTTGTTAGGTTGGTAGGAAATATAATTATAATTCAATTCAATATTATATTTGGTTGGAGAAAGAATGTAATGTTTAATGCATACGTTGAAGAAAGACTAGTATGATACACGCGCAATGCGACAAACACGTATCTTGTAACTATATTTGTGGTGACGATAGTAATGGTGGTCGGTAGTGGTGCGTAGTGATGGTGAATGGCGGTGGTAATGATTGTGGTGGTGGGTAGTAGTGGTGGACGATGATTGTGAGCAGTGGTAGTGATGCTCAATCGAATAATATAATTTTAAAATTAATAAATATAATTAAATAAATAAGTAATTATAATAAAGTAATTAACATTTATCTTATATGAAAGATAAATTTTGTAAATTTAAAAAAATTCTAAATTATATATAGTAAAAATAAAAAATTTAGTACCTTTAAAAGTAAAATAATACTATTATAAAACTACTGACTACATACTCCAGTAACACAATACATTGGAGATGCTACTGAATTCTGGGAACATCACACAAAATATATAGTGATGGTACTGAAGTTCCTATTAGTTGGTTTTTTTCATATACTAAAAGCACTTCAAAATTCTAAAGTGAAATCTTTGGAAAATGTGTTTTTACAAAAGATATCTGTAAATCTGTAATGGCTCTATTTTTGAGTGATTCTATATAAGGTTACACCTAGCATTATGCTGTCTAGGTTCCAGTTGCCTTTCATTTGAAAATTTTAAAACAAAATTAAATTAATATATTTTTGACACCCAACTTTTTAATCTTTACGCTTTACCCTAATTTTTATTCTTTGACCAACACACCATGTACTCTAGTTCGTTAATTTTACTCGAATTAGGTTTTTAGATTTAATTGTTATTAACAAATGTTAACCCACTCGAATTTGTCATCTAAAATCTAGTAATTATAATATAAATCATAATAAAAAAAAAAAAAATCACGTTAAGTCACGCCTTGAAAAACATCATAGCCCGCCACGGTTCGCCATAGTTTGAGGCTTGATGGTGCCGCCACGCAACGCCTTACGCTTTTTAAAACCTTGTGGAATTTAAAGACAAAATATATTCACGCTTACTAGTTAGCCAGATTGGCAGTCAACACTCTTTTGACAAACAAACTGTTTGTTTTGTTTGGAAAAAAAATACATATATAGAAATATAAAAATATATATTTAGAAAAAAATACATATTTTATGTTTATAGTATTTTATTATTGTATGAATATTTAATATTCGATTACTTTTTATATAAAAAAAATGTCATTTTTATTACTAGAAAAAGTGAAATTAATAAATTATTACTAGTCATCATCTCAATCATTCTTAGTAGTCATCATTCACAATAATTGTGACCCATCATTATTTTTTTACTTTGAAGTGTATTTATAGGGAGCCTATTGCGTATGGTATCTACATCTCACATCTCTCACGCATAGTTATTTTTACCTCGTATTTGTGTAATCGAATTGTTGCTCTAATATACTCATATTATAATTTTGCTCGTTCCTTTCGATGTATAACTCTTTGTCTGTTTTTCAGACCATTGTGTTGATACTACTCATGATGTCCACATCTCACCTCTCTCACACACAATCAGTGTTGCTTCATTTTATTACAATTTTGCTTGTTTCTTTGATATTTTACTCATGATGTCTACATCTCCTCGTTGCCTCTTTTTTGGCGTTAAAAAAGAATTCATTAGAATTCTCATCCATTAACTCGTTTGTAATTAATTGACTATTTTCAATACGTTTCATTTAACTGTACATTTTTACAATACTTGTTTGATATTAAATTTGAGTTTGGAACACTTGATTAAAATTAAATTTGATTGCTTCACATTGAAGGAGCGGTGGAATTTATTGATTCTAATAATTGTCGTGAACTTCTGATCATAATATGAGATATAACGTGTTAATAGTTATATACGGAACAAGTAAAAAAAATGATGAGATTTGTAAAAAAATGGAAAAATAACTCAAAAGATGAGAAAATGATTAAAAAAAAGGTACAAAAACACTTGTTAGGTAAATATTTCTCAAATCAAACTATTTGGTAAAAATTTATTTTCAAAACACTATTTTAGTAAAAAAAAAAAACTCGCCAAAGTGGTATCACTCTAAATAAACCCTTTATTAAAAATATGATAATTACATAATTGATTAGAAAGTAATAAATGATTACATTAATGAATAGAAAATAATAAATATGATGATTACGAAACAAATTGAATGCATATGTTTCATGGTTCGAGAGTGAACTATGTCTCGTTGTTTCCTTACTCGAGTTTACCCCAAAAAAGTCTGGTTGAATAACTAATTTGACCAGGATCTTGAATTTTCAAATCAACGCACTTCCTTTTCTTTTGTTTCTTCAAGTATGGTAGTCCACAGTTATTTTTTCTAAAAAAACAAGTTCTCTAATTAATTGTGGTATCAGATTGATTATATCACCTAGCGTTTTTAAGAAACTTTTCTCTCCAGAGCCAGACTGATTGTTAAACTTTTCTTTGAAAATGTGTACTTGATTGTCACATTGAAATATCTTCTTGTTCCAATGGTGTTGACCATGAGACATCTAGTGTCCTCCAAAAGATATCAATCGAATGCAAAAGAATGTCTGAATTTAAGTACGCTGAAAGTACACAAGCAATGGTATCCCACAACTCTTACGAAGTTGACAACCACATGTTGAATAATCTAACACGAGATCATTCAATCGATGTAGTTCTCCTAATATCATATGTAGAGTAAAACAAAACCCCGTAATAAGTTGAAATAAGATATGTTATGTTGATGATAACAATAAATTCGACTTCTTTTAAAACTTTCATTTGTTGATGTAACCAGGGACTATACAATTTGATTGATATACCCTACAGATTGATATAGGGGATATTTTTTGGATTTCAAGTACTTCTTTAATTTGACGTGTTGGCTTTCAACCCTATTAGTTGTGCGTTTACCAAAGTCACAAATATTTCCTTATAATTATTCAACCATTGGACATCCACATAACTTAAAACACTTGAAAGTTATATAAGAATATGAAATATATAAATTATACTAATTAAAAATAAAAAATTATGTATAATATTACGTGGATATCTGCTCAATATTAATTGAAGTTACTTGTATTTCTCCATGTACGATATCCACGTTAGATAATCTTCTAGCGACTTCCACGCCGAAAGAAAAGAGTCCCAATTTCGTTGCCGCCTGGTTATTGGCCTGCTTTTCTTCAAAATACTTTGGCTAATGTGCCATCTACAGAGTAATCGAGTAGCATTCGGAAAAACTATTTCGCATGCTTTCACGAGAGCCAACTCTCTGTGAGTAACTATAAAACGTGGAAGCATGCATTCATCTAATGTCAGCTTTAAACACTCTAATATCCACTTATAGTTGTTCATCTTTTCTTCACTTAAATGCAAAAGCTATGCAAAATGTCTTTCCTGTAGAAGTTTACACTGACAATGTCAACAAAAGGCATATTATACTTGTTTGTCTTGTATGTAGCATCTATCAACAACACATGTGGGAATGCCCGTCATATCTTAAATGATGTCGAATGAACAAAAAATAAAGCTTCTAGTCATGAACATAACCATTTGAATGTAAAAGAGACATAAGAACCTGCATACAAATTTTCATAATTAAACTACTATTATAAATGAAAGTAAAAAATGATAGTGTTTTTACCTCCACTATGCTCTTTCCAACTTGTAAAGACTTGCGAATTTTATATTGTGCATTATATATGTCTTTAACAAAGGTAAAAAAATGGTAGTGTTTGGGACATTTGCCACAAGTCATTTAATAAAGGTTGAAACCCGTCCTCTTGTCCCATCATATGTTGCATCATCTGTTGCATGTTGGTTAACCCATCAACGTACATACATTTTATATCGATTATTTACATGTACAAATTAAAATAAAATAAAAGCTTGCATAATTAAAAAAGAAGCTAATGATTGTGGCTCCTTCTACCTCTCGTCCTACAATCTAGCGGTCTTCTATTTCTTATTGGCCTACCTTGTGTCTTCCTTTTCGTAATTAGGTGGCAAATTGATGTCAAACATACGGATCGCAGCTACATGTCTATTTGGAGGTTGACTAGAAGATTTTGCCCAAGAAATAATTTTGAGGGCCATCAGACAAACTGACATCCTGAGAAAATTGTTAGGGAATCTATGCATAGGTTGGGGGGGGGGGGGGGGTACTCATCACCCAATATGGGAATTCGTTATCAGTGTTACGAGGGATTCCGTCCATATTACGAAATTTTTCAGTAAATGGTATACAAGAAACCTCATTTTGAAATTGCATACTAGAATTCTCATGTTCAAAGTTGGTACTTGGATTATATCCCATCTAATGAACTGGCACCACCAGTATTATCCAGGTTCGATGTGCCCACATGGTCAGTTTGAGTTTGTTTGGACTTACGTGACCCCCGCATCCATCTAGAAATTGCCATTCTTTGCTCCTGAGTCAGCTGTGTGTCAAACGGTTGATGGTAAACTGGTGACACATGAGAAGTCCAATTATTTGGACGGTCATCTGCATGTGTTAGCTACAAATATGACTTGAACAATTGCTACATGTCATTTAATAAAAGCTGATATGTGTCCTCTTGTCCCATTATAGGTTGCATCATCTGTTGAATGTGGGTTAACCCATCAACCTACACACAATTTATATCGATTATTAATATATTATGACTATGTGCACATATAAACAATATTATGATAAGTTGTTTGAAACAAGCCTGGATTTTTAATATAGACTAATTCCAACCTATGGTTTTTTAGAATTGGATAAAATGGAGTCAACCTGGTCCAATCCCATAACTGCAACAAGATCATGTGGCCACAAATTTTGACTGCTATAAACTGCGTCTGTAGCAGTTGCTTTGCATAGATTTCGGTAGAGAGTTTATCAATATTTAAATTATAAAGGCAAATCAATTAGTGGGATTTGAAATAAATTAATCAAATAACCTGTTGACTAAATCTAAGATAGTTGAGTGAAACCCGACACAAGTTAAGAAACTTTTAATGTAAATATCTTATTTTAGTCGGTAGTTGAAGAATTGATTTAGACAGTAAAGTATAAGCACGTTTAAGCTAAATTTAAAGTCGTAAAATGTTTTGAAAATTGTGATCAACCACACGCTAAATCATACTTAAGTTTTGAATTTCCAGCTAATAATGCTCATTTATAAAGGAGTTATAGTTAAGAATTAAAATATTAGAATGGGCCCATTGGAAAAGATTATATTTTGCCTAAAAGGTTACTATATTTGTAAAATTCGTAGGTTGTTTGTCGGGTAAAAACATACTTGAGTTAAAGTATATATGTTTTGGCACAAGTGAAATTGAGTGGTTGTCCAGGAACCTTTTCTTTACAAAAGATTTTATTGTTTAATAAAAGTTTAATCTTTTTTAATAAAATGATTTAGGATGTTTTATGAATTAAAAGATCACCGGAAATATTTCACCTGTTTCTGTTTTAACTAATTTTTTTATTTTTACTTGTCTGGTGTAATTAAGATTAAGCATAATTTGAATCGACACATTTACAAGTAAATGGGTCAAAATTGCTACTTTTACAGATTATCGAAGAGGTAGATTTCTAGGATTTTTTTCTTTCTCATAAACCCTAATTTAAAACATAAATTAATATCATATTAATCTAAACCCATAATTTTTCAGGGCTTTACAAAAAATGCGGGCCATGGTTATTTCCGTAAAAAAAATCAACCCGTAAGAGATTATTTAGCTCCATATTCGAGGGTATGAATACGTCCTAGGCCGTCGAATAGCCTCCTCCCAATCCAAGTCGGTGTTCCAGCCGTCATTCCCATTAATAGTCACCGACCTCTTCGACATAGCCTGGGTCGACTTTTGATTTTGATCTTCTTTTTCAGTTTTTTCCTATTAACCAATCTAATTTTTAAACAACTGAAACATAAACGTTTTATCAATTATTTTTTTTCTATTTTAAAATATTATGATCTTTTGTATAATTCGATATTATTAAAATGTACAAGATCCGTGCTCAGAGATAATAAAATAACCGATCATATGTTATGGAAGAAGGATAAAATAATAAAATATTTCAAAAGTAGGGTTGCTCAGAGATTATAACCAATCATATGGTGGTTGGATATGTTTTTGATGTTGGTGTTGATTACCCCAAAGAAGCTCCTAATGAGAGCAAGTTGCTTGAAGGTCTCATTAAAATTCTCCACAATGCCCGGAGATTTCTTATAACTTTGTAATTTTTGATTTCAAATTTGCATTTTCAGATTCAAGTGCTTGAACTTTATCAGTTAAAATAACACTTTGCAATTAATTTTCTAATGTTTCTCTAATTTTTCTTTGAACTCATTACTTAATCGTAAATTTTTAATATTATCATGAAATGATTTCTCAAATAAAACATAATTCTTCGTACTTGTAATTTTCCACACCGCATCTGATTCTTTTAATTCACAAAATACCTTTTGAAGTGATTTAATTAAATTTCCATCCATTTTAACTCTTTTGTTTTCAAAATGTGAAATTGTCAAATAAAATTATATTCAGTGATTTAATTAAATTTCCATCCATTTTAACTCTTTTGTTTTCAAAATGTGAAATTGTCAAATAAAATGATATTTGAATATAGTATTATGGGTTTAAAGAAAATGTTGGACTTGCAATATTAAATGATTTTTTTTTTTTTGATGAACTTGTAAAGTGTTGTTATTGTAGTTAAAACAAAATTTGAGGCTTTAGATTGACCTCGTGAGAAAGAGAAGAAATGTGTATTAAAATGAGGTTGTTTGTAAAAAAAAAATGAAAGTTATCTCGAAATATATGCAAACTTAAATTGAGCAGTTTAGTGTTGCCTTGAATGATGAATTAATTTTCAAGATGAATTAATTGAAATTTTAAGTCACAAATATAAAATCATGAACTAAAATAGTTCAGGGTCTCACTTGTAACTTGTTATTAATTATAAATTAATTTTCAATAATAGCTCGCTGTTTCTTTTGTTCTTGAAGATCAAACAATGAAAATTCCTTTAGAATTAATCAATTATTATTTCTACCGAATCAAACCATATTAATAACTAATATAATGAAAGATTCAACGGTGGTGAGTGTGTGAGATTTCAAGTAGTGTGTGTGAAAAAAATCATAGTGAATCAGTTCACGCTAAATTCAATACAAAGCCCAAAATCGAGTAGTTCTCTGTTTAGCTTGAACACTGTTCCGATAAACTTCAGTTCTACCAAACTCCTCAATCAAATTTTTTGATGGCGGAAGTCTGATTGTAACAATGGGAAGAGAATTGCAGCAGTTGAGATGTTGGTTGTGTGTTTGCGGTGGTTATGGTGTCGTCGGAAATTTAGAATTCGCCGGAGAATAGAGATGTTGCAGAGACAATTCGGAGGCGGCGACGGTGATGAGATGAAGCAGCTGCTGGAGATGGCTCCGGTGACGATGGTTAGCAGCGAGTACGGAGAAGATTATGAAGATGATGTTGACGGAGATCGGAAGGTGACGGTGGTCGATGGCCGGAGTTAGATGCGTGGCGGAGGGGGTGTTTGCGGTGGCCTTTAATGAAGAAGATGATTTGAATGATGATGAAGAAGATGATCTTTCTTTGACAATATAATAAATAAATAAAAAAACTAAATTGTGAAAAGAAATGATAACGTGTCAATGTTGTGTAATGCTGTGATAATGGTGGTTTCAGCTTTAATAATGTGACAGACTGACAGCCTGTACTACTTTGTCCTTTAGAAAGCTTTCACAAAATGACGACGTATAGTATTAAATGTCAGCCTTTTCTTTGTCCAAAACGTCGTCGTACTATCACGGGTCGGAATCAGGGCCGGAGTTGGGTCGGAATCGTACCAGTTCACGGGTCGGAAAAGATCTCGGGTCGGGAACCAGATCTCGGGTCGGGAACCAGATAGATCAGGTCTCGATTTTTCAAAAATTCACTAAAATCATCATAACTTGCTCATTTGTTAACCAAATCGAATGATTCTTTTTGCAAAACGTTCGTTTTTCAATTACCTACAATCCTATTCAAACACTTTTTCGAAAACAAGTTCTTATTTTCTCGATTTTAGCTTTAAAACTCTGAAAATTTGATGTTCATGTGTTCTTCATTTTTTACTTTAAAAATCAA